>JAYESA010000002.1:77233942-77833942 GCA_036927795.1 Iris macrosiphon | reverse complement strand
GGCACGGCACAACATGCCATGCTTTCCTTTTAATGGCACGCAATGAATGTCGTAAATGATTATAGGCGGCGCACATATTGACTTTAGATGGCACACAGGTTATGTTGTCTAAATTATCAGCTTTTTACGGCATGGTCTAATACGATGCGAGCATGTGTGCCATCTAAAGTGATTTACGACGCATAGATGTGTGATTATAACTAAAATTATGGTATAGAATGAGCGTAGCATGGTAAAAACGAGTATAGACATGTGATCATCATCGAAATATGGTATAATATAATAGTAGAATGATGAAAACGTATTTAGATCGTTGACTCTAATCGAAAGATGGTATAAAACAAGGGTAGAATCATGAATACGAATACATATGAGTGATTCTAACCGAAATATAATGTAGAATGTGCGTCAAATGGTGAAAACAAGTATAGATGGATTATTCTAACCGAAATATGGTATAAAGGTGGTGTAGATTTGTGGAAACGAGTATTGAAATATGATTTATCAAAATAAGATATCTAATATTCGTAGGATGGTAAAAACGAGTATAAATGAGATATTCTAACATGGTATAGACCAAGCATAGAGTGATGAAAACATGTTTAGATCGGTGATTCTAATAAAAAAGGATATAAAACATACGTAGAATGGTAAAACGAGTATCGATGGGTGATTCTAACTGGAATATGATATAAAATAAGCGTAGAATGATCAAAACAAGTATCGTTGGGGGTAATTCTAATCAAAATATAGTATAGAATAGGCATATTGGTGAAAACAAGTATAGATTGATGATTCTAAGCAAAATTATGGTGTAAAATGAGCTTAGATTATTGAAAACAAGGTTAAATAGGTGATTCTAACCGAAATATAGAATATAATAAACGTAGAATGATAAAAATAAGTATGGATGGGTGATTCTAACCGAAATATAATTTAAAGTAAGTGTAGAATGGTACAAACGAGCATGTATGTATGATTCTAACAAAAATTATGGTGTAGAATGAGTGTAGAATGGTAAAAACGTGTATAAATGAGTGATTTGAACCAAAATATGGGATAATAAAATCGTATAGTGATGAAAACAAGTTTAGATCGTTGGTTCAAATCAAAAGATGTAAAATAGGGGTAGAATCGTGAATATGAGTATAGATGAGTGGTTCTAACCAAATTATGATGTAAAGTGTGCGTAGATTGATAAAAAACGAGTATAGATGGTTGATTCTAAACGAAATATGGTGTAAAAGTGGCGTAGACTTGTGGAAATGACTATTGAAATATGATAAATCGAAATATGGTATCAACAAATCGAAGAATGGTGAAAACGAGTATAGATGTGTGACTCTAACCGAAATATGGTATATAATGAGCGTAGAATAATAAAAACACGTTTAGATCGACGATTCTAACCAAAATATTATATAAACAAACGTAAAATGGTAAAAATGACTATCGATGGGTGATTCTAATAGATATATGATATAGAATGAGCGTAGAATAATTAAAACGAGTATAGATGGGTGATTCTAACCGAAATATGGTATAGAGTAGTCATGGATTGATGAAAAAAAGTATAGATGGATGATTCTAACTGAAATTATGGTATAAAATAAGCTTAGAATAGTAAAAACAAGGTTAAATAGATGATTCTAACCGGAATATAGAATAGAATGAATGTAGAATGATGAAAACGAGTATGGATGGGTGATTATAACCGAAATATGGTATAAAACAAGTATAGAATAGTGAAAATGAGCATATATGTATGATTCTAACTGAAATTATGGTATATAATAGTCGTAGAATGGTGAAAAAGAGTATAGACGTGTGATCCTCACCGAAATATGGTATAATATAATCATAAAATAATGAAAACATGTTTAGATCGTTGATTCAAATCGAAAGATTGTATAAAATAGGGGTAGATTCGTGAACTCAAAAATAGATGAGTGATTCTAACCAAAATATAATTTAGAATTTGCGTAGATTAGTGAAAACGAGTATAAATAGGTGATTCTAACCAAAATATAGTGTAAAAGTTGCATAGATTTGTGAAAACGAGTATTGAAATATGATTAATTAAAATATGGTAACTAATGCTCCTAGAATGGTAAAAACGAGTATAAATGAGATATTCTAACATGGTATTGACTAAGGGTAGAATGATAAAAATGTGTTTAGATAGGTGATTCTAACAAAAAAAGGCATAAAATAGACGTAGAATGGTGAAAAAGAGTATCGATGGGTGATTCTAACTGAAATATAATATAAAATAAGCATATAATGGTTAAAACGAATATAGATTGTGATTATAACTAAAATATTATATATAATTTGCATAGATTAATGAAAACGAGTATAGATGGGTGATTCGAACCAAAATTATGGTATAGAATGAGCTTAGAATAGTGAAAACAATGTTAAAAAATGTAATTCTAACCGAAATATGGAATTGAATGGACGTAGAATGATTAAAACAAGTATGTATGAGTAATTCTAACCGAAGTGTGGTATAAAACAAGTATAGAATAGTGAAAATGAGCATAGATGTATGATTTTAACTGAAATTATTGTGTAGAATGGACGTAGAATGTTGAAAACGAGTATAAACGTGTGATCCTCACCGAAATATGGTATTATAAAATCGTAGAATGATGAAAACGAGTTTTGATCATTGATTCAAATTGAAAGATGTTATAAAATAAGGGTAGAATTGTGAACACGAAAATAGATTAGTGATTCTAACCAAAATATGATATAAATGTGCATGGATTGGTGAAAACGAGTATAGATGGGTGATTCTAACTAAAAAATGGTGTAAAAATAGCATAGATTTATGAAAACGAGTATTGAAATATGATTAATAAAAATAAGGTATCTAATGCTCGTAGAATAGTAAAAACTAGTATAAATGAGAGATACAAACATGTTATAAACTTAGAGTAGAATGACAAAAACATGTTTAGTTCGGTGATTCTAACAAAAAAATGTATAAAACAGACGTAGAATGATGAAAACGAGTATTGATAGGTAATTCTCACTTAAATTTGATATAGAATGAGTATAGAATGATTAAAACAAGAATCGATAGATGATTCTAACCGAAATATGGTATATAATTGGCATAGATTAATTAAAACGAGTATAGATAGGTGATTCTAAGCAAAATTATGGTATAAAATAAGCTTAGATTGGTAAAAACAAGGTTAAATAGGTAATTCTAACCAAAATATAGAATAGAATAAATGTAGAATGATAAAAACAAGTATGGGTGGGTGATTCTAACAGAAATGGGGGTATAAAACAAGTGTATAATGGTGGAAACAAGCATAGATGTGTGATTCTGACAAAAATTATGGTGTAGAATGAGCGTAGGATGGTGAAAACGAGCATAAATGAGCGATTCTAACCAAAATATAGTATAATATAATCGTAGAATGATGAAAAAGGGTTTGGATCGTTGATTCAAATTGAAAGATGGTAAAAAAGAGGGGTAGAATCGTGAATACGAGTATAGATGAGTGGTTCAAATCAAAATATGATGTAGAGTATGTGTAGATTGGTGAAAACGAGTATAGGTGGGTGATTCTAACCGAAATATGGTGTAAAAGTAACGTAGATTTGTGGAAACGAGTATGAAGATATGATTAATCGAAATATGGTATAAACTACTCGTAGAATAGTAAAAATGAGTATAGATGTGTGAATCTAACCAAAATATGGTATAGAATGAGCGAAAAATATTGAAAACATATTTAGATCAGTAATTCTAACCAAAATATGGTATAAAACAGACGTAGAATTATGAAAACGAGTATCGATGAGTGATTTTAACTGAACTATGATATAGAATAAGCATAAAATGGTCAAAACAAGTATAGATTATGATTCTAACCAAAATATGGAATATAATAGGCATAGATTAATAAAAACGAGTATAGAAGGGAGATTCTAACCAAAATTATGATATAAAATGAGCTTAGAATGGTGAAACTATGGGATAATAAAATCGTAGAATGATGAAAACGAGTTTAGATTATTGATTCAAATATAAAGATGTAAAATAGGGGTAGAATCGTAAAGATGAGTATAAATGAGTGGCTCTAACCAAAATATGATGTAGAGTGTGCATAAATTGGTAAAAACGAGTATAGATGGGTGATTCAAACCGAAATATGGTATAAAAGTAGCGTAGACTTGTGGAATCGAGTATTAAAATATAATTAATCGAAGTATGGTATCAACTGCTTGTGGATTGATAAAATAAGTATATATGGGTGATTATAACCAAAATTATATTATAGAATGAGCTTAGAATGGTGAAAACAAGATTAAATAGGTTTTTCTAACCGAAATATAAAATTGAATGAACGTATAATAATGAAAACGAGTATGGATGGATGATTCTAACCGAAATATGGTATAAAATAAGTGTAGAATGGTGAAAATGAGCATAGATGTATGATTCTAACTGAAATTATGATATAGAATAAACGTAGAATGGTAAAAACGAGTATAGACGTGCGATCCTCACCAAAATATGGTATAATATAATCGTAGAATGATGAAACCATGTTTAGATCATTGATTCAAATTGAAAGATATTATAAAACCAGGGTAGAATCATAAACACAAAAATATATAAGTTATTCTAACCGAAATATGATGTAGAGTGTGCGTGGATTGCTGAAAACGAGTATAGATAGGTGATTCTAACCGAAATATAGTATAAAAGTGGCATAGATTTGTGAAACCGAGTATTAAAATATTATTAATCAAAATAAGGTATCTAATGCTCGTAGAAGGCCTAGGAGTTTGGATTTGTAAGGAGGAACATTGGAGAGGAGATTGCCAAGGAGTTCGTGTCCATTCTATTTCCTACATGTCTACTTAGAGGAGTTTCATTAGGATCCAACTCCCAATAGGTATAATCTCACCTTTTATAACAATTTCAATGGTAGAATACCCAATTGATACCTTTAGGAACTCACCCATGGCTAAGGACCACCCTTATGGAAGAGAACTAGGCGCTAGAAGCCTCTATTATGATAGCTATGTTAGTTTTTGTTGCTAGATTGGGTAAAATCTGAATTTGGTTCACCAAATATTTAAGGAAATGATTCATTGGTAGTTTTAGAGTTTAATTCATGGATTAATAGGGTGTACGTGTCCATAATTGGATGCGAGAAGGCCGTATCATGATACGTCATGGTGCGTGTCGGTAGAATTGGGTTGATTATGCCAATAGTGGTTATTTCCTTTATATTGCTCTTAAATAGTTAATATATGATTTTATATATCATAATACCCTTATGTTGGAGTACCAATCATTGGGAAATGTGTGTATCACATTGGTGTGGCCTATGGGAGTGCATATCATGCGTATCGAAAAGAGATACGGGTGCATATTGATAGTGCACACCAAGTATTTGGTATTTGGATTTGGGGGTGTGTTTATATATGTGTATCATATATATGTATATATGTTAGTGTATATGTATATATGTAATATGTATCATATATATGTATATATGTTAGTGTATATGCATACATGTAAATATGTATCATATGTGTGTGTGTGTGTGTGTGTGTGTGTGTGTGTGTGTGTATAGTAGTTGTAGATAGTTAGCTATGTTGGTATGTGTGGAAGGGTGTTGGATGCATGTTTATGTACTGTGATTACTGTGGTAGCAGTTATTGCTGTTATGTATTATTGCTCCTACTATTGTTATTGATGTTGTTGTTATTGTTGAATGAAGGTGATGGAGTTAGAGTTGCATCATATGTTGTTGTTGGGTACCTACTACTGTAGTTGCTGCTATTAAATAGTGAGGGTCGGGTTTTGAGTTCTCAAGCTGATGTCTATTGCAGCAGATATATGAGAGAGGAAGCTTGGTTAGTTTCTGTTTGCGATGCAGGTGATAAGGGGGTCGGGTGCAGGAAGCTTGGTTAGTTGCAGCTGTTGTATGTTGCTGTTAAGAGGGAGTCGGGTTAGGTTGGTAGCTGTTGCTATATGGGTTGTTCGAGGCATATGTAGCATATTGTAGAGGAATGAGTCGTGTCTGTTGTAAGGTGTACATATATGTATGGAGATATATGTGTTGGTGTTGGTCTTAGACAGAGGTGTAGGTGTATGTGTGTATTCAGATATATGAGGGGGTGTGTGTGTGTCTGTAGTTATACATGTGTGAGTGTGTGTGTGTATATACATATATGCATGTGTGAGGGTAAATACACATATATATGGGTGTGTGTATATATATACACAATTGAGAGAGAGAGAGAGAGAGAGAGAGAGAAAGTGAGGAGGGATCCACATCCCCAATATTTTTTATCCCCAAGCATCCCTATGTTATCAACCGTTGGATATTGTTTAAGTCATTAAAACTTAATCATTTGTTTGAATAGTTCAAATCAACAGTAAAGATTAGATGACTTAAATAATATCCAACAGTTGTTAACATGGGGATGCTTGGGGATATATGAGGTAGGGATGTGGATCCTTCCTTATATATATATATATATATATATATATATATATATATATATATATATATATATATATATATATATATATATATATATATATATGAGTGTGTGTTATATGTGGATATATTAGAGTTATGTATATAGCTATATGCGAGAGAGAGAGAGTGTGTGTGTGTATAGATGTTAGATGTGTGTGAGGATAGTATATGGGTTATGTGTGATACCAAGGTATCAGGTAATTATCAAGATATGGGGTACGGTTTTAACCCATAACCAATGTATTGGCCCTACTTAAGGTATTTGATATACGACTAAGGTATTAGACTATGATACTAAGGTATTTACCTACAGGCCATGGTATATATATATATATATATATATATATATATATATATATATATATATATATATATATATATATATATATATATATATATATATATATATATATATAGTAGGTATTAGTGTATATATTAGTATAATAAGCTAGTAACTTACCGGCATGACCTAGAAACCTAAAGATAATCTAGTAACACCTAGTATTAGCTAGTATAACTCTAGAAACCAACATAAAAGCTAGTTTTGAAACCAAATTGGAGAGTTGGCCTAGTTTGACCATTAAAACCTAGTTTTGACCTAGAATTCTAGTTTAAACTTATTTAACCATATTATGATTCCAAAATACTTGTTTGACATAAAAATTCATATATAGGTCACTTGGGCTCCAATACAAACAATATTTGATATTCATTGCACTGGACCTCAAGCGAGTACATTCTTTGATTATTTCCATTACTTGATATTTACTATGATTCATGTCTATAATACTGTTTTACTTGATTTCTGACACGCTAGATACACGGATTGGTATTATATTGATTCACTGTCATGAAATACATAGTTTCAGGCCTATTGACTTCTCTGGACTAATGTATTACTGGACTAATATATTTTCTGGCCTAATGATCTATTGTGGACTATTGAGATTCTTCGTGTCGGGACCTGGATCCATGAGTACTAGTCGGGTGAGAAAATACCTAAGAGACATGTAAAAATACCATTTTTATCCCATGGTCTGACTGGAATAATAACAGCCAAACACAATACGTGTGGTTTGCCAAATTTTACCCCCTCGTCGTTCACATGTCGACTTGGTATTTTAAAATACTTAGATAGGTGTAGTCTTCCTAGATTTTACTCTATACTTACTGGTTATACTCATACCTGTTGATATTACAGTTTTTGCATATTTTCTTTTCTTTACTACCATACTTACATGTTTCACTTTATCTACGTTACCATGATGTCTTACTTATCTCTTCACTCTATTTCTAGTATCATGATTACATAATTACCTAATCATCATGTATTTCATTACTATTAATATTTTATAGTCTTTATCATTTAATTGGAATAATTATTGGAGTTGTACTCGTTCCATCCTGACTAGATAACATTTTTCAGCGTTGACTTGGAGGGTTGGTGTCCGACTTATTACGGACCACATGAGGGAGTAGCAGCAACCTTGGACTCTGTTGTTCAGGAGTGATTGCCGGAAGGTCTAGCCGGTGTCACTAGTTACCTTAGCTATCTTTATTTAGTATTTTGGTACCGGATCTGTCCTCGACATTTACTCAGACTTTGGGATGTTATTATTTGATACTATACTTGATATTGTGTTGATTAGACTTTTCTAGACTTGTGTTTGGATCTCTTTTCTTATTATCATATCGTGCATTTTATCTTCCTTATATATATTTCTTGTGATTGAGTATTATCCTATCATATTGTCGTATTGTCCTTCTTATGGAGTTATGATATCATTGACATATTTATTTATATTATTGTGTGAGATTGACAGTTAGTTATTATTAACCTAGACAGTGTTCTATCGCCGATGTTGCAGCGTAGGATGGATGTACTCACGTACTTGTGTTCCGATCATCCGGGTGCGGGTCATAACTATATCTCATCATGTACTTCATTAATATTTACTACCTTATAATTTCTACTATATATTGGAACTGATATTACATTTGTACTTATTCTATTCTGACTGGATAATATTTTTAGGGGATTGTTTGGAGAACTGGTGTCCCACCTATTATGGACCCCAAGAGGACGTAACAGCTGAGTTAGACCTGTAGCTCAAAAGTAGCTTGGAGTGATTGTCGGGAGGTCTAGATGGAGTCACTAGTTATCTTAGTTTCCTTTATTATTATTTTGGTACCGAATCTGTCTCCGACAACTATTTGTGTCACCCCCAGTCCCAAAATTTATGGGGACCAGACACGTGGCAATGGCCAGCTGGTACGACTCCGTAGGGTTTTCCAATTTAGTGAACCCAACGAAGTGCACTTACGCTTACCACAGTCAAGTGATCAAGCTAAATATCTATTTCTAACATCCAACAACTAAAATAAGTCTCAATCCATGGTGAATAAATCTCAAGAAGGAACAGTATGCATCAATAGTCTGCAACCCAATAATACATCCGTTCGAATAGGCCAAGAGAACAACATAGGCCTATAAATACTAGGCTATAAAAGCAGAAACATAATGGAAAGTAGTACATAATTGAGCAGGAATCAACATCTCTATCGGTGCATAGGAACGAAATGGCTGAGGAGAGGTTCCTCTTTGAGGGTCCGCGGGTAGACAAGCTCTGGTACGCTGGGACTTGTCCACTTGGGGAGTCTCAGACGAAGAACTCATAGATGAAAGACATAATTGTCATGACCCACACTCGATGTAGGGGTACGAGTACGTGGGTACACGTCTAGCATACGTCGCAACATCGGTGGTAGAACATTATCTAGGTTAACAATACTATCTAAATATATATGTATGTGTGTGTGTATATATATATATATATATATATATATATATATATATATATATATATATATATATATATATATATATATATATATATATATATATATAATGTACCTGTCAAGATATCTTAACTCCCAAATGGAGGACAATACGATAATATGATAATGGTAATCAATACTCAATCATAATAATAACTAGAGGAAGATATGGCACGATATGGAATAGAAGAAAAGAAATACAGAGTCACAATACAATCCAATTCCAGTCCAATAGTCTAATCATAACTCAACGATCTCAAATATAATATATGCCAATAGCGTCTGACTGACATATACAATATCATAAATGAACTACCTAAGTCTCACCGACTGCTGGTACGAAGTACAACCCAATAGAAGTTCCAATAATTGACATAAACTATGAAACATCGATAGCAATAAAAATAAATGATGGAAATAACTGAAATAGTAAATATCATAAGAAGAAGTATCACAGTAAATAATAGAATTAAACTGAGAACAATATGGTAAGAAATATCAATATAATGAATTAGAATAAAAGAAACATAATAATAAATGTGTCATAAAATATTAGTAAGATAATATGATCGGCTTGGGCCTAACACGGGCTGTATATAAAATAGGAAGCTAGCATGATCACACATGAGTTGCATGATTTGCTAGCTATCACGGGCTACACTAAATCACGGGCTATAAGGTATGATCACTTATCCACTAATACTTTTCCAACCCCCGACTAGTACACGAATCCAAATCATGACACGTTATAATATGTATATCACGATGTACGGTCTATAATATCATGTACTATGATCACGATCTATATAATCACAAAGATATTACGTTAATCATTGAGTAATTACGAAGCACGACACGGCGATCAGTGAGCAATCACAATAATAACGTCTCATGACAAGGATCTACGTATACCAGTCCGTGTAACCATCGTGTCAGGAATCAAATATCTCAATACTAAATACATGTACATAGAGACTATCAAATAAGAAAACTATCATGACCCGCACCCGAAATAAGGGCACGAGTGGTGAACAACGCCCAGCCTATGTCGTAAGAATGACATAGAACGCTGTCTAGGTCCACAATAATATCTAAACATCTCATACAATATATATATAAGGTACCTGTCAATGTCATCTCAACTCCAAATGGAGGAACAAATATAATGACATGATTAGATATTAATACTCAATTATAATATCAAACTAAGGAAGATAGAACACGATATGGACTAGAAAGATGAAATAAGAATCATAAAACATTCATAAGTCCACACTATGAGTCTAGGCACGAACAACTCTCAAAATAATAATATACATGCCATGAGTCTAAAATAAGACTAATACAATGTCTAACATATAAGTCTAAGCCTTCTCAGTCACTAGCACTAGGTTCTCCTGTTCTAGGAGAGTATCCTCTAATGTCTCACCATCCTGCGGCCCATAGTAAGTGGGACATTGCTTCTCAAGCCAATCATCTAAAAAATATATCCAATCAGGATTGGAGCAAAGTACAAAACTTTAAAAGCAGTTCCAAATACATAGTAGAGCATATATGACAGGTAATAGAAAATAATACAAGATAACTAGTAATAGGAAATGGAAATAATCTAAAGTAAACAGATAATGTACTGGAAAGAAAGAACAGGCAATATGGAATATTTGCAAGTAATAGAAATAGATAAACTAGCTAATGTGCCTTAGAGTACAACTTCGTTATGTGATCGATTTGGGTTGAACACGAATATAATATAGTAACTCGATTACATATGTGATGTGTAATTGACATGTACATGAATACACTTAGGATTGATCACATAACCAACTCCTACTCCCCCGTCCCCAACCAATACTCAAGGATCCAATCATGACACGTTACGAACACGAATATAAGCACAATGAACACGAGCAGTATATAAACACGAAGTACATAATCAATACCCGATATACACGATGAAATACATGTGAAGGAGTACCCGCTGAACACGGTAGGGGATAACATCCTATGACATGATCCATTTAGTATCAGTTCGTGTAACCACTATATCAAAATCAAGTAAACAGTTCTAAAATATGTGATATATACACTATTATGACTGAAAACTAACAGAGAGATGTACTCATCTCTGGTCCTGAGCAAAGGTGTCTTTCGATACCCAAGATGGTACCACACAATACTATTTAGGAAATATTATGTTAATTAGTGTAATAAAGGAGAATTAAGTTAAATAATGCACTAATATGCTCTTCTAGGCCATACCAGGTTAATATCTTAATTCTAGGTCCACACCTAGCTTCTAAGTTGATTATAAAGCCACACTAGGGATTACTAAGTCATACTAAGTTTTGGTTAGGTTCTATGCTAATACTATTTAGTTTTATTAATACCTTAGCTATATATATATATATATATATATATATATATATATATATATATATATATACTTACCTTAACTATACTTGGTCTCAAATACCCTAGCTAATATTCAACAACTAGAGTGAATACACTGACTGTTCTAACTGTTACCTGCCAATAACTAATAACTTAACTAACTAATTAGTCACCAAACAATAGCTTAACTGCTACTAACCAACTTTCACTAACTAAGGCATCTAATTGATACATGGACTAACTGGTACCTACATATTACACTAACTCATTTCTACTTATAAACTAACTATATCTTTACTAACTTACTAGCATAACACCAACTAACATATATAACTGATACTGCATCCGTAACCCTCATGCTCCCTGAACATAACATTCTTCCAGTATTCCAGGTACCAGGTTCCTCCTTCAAACTGCCTACCTGCTATTGCTATTATTCAGTTGCACATAGCAATCCATCCTTTACAGTTATTTTCCTCATCAATCTCATAGTCTTTCTCATAATACTTACACAGTACATTCAATACACATTACACTATCCACAACAACTTATACACAGATAGCTATAAACTCTCATTCCAGATTACACCCAGTTCTAAGTCATACCTGAGCCCCCAAACTCTAATGTATCAGTTTATACTAATACCACCATGGCCTACTGCACAAGGTGTGCATCACACACCCAAATGGATACTTGAGTATATCAAACACCCCCCCCAGGTTGAGTACCCCCCCCCCCCCCAGGTTGAGTACACCAATTGGAGTCCAAGTCTTTATTCTCAAGTCTATACAAACCCAATTGCACAACAATTCAAGCTCAGTCACCCCTAGCTGGCACCACATAATGATCTTCACCTCACACTTATACCTGTATTAGTTGCTCTAAAGAACTACACTTACTGAACCCATAGTTCAACCTACAATTTCCCAAGTTCAGTTTCAATTGGATTCTTAATGTACCCAAACCCCATGATGCTGACACTTACATACATGGGTTGGTTGATCACACACATCATTCTTTACTCAACTAAACTCTAATACCCTAAAACCTACTGCTGCAGTATATACCTGATACTGCAACTGCATTAATACCCCTCTTAAATGCTCTGTCTGGGCCTGTGTGCAAGAGCACACATGAACTGATACAAAACTTGTATTCCTCATCAACCAACACCTTACTGCAACACCAACTTCCTAATATACCCCCCCTAAACGTACACCCTCTGGTAAATTCCTGCAGGCATGGGTAATCATACCACACTCAAACACTCAGTTCTCACAATCATTCCTCACTGCACATTGCAATCATAAGCACACACAAACACATACCTACTAATATATAACCATAAACACATATATAACTATATGTACATACATATATATATATATATATATATATATATATATATATATATATATATATATATATATATATATATATATATAACACTTATATAAAACATATACTCATATAAAATATATATATAAAAGACATTAAACAAATACCTAGAGTGTGTACTTAGGGAAAACTATGATATACATCTAATTGAGGGGTCAAAATCCAAATTCCTCCACAATAATCATTTATAGAAGGTAAATACATTAAAATACAACTAAAGTAACTTGCTATAATGAGAATTTAGGAGTAAATACACAAAATACCCAAAATGAGTTCTATATCACATGGTATCGCACTGTAATCCGATACGGCCTACTCGTATCCAATTATGGACACGTAGCTAGTCTCCCTACCCCAATCTAAGTCCAAATAGACTAAATTAATCTTATGACACATACTTGATATGTCAATCTCGTAATTCCTCTAAAATAGACACAAATTATCATGTAGAAATCATAATACACATCTAAATAGCCTGGAAATTCTTCCTATAGGTAGCCCTATGCTATAGGAGAGTTCCTAATGGGAAAATGCATTATTTAGAATCTAGAAAGAAGGTAAATTCAGAATTATATCTATTGGGAGATGGATTCCTAATGAATTATTCCCACGGACATGATCCAGACACAATCTCCTTGCCAAAGCTCCTTCTCCTAGTGCTCCTTGCTACTCCAAGCTCCAATACTCTTTGAGTAGTGAAAATGAGAGAGAATGTGAATAAATTGAAGGGGATTGATGGATGGATGGATAAAGGAAATTGAGGATCTAGGAATTTACGGATCTAGAAATAAGTACAAATGAAGAGGAGAGAGAGAGAGAATAGCCCCTCTATAGTGGCCGGCCCCTTTTTCCCTCTCCAAGTCACCATCAAATATCTAAGTTGCTCCTACATGAAGAATTATGAAAAATAATTAAGGATGGCTATTTTGGAAATTTTTTATATTAATGCAAATTAATCTAATCCTCCTAATTAATTAGAGGGAATGGGTCTAATGGGTCTAGTCCATGTTGGGGTCAATAAATTATCATGACAAGTCTAATTGGGTTCTCTAGTGTCAATTCTATTTAATAGGCTAGCCCACTACTATAAATAAATAATACAAAGCACCAAATAATTATATAGCACACTAAGTAATATTTAATTCCTAAAAATAAAATAACTATGCCAAATTACTAAGTTATCCCTATTTGGAAAAGTAAGGATGACAATCCTACCCTCCTTAGAAAAAAATTTAAAATTTAAGGAAGAAACTAGCTACCAAAAGCAATCATAACAAGCAAGAAGAATTATACCTCACGATTCAAACAGATAAGGATAACGCTCGCGCAGCTCGGCCTCTCGTTCCCAGGTAGACTCCCTGGAGAGTGATGCATCTATGCGGCGCGTATTAAAGGAATCGTCTGGTTCTGCAGCACCTTCTTCCTGCAATCAAGAATCTCCACCAGCTGCTCTGGGTAGCTGAGAGTCGGATCCACCTCGATCTCCGAGTGATCCAATACATGGTTAGGGTCTGCAATGTACCATCTCAGCTGCGATACGTGGAACACGTTGTGAACTTCCTCTAGTGCATGCAGCAAGTCTAGTCTATAAGCTACTACACCGACCCTCTCAAGAATGCTGAAGGGTCCGATGTACCGTGGACTAAGCTTTCCGCCTCCACCAAAGCAAATCATGTCCCATGTTAGAGAAATCCTCAAGAATACCATATCGCCCACCTAGCACAAAATATAGCCTTAACACTCTATCTAAAATAAGCAATCACAAGCAATCCAAAACAAAACCTATACCTCAAACTCTAAAGGTCTCCTGTGGCTATTGGCCCAATATCGCTATCTATCATGTGCCACCCGAAGTCTATCCTTGATAAGCTTTACCTTCTCAGTTATATCCATGACCATCTCTGGTCCTAATAAGGCTCTCTCACCAACATTATCCCATGATAATGGAGTGTGACATCTTCGTCTATACAATGCCTCAAATGGTGACATCTCAAAACTGGCCTTGTAGCTGTTGTTATAAGCAAACTCTATCAGGTGAAGATAATCCTCCCAATAGCCTCCAAAATCCAAAACACAGATGTGTAGCATATCCTCAATAGTCTGGATAGTCCTCTCCGACTGTCCGTCTGTCTGAAGGTGATATACGATACTTAACTTGAGTTGTGTGCCTAAGCTAGCCTACGAACTCCTTCAGAAGTGGGATATGAAGCGATTATCCCGATTCGAAACTATGCTCATAGGAACTCTATGTAATCTGACTATATGCCGCACATATATCTCTGCGAGCTTCTCCGTAGATGTACCCACTTTAAATGGCAAGAAGTGGGCCGATTTGGTCAAACTGTCAATGATGACCCAAATCGCATCTTTACCTCCTGGAGAACGTGGAAGCCTTGAAACAAAATCCATCGCCACATGCTCCCACTTCCATTCTGGAATGGATAAAGGCTGGAGTAATCCACCCAACCTCTGTCTCTCCTCCTTTACTTGCTGGCATATCCAGCATCTGGATACGAAGCTTGCTACCTCCTGCTTCATACCATACCATGAAACATGCTCTCTTATGTCTCTATACACATTATTAGCACCTGGATGCATAGAGTACTGAGATCGATACGCCTCCTAAAGAACCTCCTCGCACAATGCTCCACTCGGCACACACAATCTGGTACCATGCCGCAATGATCAATCCTCTGCAATACTGACGTCCTCTGCCAATCCCATCTGAACCTGCTATCTGATGCTCCTCAGAGACTCATCCTCGAACTGTGCAACTCTGATCCGGTCTATCAACTCTGACTGTACCTGAAGTCCCCACATCTGTGCCACGACTCCAGGAACTAACACCTCAATACCCAAACTATCAAGGTCGGCCAATAAATATATGTCCCTCGTCAAGAACATAGCCACTGGATTCCTACTCAAGGCATCATCAACTACGTTAGCCTTCCCTGGATGGTACTGTAAAGAAATGTTGAAGTCTTTCATCAACTCCAACCATCATCGCTGCCTCATATTGAGCTCTTTATGTGTAAACACATAATTCAACCTTTTGTGGTATATGAAGATCTCCATACGCTCTCCGTACAAGTAGTATTTTTATAGCTTTAGAGCAAAGATGACCGCTGCCAACTCTAAGTCATGGGTAGGGTAATTCTTCTCATGCGGGCATAATTGCCTAGAAGCATAGGCAATCACCTTCTTGTTCTGCTGCAAAACATACCCCAAACCCTTAGCCTAAGCATCACTGTATATAAAAAATCCTCATGTCCCCGATGGCAACATCAACACTAGAGTTGTAGTCAATCTCTTCTTCAGTTCCTCAAAAGTGGCCAGACACTCCTCTGTCCAGACGAACTCTACGTCTTTCTTGGTCAGCCTAGTCATCAACTCTGCAATCCTGGAGAAATCTTGAATAAACCTCCTGTAATAGCCTGCCAATCCAAGAAAGCTTCTCATCTCTGCCACTGAACTCGGGGTAGACCATGACTCAACTATTGATATCTTCTTCGGGTCTACTGAGATCATGTCTCCTATAATCACATGTCCGAGGAATTCAACCTTATCAAGAAAGAACTCATACTTCGAAAACTTAGCGTACAACTTCTCCTTCCTGAGGGTCTCCAGAACTATCCTCAGGTGCTTCTCATGCTCCTCCGGGGTCTTAGAATATATTAATATATTATTAATGAAAACTACAACAAACTGATCGAGGTACTGATGAAATACCTTATTCATCAAGTTCATGAATACCACTGGGACATTGGTCAACCCAAATGACATCACCAAGAACTCGAACTTTCTATACCGAGTCCTGAAAGCTGTCTTTGGAATGTCTTCCTTTTTAACTTTCACCTAGTAGTACCCTGACCTCAAGTCTATCTTCGAGAATACCTCCGCTCCGCTCAACTGATCAAACAGATCGTCAATCCGCGACAACATATATTTATTCTTGATAGTGAGGTTGTTAAGAGACCTGTAGTCGATATACATACGTACTGACTCTTCCTTCATTGGTACAAATAATACCGGTGCACCCCACGGTAACGAACTGGAGCGGATGAAGCCCTTATCCTGTAAGTCATCCACCTGCTTCTTCAACTCTGCCAGATTATTATTAATCACCCTATATATATGTTGTGATATTGGCTCTGCGCCTGGCACCAAGTCTATAGAAACTCCATATCTCGGTCTGGTGGCAACCCCAACAACTCGTCCGAAAAGACGTCTATAAATTCTACAATCAACGGATGTGGCGGCTCCTGCTCCTCCACTATCGCTCCATAGAAGGCTCCCTAGCTCTGCTCTGCTGCTCCTCTGGCGAACTCAAACTCTAGCTCTCCTAACCTCTAAAATAAAACTCTGCCTCCACGATAATTTGATACTAGCATGGTGCCTACTCAACCAAACCATCCCAAGTACTATGTCATAGCTCGGAAGTGGCATTATGAGTAAACACGCGCTCAACTCTTGGCCTCCTAAAGTGACTCTTTGATCCTTGCAAACATCACTGACTAGGATAATGCTACCCCCAGTCATGATCTTACAAGTCCTCGCCAACGGTTCAGTCTCAAGATGATGCTTCAAAGCAAAAGATATAGATACAAAGCTATATAAAGTACCATAATCAAATAAAGCATAAGCTGGAAAAGAATCAAGATAGACTAAACCTGAGATGACATCACCAACTAGCTCCTTCTCCTCGACGGTCAAGGCAAAATCTCGCCCTTGCTGCGCACCTCTCTGCTGCTACTGCTGTTGTACGAACCTCTGCTGCTGGGTCGACAACGGAGGTCCTCTCTGTTGTCCCGCTGGTGGTCTCGCGAGTTCTCTCTGTGTCTGGTCCCCGCCCTTAGTTGGACGAGCTGGAGCCCTAGGACAAGCCCTCAACTGGTGGTCTCTGATCTACAGAACAAACACTGACCCAATCTCATCCTGCACGCATCCCATCTATGTCCCGGCTTCTTGCAGAATAGGCAAGGAATAACCGGCTGAGCTGTCCTCTGAATCTGGTGCGCCTATTTTACTGGGACTCTAGCTGGTACGGGAACTGCTGCCTCGGTTGCTAGAATTATCTCTAATGCTACTACTGAAAGTGAGGCCGCTTTGCTGGGCCTACACTACTGCTAGCTCCTGAAGGATTCCTCATCCTCTTGGAGCCAAGATCCAAATCATCCTCCGTCTACCGTGTCTGCGCCAGGATCTCATTAAATATAGTGGTGCGGTATCCGCTGGTATGAGATTTGATCTTCTTGTTCAGACCCTTTTTTAAATTTTTGGCCTTCCCCAAAGGATTATGTCCCTCCACAAAGTAACCCAATCTGTAGTACTCTGATGTGTACTTGTGCACCATCATGCTACCCTGGACGAGGTACTGAAACTGGCTCTCTAGAGAAGTCAGAGCCACGTTTGGAAAGAACTTCTCCTTGAAAAGCTCCTTAAAAGATTCCCAAGTAAGTCCAGGTGCTGTGATCCTCGGGTCTGTCATGAACCATGTCAATGTGAGTCAAACATCATGCTCCATACTGCCTCCACTTGCAGGCTCTCTAGAATCTGCGCCAGCCGCAGGTTCCCCTCTATGTCTTCAATCCCATCGTCAGTATAAATAATCCCTTCGACGCCTTTAAATTCCTTAGGCCTCATCCTCTTGAAATTAATGATAGCCCCCGGCCTCGGCTGCTGCTGGGCCTGTGGAGGTGGAGCTACATGTGGCTGGACCAAGGCAACTCTCTCGACTATAAAAAGTGTATGATGGTAGGCATTCTCAATACCCTGCCTCATGAACTCATATTGGCGCTGTTGGGCCTCCTCTTGGGCCCTATTTGCCTCTATTATCTGCTGAAACAACGCAAATACCTGCGCCGGATTAACTGGTGGTGGTAGCTCCTCTGAAGCTGTAGGCACCGTCCTCTGTGAAGCTGTGGGCACCATCCTCTGGACTGGAGGTGGAGCACACCTGAAAGATGCTGCAGAAATACCCACCTGGACCGGTGAAGCGGCCCTCTGAGCTAAAGCTGATGGAACAGGGGCTGTTGCTGCTGCCCTGCTCGGAGGTGACGAAGTAACCGATCTCGCTGAAGCTGCGCCAGTGCGTTGGGATTGAGTCTTTGGCAATATCCTGAAGACAAATTGAATAAAGGAATCAATAGTGATTAAGATACGATATCATCAAAGAATAACATAATTATTCAAGTAAAACAAGCATTCAAATAGATAAGGATATCAATACAAATATTTGGAAGTATTTTTCTATTGTGATTGAGTATACTCTCATCCTATATCCTATATCCTATATCCTATATCCTATGTCCTAAAGCAGGCTCATAGAAGTACTCTAAGTCTGAGCACCACTTACTACAAGATAATTAATATCTGATACATACGATAAAATACATGTGAACGAGTACCCGCTGAACACAGTAGGGGATAACATCCAATGACAGGATCCATTTAGTACTAGTCTGTGTATCCACTGTGTCGGAATCAAGTAAACAGTTCTAGAATATTTGATATATACACTATTATGACTGAAAACTACCAAAGAGATGTACTCGCCTCTAGTCCTGAGCAAAGGTGTCTCTCGATGCCCAAGCTGATGCCACACAATCCTATTTAGGAAACATTATGTCAATTGGTGTAATGAAGGAGAATTAAGTTAAATAATACACTAATATGCTCTTCTAGGCCATACTAGGTTAATACCTTAATTTTAGGTCCACACCTAGCTTCTAAGTCGGTTATAAAGCCACACTAGGGATTACTAAATCATACTAGGTTTTGGTTAGGTTTTAAGCTAATACTATTTAGTTCTAGTAATACCTTAGCTATATATATATATACACACTTACCTTAACTATGCTTGGTATCAAATACCTTAGCTAATATTCAACAACTAGAGTGAATACACTGACTATTCTAACGGTTACCTACCAATAACTACTAACTTAACTAACCAATTAGTCACAAACAATAGCTTAACTGCTACAAACCAACCTTCACTAACTAAGGCATCTAACTGATACATGGACTAACCGGTACCAACATATTACACTAACTCATTTCTACTTATAAACTAACTATACTTTCACTAACTTACTAGAATAACACCAACTAACATATATAACTGATACTGCATCAGTAACCCTCATGCTCCCTGAATATAACATTCCCCCATTATTCCAGGTACCAGGTTCCTCCTTCAAAATGCCTACCCGTTGTTGCTATTCTTAGTTGCACATAGCAATCCATCCTTTATAGTTATTTCCCTCATCAATCTTATAGTCTTTCTCATAACACTTACACAGTTGTCACGACCCGCACCCGGTTTAGGGGCACGAGTGCGTGGGTACGTCCAGCCTACGCCGCAGTGTCGGCGGTAGAACGCTGTCAAGGTCTTGATACTATCTAGCTAATGTCACACAACATCCAATCTCTATAAGGAGGCACGGATGACACAAATAAACGAACACATACTCAATCATAGGATTACAGCACGATAAAATAACGAACAGAAATTAAACAGAATTAACTACAACACCAGTCAAAAAGTAATAACTTAACTCAACAGTATCCCAGTCTCAATAAAATTGCCGGAGACAAATCCGGTACCAATAGTCTGCTAAAAGAACTAATCAGAAAACTAGAAGAATTAGTAATTCCGGCTAGACCTCCCGGAATCACATCTACTATCAAGTCTGCAGCTACTCACCATATGGTCCATAAAGTGTCGGACAGCGGTCCTCTAAGGCATAGTCTGGAAAAATGTTTCCAGTCAGGAAGGAGCAAAGCACAATCTCAAATAACAGTTCCATTTAATTGATAAGGACTATAAAGTAATAAACATGTCATGCTAGCTACTGAGAAGACAGTGAAATAAATGCAATGGCAATTAAAGAGAGACAGGCAATGTAAAGAGACAGGCAATAGGCAATATGATACAGTCAGCGCATGTATGAAAATGAAAAGAACAAGAAACAATATCATATACGGGTGATGTAGTATATGATTTAAATAGGGAACTGTAATCTATTCTAAGTGTTTTGAAATAGTAGCTTCAAAATGTGATCGGCTTGGGAACATGTACAATAGCTACAGGGCCTGGCTAATCATGGGTGAAGAGCATGATTAACACTTACAATTTCTATACTATAATAAGAGGTTATGATCACATTTCTTACTAACTACTTCTCCGCCCCCAACTAGTACTGTGGATCCAACCATGACACGTCACGATACACGAGCAAGTCAAGTCTATCATGTACGATATCTAATATACATGTCGTGTACAATATCAATACGATAATCAAGGTAACATCTCATGACTGCAGATCCAAGCTATACTAGTCCGTGTAGCACAGTGTCAAGGATTCAGATGTAATATTTCATGATTGTTGAACTTATAGAAATTATCAAAGAATTGGAAATTATCAGAGAATGTACTTACCTTTGGTCCTTAGCTGGTAATTATGGATGTCCTGTTCCAGAGTATCCCCTGGGTGAACCAACAGTCCTATAGACATAACACAATATAACATTTGTATCAGGGGCTATACTAACACACAATAAAAATACACTGGCCTTAGGGCTGCGCTAGGTACGATAAGGGTCATCTACTAGATAGGCCAACTATATATATTAATATCCCTTAATTACAATAATGGATATAAGTATAAATATATACACTTTAAATAAAAATAATACCTGTATGTACATACAAACATATCTCAAATTAAATACATATACAAAATATACATGTATATATTATAAAAATGTGCTAAGGGTTTATACAAAATATATCTACACCTACGAATTAACAAAATACATACATAGACTAATTACATATGTATACTCATATATACCAATTAAAATATACAATACTATATACAGGTAAATATACTAATTTATATTATATATACAAGCCAATACGAAAATATAATCTACATATATATATTTATACCAAAATACGGTTTATATATACCAATTTATTATACAACACATAATATTAAATACTAAAACATACATTAACATGTATTATATGTATACAGACAATTTATACACATATATGTTTAATACGTATTTATAATAAAATACATTTTAATATACATATATAGGAAAATAGAGAAATACGCAAGATATATACATATATATATCTATATATATATATGTAATATATATACACTAAGTAGAAATACACTATATACATTAACATATATATACTAAGAAATATTTATACTAAAATAATACATATTTAATACACATTACCTATTTTTAATCATTAATACCTACCATATATATATATTTGCAATACAAATATGTATATACCAAATTGAATTTATACCATATATATATACCAATTAAACATACATTGAAAATATGCTAAGTATATATATAAAATACATATAGTAGAACACGTATTTATATATATCAATCATATATATATAGAAAATACATATACTAATTTTCACATTAATTAAATATATAAATACTTTACAATAATATATATACATATACACTGATTATACACGTATATGTACATATACTTTAATTATTCACCTACATAAATATATATATACACATACATATCCTATTAAACATTAATTTAATTTACATAATTACATATACATGCTAATATATACATATACTTATACAAAATACCTACATACATACATCTATACATATATACGATAAACTATACATATAAGAAGGAGGGAAGAGAGAAGAGCTTACTGTGGTGGTGCACCGCCTGGCCGGGGGAGGATGGCCGGACTGCGGCTGAGGGCGAGGTGGAGGCTCGACTTCCTGGCAGTGGTGGTTGTATCGGGTTGGCCGCCGGGCCGGAGTCGAGCTCGCAGTGTGGAGATGATGGTGGTCGAGCAGCAGGGCCGGCTGCGGGGGGACTCAGCCGCCCGGAGTTCACAGGGGGAGTAGTGGCAGGTCGGCGGGAATGGGCAGAGGAGCAGCCGGCTGCGGGGATAGGGCTTGCCGACAGAGGGAATGAGCAGCGGGGTCGTGGTGGTGTTAGATGGTGGTGGAGGGATGATGGAGGTGGTGGTGAATGGAGTTGAAGGTGGTGGTGAATGGATCGGCAGAGGGAGGAGATGGGAGAGGAGTAGCCGGAGTGGGGTAGGAGGCCGGAGGAAGGAGCAGTCGGCGTGCACAGGGGTCGGGGTGCAGTCCGCCGGACCGGAGGGGCGGCGCCGTACTGATGGGAAGCCGCCGGGCTGAACAGTTAGGGGGGGATGATGAACAGTATTTCCCCCCTTGAATTCAAAATTTTAAGAAAAGAAGAAGGGAAGAAAAAGAAGAAGAAGAAGAAGAAAAGAGAAGAAGAAAAAGAGGAGAAGAAAGGAAGAAGTTTTCCAACGTAGGAGAGAGGGAGGAGGCTTGTGAGGTGGGGGAAAACCTAGGTTGTCTAGGGATTAGGGTTTGAGGGTACAAGACATTAAATAGGATGAGGGGATTTTGATGGAGGGTGAGGATGCACTCATTGAATGAGTGGTCCAGATTGGACATAGGAAAATAATTTATGTGGGGAAAAATGCAATTTGGTCCACAAGTAAATAATCTTTCCATTAGGTCTTGGACAATGGGGTGATGACACCTACAATTTGAATAATTGTAACTTAGCCCCTTAAATTCAGAAAATTGCACAAACACATAAAATGACAAAAATTTGGCGGGCGATTCGGTGTCCGGTGTTTTGTAGGGTCAGGGGACGCTGTAAAATCGGTACGGGCTCAATTTGCAGGGCACTGGAATTAAATTGGGATTTCAGAATCAGATAAAATAGTATCCTCAATTTAAATAGAAATAAATGTAAGTTGTGTTCAACAATTTATTAGGAGTACATGGGGCCAAAATTAGGTCAGGTCATCAATACCAATAATGAAGAAGACTCAGAACAGAATATTATCCTAATTTGGGCCGCACGAAAAATAGGTCAAGATTGTCCCCAATTTGATTGGAACGCACAACGATACAAAAATAGAAATTTAAAAATAACGTCCGCGACGATTTTTGTGCGGCCAGAAATAATGCACAGGGAGCAAAATTATGAGTTACAAAAATAGCAGAATGGAAGGCGGGCATGTCTAGGGCAAGATTATGAATTTTGTTGGAAGACAAAAGTCAGGGTAGCGCTCCAAATATCGAAGCAAAGACAGGGCGCAAAATATTGAATAAAACACGATAATTAATGAAAATCTCCAAAAATTAAATTATAAATAAAACAATTAATTACATAATTCCATAATTTGGACAGGTGTTCATCTACTGGCTTCTAGGTCAATTCTGCTAGCTAAAAAATAAATAAACACTGCATCTAATACTATATTTAATTACACATCACATAATTATTAAAAATCTTATCATGCAATTATTTAATTATAACTACAATAATATTAAATATTGAAAAAAAGTCGAAAATACCCCTATTTTCGGAACGTGGTAGTGACAAGTCTACCCACCTTAAAAGAATTTCGTCCTCGAAATTTAAAATCCTCAAGGAGCGTTTAATCATACACATTATTATTTTCCTCAAATTTTAAATCCATCAACCACGAAATCAGTTAATAATCCACAAGGTCTTTTCACAATTTGTCAAAAATTCTGATTTATTTGTATTCCTGAAAAAAATCATCAAAATAGAATCAAAGTCCCTTTTTATTAAAATTTCCTTGAAAGTTTTGAGTTAATAATTCAATACCCAGAATTTAATATCCACTCCTTAAATACTCAACAATATGATATTTAAGGATTCTCCAAATGTTACATCCAAATATAAAGTTCTAAAATTCATAACTTGTAATTAAATAAATATATTGATAATCTCTCAAAATTTCTAAATTTTAATAACCAATTTAATCATGTCGTAATTTTCCTGGAATTAATAAACCACCAATTATGCCATGTTAATTTCTTAACCCTCAATTTAAATCAATGGTTATCCTCGAATTTAATCATCTTGCCTCTCTTGTCAAGTCATAACTCCTTTATGAATCTTCGTCATGGTCAAACCTCGATAATCATGGTCAAAAACTTCCTACAATCATACAACATGTAATCTAAGGAGAAATACGTACGGTCATGGTGTCTTTTGTCATGGTATTGAAGTCTCTAAATCAGGGTGTACTACTAACTACATTATAACAAGAAAACCATGCATACAAGCTACGGTACTAAGGTATCAGTCAATCAATCAAATAGATAGGAACAAAAGGAAGGAAAGAACAGAACCTGCTAACACATTACCTGCAGTATCGGTCTCCTCGACCGTCATCGCAAATGCCCGCCCTGCTGGGGTGGTTCCCTTTGCGGGTTCTGAGCAATATACGGTTCCCCAGGTAGCCTAACTGGATCTCTATAATCTGAAGCTGCGCGCTGGCCAGGAAGATAAGGGGCTAGAAGACAATCCCTTACTCGATGTCCCGTAGCGCCGCAGTACAAACAAAGTCCTAGCCTCGTTCTACAGCTCTCCCAAAGGTGACCTGGCTTCTTACAGAAATGACAAATCTGCTGTGTCTCTCTTGGAGACTGTTGCTGATCTTGCTGAACGCGGACTGGTGCCTGGTACTGTTGTTGATACTGATACGCCCATGGATGTTGTTGGATAGGAACTGGTGCTAGGTACTGCGGTGGATACTGAAATGTCCATGGTTGTTGTTGAATATGAAATGGTACTTGGTACTGCTGTTGGTGCTGAATACGGGGATGCTTGGCCGGTCCTGCGCTATCATTCGTATCTCTAAAAGTATTGTGACTCCTCTTAGGCCTGAGATCCAGATCCTCTTCTGCAATCTGAGCATCCATCAAGATAGCCTCAAAGGTAGCGGTACGACGACCAGAAGTGCGCGACCTAATCTCTCTTGTCAGTCCCTTTCTAAATTTCTGGGCTCCATCTCCTGGGTCCCGAATCATAGACGATGCAAAACGGCTCAATCTACAGAATTCTGCAGCGTACTCGTCGACCGACATGTTTTCTTGAACCAAGTCATGAAACTGACTTTCCAAGGTTCCCAATGCCACGTCGGGGAAGAACTTCTCCTTGAAGAGTTCCTTGAAGGTCTCCCAAGTAAGTCCTTGTGCAGTAATTCTCGGCTCTGTGCGATACCACGTGAGTGCGATATCGAACATCTGACTGCCAGCGGCTTCTATCTGCAAGTTCTCCGAAATCTGGGTCAATCGCAGGCTCCTCTCTATATCTTCTAGCCAGTCGTCAGCGTAGAGTATCCCTTCGGTGCCTTTGAACTCTCGGGGCATCATCCTTTTGAAATCCACTATAGTGCCTGATCTCTGCTGCTGGCCAGGAAACTGCTGGTACTGTGCTACTCTCTCCAAAGCTTGGAGAGTCACTTGATGAGCCTTCTCCATATTTTCTCTCATCAGCTCGGTTTGTGCCTGGTGCGCTTCTGCTTGCACCCTCTGAGCCTCAGCTTGAACTCGCTGAGCGTCTGCCGTCACTCTCTGGGCATCTACCATGCCTTGGATCAAGGTAAACATCTGCGTCCCGTCAATGGGCAAACCTCCAGGAATCAGAGTCGATGGAGGAGGAAGGTTGTCCGTCACAGCTGCGGCAATCCTCTGAACAGGTGGAGGAGGAGGATCACCTACGTGCATTGGAGATGTAGGAGGAACTACTGCTGTCTGTCCCTCAGGTGGAGAGGTGGCAGACCCCTCTAAAGCTGATGTTCCTGCTCTCATAGATCGTGTCTGCGGCGACATCCTGAAGACAGATCCCAAAGAATCAATTTAGGCAAAAATGCGATATCATCAAGGAAGGACAGTATAGTTCTAAAGAAGCAACATTCAAGATAAATAGATTGAAAATAAATATTCCTAGTTGTGATCGCACAGGTCAAAGATACATCCATGGTCTGATACTTCTATCCCTCTAAGTACCACAGTTCTACTTGAAACATACTCACTACTAACTTCCTTACTTACTGCAATCGCTGATACTAGTTATCCTTGTCACTCAAGTGCATATCAATTGCAACACACTATACTAAGTACTGCTCTCTCCAATATAATCTTAGACGAACACCTAAGCCAGTTGGCAGTGAAATCTCAATCACGCTCAAGCCAACAGATCCTTACACATGCATCTTATCTACTTATATACTAATATATCTCTCCCACTATAAAATCCTGTCCTCAAATAAAATTCCTCAAAATAACTCCTCGAATAAATTTACAGTAAAAATGCATACACTTTCCTCAAGGTTAATTATCTAAATACTGAAATAAAAATTTAATCACTCAAAAATCCTTACAGCTTGTTTAGGTTCACCAAATTGAATATGAATTCCTCAAAAAGTTTTAATGACAATATCTCAACTTCTCAAAATTCAAAAATTTGAAATTCACTTTTAATCTTCAATTATAGATTTAAATCCACCTTCTGTAGTCCAATAGCTCTAATGTTAATCTTTTTTCACTGTCCTCATCGACATGCGTCATCAGATAATACCATAATTCAGTAAATTCATCTTGATATGAAATCAAACCCTACAATGGAACCAAAATCCTAACTTAATAACCAATCAACAACAATCAAATCAATATCAACAAGTGAGAATGGACGGAACAAGGGAATGATTTAATTTGGAAAATTTTAACAAGATTCTCAGGGGTCATCCCAGGAATCTCTCAAGGAATTGTGATTGAGTATTCGTTCTCGTCCTAGTATCCTATGTCCTAGATCCTATCGCAGGCACGCAGTAGTATAACAAGGATGCCACACTACTACGACATCGCACAATTCGCGAAGTCTGACCTGCATGGGCCACCACTAAAAACGTGTCACGACCCGCACCCGGTTTAGGGGCACGAGTGCGTGGGTACGTCCAGCCTACGCCGCAGTGTCGGCGGTAGAACGCTGTCAAGGTCTTGATACTATCTAGCTAATGTCACACAACATCCAATCTCCATAAGGAGGCACGGATGACACAAATAAACGAACACATACTCAATCACAGGATTACAGCACGATAAGATAACGAACAGAAATTAAACAGAATTAACTACAACACCAGTCAAAAAGTAATAACTTAACTCAACAGTATCCCAGTCTCAATAAAATTGCCGGAGACAAATCCGGTACCAATAGTCTGCTAAAAGAACTAATCAGAACACTAGAAGAATTAGTGATTCCGGCTAGACCTCTCGGAATCACATCTACTACCAAGTCTGCAGCTACTCACCATATGGTCCATAAAGTGTCGGACAGCGGTCCTCTAAGGCATAGTCTGGAAAAATGTTTCCAGTCAGGAAGGAGCAAAGCACAATCTCAAATAACAGTTCCATTTAATTGATAAGGACTATAAAGTAATAAATATGTCATGCTAGCTACTGAGAAGACAGTAAAATAAATGCAATGGCAATTAAAGAGAGACAGGCAATGTAAAGAGACAAGCAATAGGCAATATGATACAGTCAGTGCATGTATGAAAATAAAAAGAATAAAAAACAATATCATATACGGGTGATGTAGTATATGATTTAAATAGGGAACTGTAATCTATTCTAAGTGTTTTGAAATAGTAGCTTCAAAATGTGATCGGCTTGGGAACATGTACGATAGCTACAGGGCCTGGCTAATCATGGGTGAAGAGCATGATTAACACTTATAATTTCTATACTACAATAAGAGGTTATGATCACATTTCTTACTAACTACTTCCCCGCCCCCAACTAGTACTGTGGATCCAACCATGACACGTCACGATACACGAGCAAGTCAAGTCTATCATGTACGATGTCTAATATACATGTCGTGTACAATGTCAATACGATAATCAAGGTAACATCTCATGACTGCAGATCCAAGCTATACTAGTCCGTGTAGCACAGTGTCAAGGATTCAGATGTAACATTTCATGATTGTTGAACTTATAGAAATTATCAAAGAATTGGAAATTATCAGAGAATGTACTTGCCTTTGGTCCTTAGCTGGTAATTATGGATGTCCTGTTCCAGAGTATCCCCTGGGTGAACCAACAGTCCTATAGACATAACACAATATAACATTTGTATCAGGGGCTATACTAACACACAATAGAAATACACTGGCCTTAGGGCTGCGCTAGGTACGATAAGGGTCATCTACTAGATAGGCCAACTATATATATTAATATCCCTTAATTACAATAATGGATATAAGTATAAATATATACACTTTAAATAAAAATAATACCTGTATGTACATACAAACATATCTCAAATTAAATACATATACAAAATATACATGTATATATTATAAAAATGTGCTAAGGGTTTATACAAAATATATCTACACCTACGAATTAACAAAATACATACATAGACTAATTACATATGTATACTCATATATACCAATTAAAATATACAATACTATATACAGGTAAATATACCAATTTATATTATATATACAAGCCAATACGAAAATATAATCTACATATATATATTTATACCAAAATACGGTTTTATATATACCAATTTATTATACAACACATAATATTAAATACTAAAACATACATTAACATGTAATATATGTATACAGACAATTTATACACATATATGTTTAATACGTATTTATAATAAAATACATTTTAATATACATATATAGGAAAATAGAGAAATACGCAAGATATATACATATATATATCTATATATATATGTAATATATATACACTAAGTAGAAATACACTATATATATTAACATATATATACTAAGAAATATTTATACTAAAATAATACATATTTAATACACATTACCTATTTTTAATCATTAATACCTACCATATATATATATTTGCAATATAAATATGTATATACCAAATTAAATTTATACCATATATATATACCAATTAAACATACATTGAAAATATGCTAAGTATATATATAAAATACATATAGTAGAACACGTATTTATATATATCAATCATATATATATAGAAAATACATATACTAATTTTCACATTAATTAAATATATAAATACTTTACAATAATATATATACATATACACTGATTATACACGTATATGTACATATACTTTAATTATTCACCTACATAAATATATATATACACATACATATCCTATTAAACATTAATTTAATTTACATAATTACATATACATGCTAATATATACATATACTTATACAAAATACCTACATACATACATCCATACATATATACGATAAACTATACATATAAGAAGGAGGGAAGAGAGAAGAGCTTACTGTGGTGGTGCACCGCCTGGCCGGGGGAGGATGGCCGGACTGCGGCTGAGGGCGAGGTGGAGGCTCGACTTCCTGGCAGTGGTGGTTGTATCGGGTTGGCCGCCGGGCCGGAGTCGAGCTCGCAGTGTGGAGATGATGGTGGTCGAGCAGCAGGGCCGGCTGCGGGGGGACTCGGCCGCCCGGAGTTCACAGGGGGAGCAGTGGCAGGTCGGCGGGAATGGGCAGAGGAGCAGCCGGCTGCGGGGATAGGGCTTGCCGGCGGAGGGAATGAGCAGCGGGGTCGTGGTGGTGTTAGATGGTGGTGGAGGGATGATGGAGGTGGTGGTGAATGGAGTTGAAGGTGGTGGTGAATGGATCGGCAGAGGGAGGAGATGGGAGAGGAGTAGCCGGAGTGGGGTAGGAGGCCGGAGGGAGGAGCAGTCGGCGTGCACAGGGGTCGGGGTGCAGTCCGCCGGACCGGAGGGGCAGCGCCGGACTGATGGGAAGCCGCCGGGCTGAACAGTTAGGGGGGGTGATGAACAGTATTTCCCCCCCCCCCCCTTGAATTCAAAAATTTAAGAAAAGAAGAAGGGAAGAAAAAGAAGAAGAAGAAGAAAAGAGAAGAAGAAAAAGAGGAGAAGAAAGGAAGAAGTTTTCCAACGTAGGAGAGAGGGAGGAGGCTTGTGAGGTGGGGGAAAACCTAGGTTGTCTAGGGATTAGGGTTTGAGGGTACAAGACATTAAATAGGATGAGGGGATTTTGATGGAGGGTGAGGATGCACTCATTGAATGAGTGGTCCAGATTGGACATGGGAAAATAATTCATGTGGGGAAAAATGCAATTTGGTCCACAAGTAAATAATCTTTCCATTAGGTCTTGGACAATGGGGTGATGACACCTACAATTTGAATAATTGCAACTTAGCCCCTTAAATTCGGAAAATTGCACAAACACATAAAATGACGAAAATTTGGCGGGCGATTCGGTGTCCGGTGTTTTGTAGGGTCAGGGGGCGCTGTAAAATCGGTACGGGCTCAATTTGCAGGGCACTGAAATTAAATTGGGATTTCAGAATCAGATAAAATAGTATCCACAATTTAAATAGAAATAAATGCAAGTTGTGTTCAACAATTTATTAGGAGTATATGGGGCCAAAATCAGGTCAGGTCATCAATACCAATAATGAAGAAGACTCAGAACAGAATATTACCCTAATTTGGGCCGCATAAAAAATAGGTCAAGATTGTCCCCAATTTGATTGGAACGCACAACGATACAAAAATAGGAATTTAAAAATAACGTCCGCGACGATTTTTGTGCGGCCAGAAATAATGCACAGGGAACAAAATTATGAGTTGCAAAAATAGCAGAATGGAAGGCGGGCATGTCTAGGGCAAGATTGTGAATTTTGTTGGAAGACAAAAGTCAGGGTAGCGCTCCAAATATCGAAGCAAAGACAGGGCGCAAAATATTGAATAAAACACGGTAATTAATGAAAATCTCCAAAAATTAAATTATAAATAAAACAATTAATTCCACAATTTGGACAGGTGTTCATCTACTGGCTTCTAGGTCAATTCTGCTAGCTAAAAAATAAATGAACACTGCATCTAATACTATATTTAATTACATATCACATAATTATTAAAAATCTTATCATGCAATTATTTAATTATAACTACAATAATATTAAATATTGAAAAAAATCGAAAATACCCCTATTTTCGGAACGTGGTAGTGACAACAGTGCATTCAATACACATTGCACTGTCCATAACAACTCATATACAGATAGCTCTTAACTCTTCTTCCAGATTACACCCAGTTCCTAGTCATATCCGAGCCCCCAAACTCTAATGTATCAGTTTATACTGATACCACCAAGGCCTACTGCACAAGGTGCACATCACACACCCAAATAGATACTTGAGTGTATCAACCCCCCCCCCCCAGGTTGAGTACACCAATTGGAGTCCAAGTCTTCACTCTCAAGTCTATACAAACCCAACTGCACTGCAATTCGAGCTCAGTCACCCCCCTAACAGGCACCACATAATGATCTTCACCTCACACTTATACCTGTATTAGTTGCTCTAAAGAACTACACTAACTGAACCGATAGTTCAACCTATAATTTCCCAAGTTCAGTTTCACCTAGATACTTAATGTACCCAACCCCCATGATGTTGTCACTTACATACACGGGTTGGTTGATCACACACATTATTCTTTACTCAACTAAACTATAATACCCAAAACCTACTGCTGCAGTATATACCTGATACTGCAACTGCATTCTGGGCCTTTATGCAAGAGCACACATGAACTGATACAAAACTTGTATTCCTCATCAACCAACAACTTACTCCAACACCAACTTCCTGATATACACCCCCCTTAAATGCACACCCTCTGGTGAATTCCTGCAGGTATGGGTAATCACACCACACTCAAACACTCAGTTCTCACAGTCACTCCTCACTGCATATTACAGTCATGAGCACACACACACACACTCACCTACTAATATATAACCATAAACACATCTATAACTATATGTACATACACATACATACATACATATATATATATATATATATATATATATATATATATATATATATATATATAAGACATTAAACAAACACTTAGAGTCTGTACTTAGGAAAAACTATGATATACATCAAATTGAGGTGTTAAAACCCAAATTCCTCCGCAATAATCATTTATAGAAGCTAAATAAATTAAAATACAACTAAAGTAACTTGCTACAATGAGAATTGAGAAGTAAATGCACAAAACACCCAAAATAAGCTATGTATCACATGGTATCGCACTGTATCGTGATACGGCATACTCGTGTCCAATTGTGGACACGTAGTTAGTCTTCCAGCCTCAATCTAAGTCCAAATAGACTAAATTAGTCTTATGACACATACTTGATGTGTCAATCTCGTAATTCCTCCAAAATAGACATAAATCACCATCTAAAAATCACAGTATACATCCAAATAGCCTAGAACTTCTTCCTATAGGTAGCCCTATGTCATAGGAGAGTTTTTAATGGTCAAATGCATGATTTAGAAGCAAAAAAGAAGGTAAATTCATAATTATACCTATTGGAAGATGGATTTCCAATGAATTGTTCCCACAGACACAATCTGGACACAATCTCCTTGCTAAAGCTCCTCTTCCAAGTGTTCCTTGCTACTCCAAGCTTCAATACTATTTGAGTGGTAAAAATGAGAGGGAATATGAATAAATTAAGGGGGATTGATGGAGGGATGAAGGGAATTGGGGATCTTGGAATTTATGGATCTAGAAATGAGTACAAATGAAGATGATAGAGAGAGAGATGAGAGAGAGAGAGAGAGAGAGAGTAGCCCCTCTATATGGTCGGCCCCTTTCTCCCTCTCCAAGTCACAATCAAATGTCTAAGTTGCCCCTACATGAAAAATTATAGAAAAATAATTAAGGATGTCTATTTTGGGAAGTTTCTACACTAATGCAAATTAATCTAATCCTCCTAATTAATTAGAGAAAATGGGTCTAATGGGCCTAGTCCATGTTGGACTCAATAAATTGTCATGACAAGTCTAATTGGATTCACTAGTGTCAAGTCTATTCAATAGGCTAGACCACTACAATAAATAAATAAATAATATAAAAGCACCAAATAATTATATAGCACAATAAGTAATATTTAATTCCTAATAATAAAATAACTATGCCAAATTACTAAGTTATCCCTATTTGGAAAAGTGAGGGTGACAGAAATTATGAGAGAATATACTCGCATGTGGTCTTGAGCAAATGGTATAACTCGGTGTCTGAGCTGAAGTCACACACACCTATATATGAATGGCATCTCAATTAGGTGTAATAAAGTGATAAATGAGCTAAAATGCACTAAATATGATTTTTAGGCCGTTTCTAGGTCATACTAGTCAAAATAGGTCAGACTAGGCCAATACCTTGATATTAGGTCAATACCTAGCTTCTAGGTTCATAACTACTAGGTATCAACTATACTAGTTAATACTATCAAGTATCATATATAACTTAGGTATACTAGTTATTTTTATTTATAATTTACAACATACTAGTGTTACCTAGTATCTAGAGTTACCTTAGTGTCTACCCATAATTATTATACTTTATATCCAAATACCTTACTAGTATATTAACCCTCAACTAAAACCTTAAATTAATCCCCCTCATCCTTTACTGATATTCTATTTATACTCAACTTCCTTTGACACAGATACCAGGATACCACCATCATCTATTCTATAATACTTGGTATCATACCTATACAACACTACTTGATACTCACTGCACATACCTTAGTCCTCACCCCCACTAATACCTCAACATATACCCTTAACACTAGTCAATCCTTAGACACTTGAACTTAACCACTATCACTACTCACTAACACATAATAAACACTAATACTCCTCTCCCAAGTATACTTGAAAAAGATACTCCCTAACACACCACTTATCTCTCCTTAGAAATCATGAATTCTGATCCTTGGGATGCTTGCACTTGTCGGTTCTCCTTTACCTGTGCACACGTGCATAGGTCTGCTCTTTGCAGTGCCTCAAAGTGCACTTGTACTTAGACCAGTTTTCCCCATACCTCTGCTAACTATACCTCAGTTTAAGCCATTGCAGCATGTATACTACTGTTATCACCCTTGCAACTAATAGTTGCTGCTGCAACTGCTCTGTTATCTCCGTACCCCCCTTCTACCTGCTGCCTTGAGCAAAAGGTACTGCTGCTGCTGCTAATATGCTTCCCGAGCACTTGGCTTGCTGTTAAGGCTACTTGATGCTGCTACTTGGTACCATTGCTGCCACTATTTTCTATTTTAGCCTGACCCATCACTTCATAATTCTTGAACTGACACTCGTGTGTGCACACAAGCACACACCATACAGTCTCAGAACCCGGACTCCCCATGTTCACTGTCACAGTGAACACACAAAGAACACAACCTCCTATCTATATATATACATAATACAACACTCCAACACTCATATGCACATGCCATATATCAAACACTATGAGCATATGCATATAAGTACCAACTCCCACTATCAAAACATATACTCATAAGTACTACACCTCATAAACCCCTTTCCCAATAATACCAAGTCATTACATCAAATACCTATATTGTATCATTATGATACTCACGATATGCACTCAAATAAAGTACCAAAACTCTCAATACTCAACAAATAATAGTTACACCTATCAATTACATATATATAACTAATGTAATGAGTTACAATAGGAATTGAAGAGAGATTACATAAGTCACCCAAAATGAACCCCGTATCATATCGTATCATAAAATACCATGATACGAATACTCGTGTCCAATTATGGATATGTATCGAGTCTCATATTATCAATCTAAGTGTAATTATATATAATTGGTCTCATGACACACACTTGATGCACCAATCTCAAAATTTCCCTAAAATGAGTACAAATCTCCATGTAGAAATCATAATATGGGTCCTATGAACCTAGTTCTTGTTCTTATGGATATCTCTAAGACAAGAAAGATTTCTTAATAGTTAAATGCATGAATTATAGTCTAAATTATATGAGGGAAATTAGAATTTAACTATTGGGAAATAGATTCCCAATGAAATGCTCAAATGGACGCAATTAGGACACAAGCTCCTTGTCAATTTCTCCTTCTCCAAGTGCTTCTTGCAATCCAAGCTCCAATGATCCTTAGATAATATAATTGGAAGGAAATGACAGTAAATTAGGGTAAATTTGGTGGAGGAATGAAGTAATTTAGGGAAGAACACAATTGGGGATCTATAATTAGAATAAAAATGAAGAGAGAGAACCCTCTCATATAGTAGTCGGCCCCTTGCCCCTCTCCCAAGCAACCTAAAATGCCCAAGATACCCCCCACTAATTAGTTATGAGGAATTAATTAGGAGGGCTATATTAGGAAGCATCTAAGCTAATAAAAATCTAATATAATCTAATCTCCTTAATTAACTAAAGGAAATGAGTCTAATGGGCCTAGCCCAATGCTGGACTCAATGTGCCATGGCAATCTAATTGGGTCAACTAATGTCAAGTCCAATAATTATGCTAGCCCACTAACTAATAAATAAATAGCACAATACATAATAAATAATTAGTAGCACAATATATAAATATTTAATCACTAAATATAAAATATGCTAAATGACAAAAATACTCTCATATAGAAATATGGTAGTGACAATAATGAAACCTACAAAGATGTCCAACACTCCACTAGGCAACATGCAACCTGCTCAAATAACCTAGAAGGGAACCAGGTCCTCAGAGGGACGTAACAAGATACAAAAAGTATATACCATAATGTAAATACTGAGTAAAGTAAATCAGGGTGAACTATCCTTCTAAGTGAATGCAATTTGAGGACAACATTGGTATGTATAGGTATGGTAGGTATATGTATAGTCCATATCACTCCGAAGAACGTAGAATTTGCATATATAATAACGTATGTATCACTCTGAAGAACGCATAATCTGCATATATAATAACCTCTGTATCGCTCCGAAGTCCGCAAAATCTGCATAAAGGGGGTCATCACTTTCGTAGTTCCACTGGATACTACGAATACCAATGTGTGAGTCTCATACGCCTACCAGTTATCCTCAATGCCCGATGCAAATGTACAAGTCTCAAGTATGACGTGGACATCTCGTAACTATATAAGACTTCTATGTTCTATTTACACTCCCCTACCCATGTGTCAATCTATAACATAAGAGACCTATGGTAATTCTCTTCAGAATGACCAACGAGTCAGCATATAATCTAAACCCTTTGTTTAGTTCCTCAAAATTCGTATCACCTTGAGACTGATCAACAATTTCTACTCGCACTATATCCTAAATTTTTTCAAAAGCATTAGAATTCATAAATATTAAAATTATTATCCCTCAATTCCATATCATAATTCTTTCTCCTTGGATTATGCAACCATAATATCTTTCCCTCATCATTTGTTTCCTACACACCTTTATATCCTTTTACTAAGTTAATCTTGTTTTCAACTATAAGCTTCGCCAATCGTGGCCCAGTACATTTTACTTTGTAGTATCGATCTTCTAGGCAACTATCGAGTGATAAAAAAAATTTAGTCCTTCCTAGATCCTTCTCTTACTTTAAAATGCTAAAGGTCAGGTAGTTCTCGTGAATTTCTTCTCGTTGCCATTCTACCTTCTTCACCTTGACCCTGAGGTTTCTCTATGTATACTCCTTATCCAAATTATACGGGTCCCATCTTGTTATAACTTGCCATCCATTATAGGCAATTCACTATATCTAACTCAAGACTATAGCATCTGTCAAAACTCCCATCCTCCAATCCACTTTCTCTATTTCAGATACTAGCTCAACTACTCAAGTTATCAAAGGTGAAACCATAAACCCAATTAACATTTATAACCCAGTAAGCAAGTGCATCTAATCTGGTTCAAGAAGCTACACCCCTAGTACCCAAGTTATCAAATCACTCAAACAAAAGATCTAGCAATCTACCTATTTATTTTAGCCTAGTCATATAATCATCTTTAACTAAATGGTAAAAAACCTAGGTCTGATACTGGAAGTCATAAGGCAACTAGAGATTAACTACTATGGTCGGACGTACATTTTTATTTTCTTAAGTTAAATTTTCATTCACATATCCTTCATGCTTTACCTCTAATTCGTCCTAAATAATTTATAGAACTTTAATATTTTATAATAACTTAATCATCCCATTGATTTACCAAGAGTTTTTAAAATCATAGTCTAGGCTCAACCTCATGATAGATTCCCTTGTTCTATTTACCATCACTAATTCTCCTTAAAAATTCTTTTTTGTGCTTTCTCTCCTTTAACGTTTAAATACTCTTCTCCTCATAATTTCTCCTCGAATTTGTTCTTTTTCAAGTTTCATTTCATACCTCAATTTCATTGGTATCAGATAATCTTCTTCTAGGTGGGAGTCAAAAATTCTATCTTCTTAAGTTCATAATATTGTTCCGTATCACTGCCATGTGGCTACAACAAATTGTAGAAGCATAAAAAAATATGCCTCTTGAAGATGACATAGTTTTCTATAAATAAACTTAACAAAGGAATAACAGCGCACTTTCTCTCTATTTAGAGGAGGGCACACTTTCTTTCTTTTTAAGGGAGGCACACTATTTAGAGAACAAAAAAGTTGCGCACTTTCAAGCTGCTTTTATCAGTGCATGCAGACGTACAATTTATATGCCTGCTTTTTTCCTCGAGCATTAAATGCGATGAATCTAGCAGGCTGGAACAGAAATCGAGGAGCCAAAAGTCATCATTACAACCGGGCTGCGGTACGCATACCCAAGTTGTCATTTAGCCACCCAGTCGTTGAGCCAATTTCATTAAAAGTGCGCCGATGTGCCAATTTTTTCAAAAGTGCGTCGTTGTGTCAATTTTTTCAAAAGTGCGCCGTTGTGCCAATTTCTTCAAAGTATGTCGTTGTGCCATCTTTATCAAAAGTGTGCCATCCTGGCTACTTCTTCAAAAGAGCGCTTGTATAGCCAATATTTCCAAAAGTGTGCCAGTCTCTAGACCACTTATGAAGTGCGCATATTATCATAACTGATAGTGAGCAGTTATGAGTGCGTGTCTTACATGCCATGCTTCTCGTAAAAAGTGTACAAATAACTGTCCTCCATGACCTATGCTTTCCTCATATAGGAAGCTACGTGTCAAGAAGGCAGCGAGTTGTGCATCTACTCATTCAGAACGTAGGGTATTAGTCCACCAAAAGTGCGTGCACAATGGTAAAATAGTGCAAACTGTCCAAAGTGTGCGTACACTCTCATAACCGCTCCTAAACTCTATAAATACAGGATCGGTACATCCATTAAGAAAGGGCAGATATAGAGAGGGGGACAAGAACAGAAGGAGAGAAATAGAAGCTTCTTGTGGCATTATTGCTAAAGCTTTCTTATTGTTCAACTCTCCAAATTGTTCATAATATTCCCTGCATTTCTTCATCGTCGTATGGTCCAAGGAGTAAAGTGATCGTCCGCAGATCAGATCTCCACAGCTATACTTTCCCAGAATCAATTATACTTTGTTTATGTTTATGATCTTTTTATACTTTTCTTTCTTTTTAATAGTTTGTAATACAAAAGTTTCGTATAAACTTTTCTTCGCAAACAAGATGGTGACTCTGTTAGGGACGACTTTCTCCTCTAACAAGAAGGTGATAGCTCAACTAGATGCTGCGTCGGCCGGGTCGATGCAGAAAACCTTGGTAGTGCAGTTTGACCAATAATCATACGAAGAAATGCTCTATTTTGGGGTAGTGCTAACCAATCATCCGCACTCAAGTCGAGGAGAACTCGCAAAGCGTGAGTATCCAAGCCTCGTCATGCATATCCCGAAGTTGCTGCCAACAAGGAAAAAGGTATTCTGATTGACGAGAACTCCCTTATCAATTCTGTCAACCAAGTTCAGATTAATAATTTGGTGGACAACTCCCATGCGTTAAATAAGGGATGCAATTTGCGTAACTCGTGCAATATCAATCAAAGGGTGATCCACACCCAAGCTTCTGAATCCCTTGCGTTAAACTAGGGATACAAATCACGCAACTCGTGCAATATCAAGCAAAGTGTGATCCACACCCAATCTTTTGAGCCTACATATATTGGTTGTAATATGCAGGGCAAGCAAGTCATGGACACCGCTGTCCAAACCAATCTCTATACAGGCACACTCTTCAAAGTTGGACATAAGTTTCTCCAGAATCCACGCCAATAGGAGAAAAATAACGACAGACACACTTATGAAAAGTTAGTCGAGGAAAATTATCCCCCTAACATCATGATCACATGCTTAATTGAAGGAAAGTTATGCACCATTCATTATGAACCTGCTATTGGTGCGCCAAGCCAAGACCTGCATACAAAATTAAATGCACATAGGCAAACTGCACCAACTCTTCCTGCACCACAGAATGTGCGCCAAACAGGACCAACGTCCTCACGGTGCGTTGTTTGTGTGCGTGTACATGTGAAGAATATTCAGAACAATTTCCCCTCCTCTGTGAAGAACAAGAGTACGAGAGATGATGGATCGTACACCAATCAAGTCAGTACATCACTTTACACGAAAGAAACTAAAAAGGTGCATAGGAGGATTAATTTATCTCATGTAAAGAGGCAGAGTCTGCCCTCCTCCTCCTTTTCTCTTCTCCCTTATGACTTACGCGAACTTATTATACAAAAGCGTAAGAAGAGAGATCCATCCGACCTTGCAATGGTGTTTTCTCATTAACATCGTTGCAATTGTTATAAAATTATAAATGTTGCTGTACATCAGTAAAATGGTCTATATTTGACCGATTGACCTATACTATGTCTCCTAAACCTCCACATATAAAACAAACGGACACCAGGAGTATGATGACGAACTGCTCCTCGCTTCAGTATACATGGATTCACATCTTCCCCGTAGTAGGAGACAATTAAGACGAAGTTCTTCAAGAACACCCAGCCATAAAAGATTTGACCAACTCGTCGACTCCTTTGAAGGAGTATACCAAAATACTCGTTCTCGAAGACGGGAGCTCGTTCTTCATGGGAATCCCTATTTCTCAGAATTCGAGGTTGGGGGTAGCAATTCCCCCATTCTAAAACTGACTGTATAGACTCCAACTACATGGCTCTTTCTACCAATCCCTCTGTTGTACACAGGGATGTTAGTATTTATGCCATCGATGATGAACAAGATGCTTCTCCACTAGAAGCCACCGAACAAGGCCTCAACTCATTAGAGGCCGCTGTTAGAGACATGCACACTATGATGCAAAATATGCATCAAATGATGACAGCCCGATATTTTGCTACACCAGTACCTGTCCAAGTGGCTTTATTCATACCTGCACAGTCTACTCCTAGAACAACACATATGCAGGATAACACAAATCCAGAAGCAGTCATAAACCAAGAGTCAGCAGCGCCAACTCTTAATCCTCTCAATATTGGGAGTGGACCTCTACCGGTGATAACACATGTTCAACCATGATCTTATCAGTCAGTTGCACCACTCCGACCAGAATATCCTCTCGAAGATATCTAGGAGTTGTGTGTACAGGTCGATATTTTAAAGAACAAAGACCAACTCCACAAGATGGGGGTAAAATAGCCTTATCCTCCTCATTGGGATAATGTTCCATTCCCTCCTAAATACAGGCCCCAATCAATGGTCTTGTTTAAAGGCAGGATATTACCGAGACTATATATTAATTAATTCAATATGATAATGGCTCATTTGCAGAAAGAAGATTCTCTCCTTACCAGATTATTCGTGGGATGGTTGGCCGATATTGCCTACTATTTGTATCGCAGTTTACCTAATAAATGTATATCCTCGTTTAACAAAATAAAGTGTCTTTTCCTCTAACAATTCCTGGAGGTAGGCATGGATATGACAATGTCTTCACTCATCGATATCAAATAGAAGAAGAAAGAATCTGCTCGTGAATTTATAGAGTATTTCAGGCAAGTAACTCTAAAGTTAGCTCTCGGTAGTCCAGACTCTGTATTCATTGATACTTATAAAAAGAACCTACTGCCTATATTAGGGCTCTGGGTGGGTCCAACTCAATTTCAAGATTGGACGACGTTCATCAGCGGGGCCAAAGCTGCTGAAGGTAACACAAAGGTGCACATAATTTGGGGTTACAAATGACCAATGCGGAAGGAAAGCGTCCATCCAACAATATGAATAATCGTAACAGCAAAGGAAAGAAGGCCTTAGCAATAAACAAGTCAAAGCTATCCACCTTTCCTCCAGCACAAAAGCCTCAAGAATCTTCCAGGCCTAAGGAAGAAGAATCTTTGACGATAGCGATATTCACATCATTTTTGAATGTTTGATAAAAAGCAACAAGTTGTAGTTGCCTGATATCAAGCGACCAAATGAGGCTCATAAAACAAATGACTCAAAGTACTGCTTATACCATTGGTATGTACATCATCCTACCAAGGCTTGTTATGTCTTAAAAATAAAAATACAATAGTTGATAGATGCTAAAGCTATCACCCTTCACAATGAGGAGAAGACGGTCACTGCCAATATGGTGTCTCTTCAATTTGACGATTTTTCAATACAAGAAATCCCAAACGGCGTTATCCCAATACCTCAAACTATGATGGAAGTAGTAAATATCCTATATCCTCAAAGCAAACAGAGGGGTTAGTGCCTCTTACTACAGATCATGGTGAGATTATGTGGATTTATACCGACCCACTGCCAGATTGGGACCATGAAGCAGAATCTTCCAATTCAAATTCAAAGAAGGGTAAGAAGTATAAATCATGCAATATGATTTCTTCTTTTCATCACTCGAACAGAGATCAAGATCAACATCAAGAAGATATATCTCTCGAGATCAGATTTCAAAATATGAACATTACCCCACTAAGCTCTACTCACAAGCTTCACTTGACACACTGACAATGATCCATGATTGGCAGTGTTCTCCTGTGTAGGGCACAATAAATCTTTATTGCTTATAAATGTGTTCCTCCACAAATTTCTTCTTCTCCTTCTACAACAATTAGAGCACCGAACTCAACTCAAGTGCTTGAGGAGGATCGTCCCCAATTTCATCAATACAGCCAGCAATCTGTATGCTTGATGCAAAATATGGGGTATGACTTCCAGAAAGTGGAAGGTTTGAACTTTGGCAAGGGACAACGTATTCCTCTACAACTCCAAGGACAGTCCAACAAATCACGTAGTGGATTGGGTTTCGATAAGACTAGCCCACCGACTCGCTCTAAGAAGAGGCATAATAAAAAGAAACTCAAGTCTTGTAACATTGTGCTTCTTTCTTCGATGCCCGAAGAAGAAGCCATGACTGGTACCAGGTCTGGCAAAGATTATCATAATACTTATGAATCTATCCCGGAGGATGTTCCTGATACTCTTTCTAGTTCACCAACTCTTGTTGCTCCAGTCACGACCAAACCTAGTCCTTCAAAGCCTACTACGGCCAGAGAAAGAAAAGCAAAAGAAAGTACACTTCGACAAATCCCTGAAGAAGAATATACCCCAAGGACATGAAAATCCCTACAATTTCAATATATTGGCACAACTAGCTAATACCCCAGCCCAAATTTTCATATTCGAGTTACTTCATTTGTCAAAGGAGACTCGTGAAGCTTTGAGTGAAGCTCTGATACATGCATACTCATGCTTAGTTCAACTCAAGACTCCTGATGAAGATCCATTAGCGTGTCCTTAATGCCACAGCGTGATCGAGAAATTTTTTAACATCACCTTCATGCAAGATGACATGGGATAATCAGCATGAAAGACCTTTGTATTATACCTATTACATTAGATCTATTAAGGTGAACCAGATTCGCATCGACCTTGGTTCTTTACTCAGCATCATTTCTAAAATCCTACTGAGAGGATTAAAGATACCAATGCATAACCTGTCTGCTACTAGCATTACCATTCTAGGCTTCAATGTTGGAAGGAGTCAACCGCTAGGAAAGATATGCCTAAAAATTAGATAGGCGATCTACATACTGAAGTCACATCCTATGTGATTGACTCTGACGTATCCTACAATATTTTGCTGGGACGGCCATGGATACACGACCATAAAATTGTACCCTTCATCCTACATTAATGCTTCAAATATGTGAACATTATAGGAGAAGTCAAAACAGAGGTAGCTGATCTTAACCCATTCAAAGGTGTCGAAGCCTATTTTGCTGACTCTGCACTCTATACACTGGAGTATATGAAAGAAGAGGCCAATGAAGCTAGTGACGAAGTTGAAGACACCCCAAAGAAGAGCCTTTGATAATCCGAGTCAAAGGACGTACTACTCATTCAACTCCTTCGAACCCTCATGATATCAACCTGCACAAATAACCTCTATTGGTCATCAACCTTCGATGCAATGAACAACCAACACTAGAAAATGAGCCCCTTGTTGTCGACCTTTATCGTAATAAGCAACCAACATCAGTGAATCAACCCCTAGTCATCAATCTTGCCAAGCCTCCTGTCAAGGCTGAAGATTTTGCTGATTATGTGAAAGATGAAAAAGATCTTGTAAAGACACTACTTTGCACTATGTTGATGTTGAACCCTTTACTTAGAGTCTCTTCATCTCTATGAACCTCTGTCTATACCCGTGACATCTCCATTTCAATATAGTTCATTGTATAAAAAATATGAGGATGCATACTTTATAGTTCCAGCAAGACAGGACAAGCAACGTCAGATAATTTTTAGCGAATCTAGAAACAAAAAAGGCATGTAGACTAATGATTCTGACGAGGATATTGGAAAGATACAACCGTATCGTTACAGCCAACTAGTCAAGAATATTATGCAAGGGATGGGCTACAACTTAAAATCTGATTTGGGACTAAATTATGAAAAATGTTGACGGACTCCTATACGTCACTTCTCTCCAAAAGGCAAGCCAAAAACATACTACCAGGTCATGGTTTGGGATATGTTACACCACCAGCAAGTCCTGAAAGTTCAGAATCGGAAGAAGAGACGCATTCTTATTCCTCTGACTCATCATTGTGGGATTCTGACAAAAGCATGAGTGACGTATTCAAACAGGCTCTCTATAAATATGGTGTCAACCACCTCAGATGATAAAGACGTTGAACTATTGGAACCATTCGAGAATGATTCATGGGCACAACAAATGGATACTCAATGGGAGCTTCGGTTTGAGCAACGTGAACCACCTACAAAGGATAAAATAGTCCAAATTGATGTAGGAGAAAAATCTTTCCCAAGACCAATCTTTATTAGCAAGAGTCTTTCTGAAGAAGATCAACACGCTTTACTCCAACTAATAAAGGAGCATATTGATGTCTTCGTCTGGAGTTACGAGGATATGCTTGGCCTAGATTCTCAAATAGCTATACACAAGCTCAATATTCTTTCGAATGCTAAACCGGTAAAACAACAGCAACGATAATTCTGTCTGAATATGATGAATGCAATTGAAGCATAAGTCAACAAACTTATAGCGTGTGGCTTCGTTCGAGAATAGCAATATCTCGAGTGGGTAGCCAATGTCATTCCAGTCATGAAAAAAATAGAAAAGTCTGGGTCTACGTAGATTATCGTGATCTAAACTTGGCTTGTCCAAAAGACAAATTTCCTCTTTCTATCACAGATGTCATGATCGAGAATATATGCGGATTTGAACGTTATGTCCTTCATAGATGGATTTTCTAGATACAATAAAATTAAGATGTCACCTGATGACAAAAAACATACTTCTTTTTATACACTATTAGGAGTTTATTGTTATACAGTCATGTCCTTCGGCTTGAAGAATATGGGTGCAACATATCAACGAGCTATGAGTATAATTTTTCAGAAATATTTACGAAAAATAGTAGAATACTACGTGAATGATATTGCTGTCAAAAGTCATCTTAAAGATGATCACCTTCAAGATTTGAAGACTATGTTCGAATTGATGCGCCACCACCAATTGAAGATGAATCCAACTAAATCCTTTCTAGGAGTCTCTAGTGGCAAGTTCCTCGGATTTGTTATAACTTCCAAAGGTATTCACATTGACCCCGATAAAATCAAATTTATCCTCGAAATGCAGCCTCTACGTAATCTCAAAGAACTTCGTGGTCTGCAAGGTCGTCTGGCATACATTAGGAGATTTATTTCTAATCTTTCGGGATAATGTCGACCCTTCACTCAGTTAATGAAGAAAGACGTATCATTTGTCTGGAATGGAGCATGTCAACAAGCATTCGACGACATCAAATAATATTTAATAAATTCTTCAGTTCTGGTGTCTCCGATCGTAGGGAAACTCTTTTTATTGTATGTTCGAGCAATGGATCACTCTCTAGGAGCGCTTCTTGCACAGAAGAGTCAAGAAGGCCATGAACAGGCGATCTATTATCTTAATCTCATGATGGTCAGCGATGAACATCGATACATCCGGTAGAAAAAGAATGCATCGCCTTGATGTTTGTTATTCAAAAAATATGACATTACGTGTCAGGTCAAACCATTCATGTCATATCCAGAGTAAATCCTCTCCGGGTACTGATGACTAAACCAAGCACACTCAATTCTCGTTTAGCCACAAAGGCAATATTGCTATCACCTTATGACATGGTATATGTCCCAGAAAAAACAGTGAAGGGTCTAGCACTAGCTGACTTCCTGACAGCTCATCATGTACCGAAAACTTCTAAACTGTACGATGGCATCCCAGATAAAGTCTTAGAGTCTAATATGGCAATGGGAGATAACACCTAGCAACTATTCTTTGATGGCGGATCAAGAATAGGACCCAAAGGTAATATAGTAGCTGGAGTTGGCATAGTCCTAGTATCTCCTGACAAACTACTCATTCATAGAGCATATTCTCTCAGTGAACCATGTCTAAATAATATGGTAAAATATAATGCTCTACTCATTGGTCTCCAATTAGCAAAAGCATAGAATATCTTGAAGCCTACGAAGATTCCAAGCAGATAGTCAATCAGATTAGGGGAGACTACGAGGTTCGGCATGAAGACCTCATCCCTTATTATCAAGCTGCAATCGAACTAGATTTTACTTTCAAAGGATTCTTCATCGAACATGTACCTCGGCTACAGAATATGGAAGCAGATGCTTTGTCTGTCTTAGCATCATCATTAGTCATTCCCCTAAAGAGACGACACTCAATTATGCTAATAGGAGGAGAATTATTCTATACAAAAAATAACTTGCACGTTGAACAGAGTTATGTCATAAAGTCAACTTCCATAGATAAAGATTGGAGAGACACTTTTATAGACTACGCTACTTATGGGATTCTTCCAGAAAATTCAAAAGAAGCCACTTCTATTAAAAGACGTTCACTCTGATTCTACTATGATGTCTCATCCAAAATATTATATCGTCGTTCTTATGAGGGATTGCTACTACATTGTCTTTCCAACCCAGAAGCTAGACAATCACTCCGTTAAGCTCATGATGGCATATGTGGAGCACATCCGCCATGTCCTAAATTACAATACCACCTCAGGAGAATGGGTTATTATTGGCCCACCATGGTGGCAGATGCCGTAGATTACGGTCATAAATGCAAGTCATGCCAAATCCATGCTAATTTTATCCACCAACTAACATAGTTCTTATACTCTACAGCTGCCTCCTGGCCTTTTGAAGCTTGGGAAATATATATTATTGGTCCGATCAACCCATCTTCTTCTAAAGGACATCGATTTATACTTGCAATAATCGATTACTTCTATAAATAGGCATAAGCAGTCCCGCTCATCGAAGTTAAAATGTCCAACGTAATTAACATCATCAAACACCATGTTATCTATCGTTTCGGTGTTCCCCGAAGAATAATATATGACAATGGGCCATAATTCGCCAGTCATACGTTTTATCGATTCTGTAACAATAATTGAATCCAGAATATAGCATCTACGGCCTATAATCCAACAGCCAATGGCTTAGTGGAAGCCTTCAACAAGACCATAATCAAACTCCTTAAAAAGTTTGTCTCATCCAACAAACGCGATTGGAATGAGAAACCCAGGGAGTGTTTATGGGCTTATCGTACAACAGTTCAAACTCTAACTAGTTATATACCATTCTCTTTGGTTTACGGTTGTAAAGCAGTTCTTTCGCTCAAAATCTAGATACCTTCTCTTAGAATAACTATTGCTAATGAGCTAACAGTAGAGAATAATGATCGATTATGCCTGCAAGAATTAGAAGCATTGGATGAAAAGCACCTGCATGTTCAACCACGTATTGAGCTATACCAAGCACGTATTTCTAAAACTTTTAATCGAAAAGTCAAGAAAAGAATATTTTAGGTCGGTGAATTGGTCCTTTCAGTAAAAAAACCTATGATCACAACCCATAAGAGAAAAGGTAAATTCCAAGCTAAATGGGAAGGTCCTTTTGTGGTGGAGACAGTATTCTCCAACGGAGCTTATAGGCTCGCTAAGCCTAATGGATATTTGATAATGATGCCTATCAACGACAAATTCCTCAAGAAGTATTATGTCTAAGCATCATATTTTTTTCTATCTCTAACAGATTAAAATAAGATGTATAGTAAATACATCTTTAATCTCCAACAACTCGCAACCTACACGGCCTCTCGAACTATTACCTATATTCATTCTTGAATAAGAAATGGGTAATGGTTCCTTAAATTTACCTAGTGGGATAATGCTCAGATTCAACGTAACACTCTCGTTGAGATCATCTAAACGATTCTCTCCAACAAAAATATTCCATTCTTAAAGCCCAGTTGTTTTAAGGATGTCCTATTCCTGATCCCCAGTTGGGTTGGAAATAATCTCACATGTTTATTCACCAGTCAATAAGTGTAATGTGATTCATGTCCATATTACCTCAGAATCATATTCCATTTATTATCCCCTAAAGAGAAGACAATTGTTCACCCTTTGAACTACTCTTTCTTCTCTTCCCCAGTGGAGTAAACTAGTGAGTTATCACATCCATATCACCTCTGATAGTACTGCATACTGAAAAAATTTGTCATTTGTACTCAGTATGAGTATGTCTTGAGTGATAAATCTATCAAATTCTTCCACAGAGTTATTCTGCCATGTCTACAATACCTTTGAGCAGATATATACTCAATGGGTCTCGATTTGAAAATATCACCAAGGTAAAACAAAATTTTTTTATTGATGAAAAAAGGACAATACAAATACTTAGGAAGAGGATGGGTCAGAATCTTCCAAATTATTTATAAATATTGCAAGAATGTGAAGGATACAGACGTCAGAATATGCAAATGTTCGACCGGTAGCTATTATTCTGGCATGATCCTCCCGTTCTTCCACGTCAACAAGCAGAGTAAAAGGATTGTTAACATCAATCCGAGATAAGATGAGTTTATTCGAGGAAGGACCAATAGAATCCTGGAAAATATTTGCTCTACTCTGATGTATAGGGACCAATCCCTTCTCCTCCTTCGTAGAGGACGTGATAGGAACAGTAGAAGTCCTACTAGGATTATTCTCAACCGGTGAAGGAGCAGTCAATCCATCAACCTCCTTAATTCTCTGCTTGGAGGCATCTTGTGAAGCCATGAAAACGAAGACAAGTTTGAATGAAGAGTAAAGAATCGAACAAGCAACTCTATTATTTATATAGAGGAGAATGACGGTTAAGAGTTTCACGCACCTCTTTAGTGAAATGAGGCGACGGTTGGTTTCCCAAGCAAAGATTATAATTTGAAACACTAAGCATAATGGTTGGAATCTCGCGTATTGGGTTAGAAATTCCCACAAGCACACTTGATCTTCTGTCAGAAAGGGTGTCATAATATTCATAAAAGAATACGCGTATCAGTCAGTTGGTATAACTGAGCATAAATACACACACTATTTGCATGAAAAAGAGGCATAGTACGCGCAATTCTCAGTCCGTTTCAAGGCACATTTTTGTGGAGATGAAACAATAAAAATCACTCATCAGCAATACACGCAATAAAGTCAAGCTAAAATTATATTAATGCTTAATCATAATTATATATGATGGAGATCTATCACACCTAGATTTTTTATTCTAAATTTTTTGATTATACATACAAAAATCTATTACATTCAAAATTTTATATGATGGGGATCTATCACAGAGTCTCTGTGTCCCGTCTTCTTTTAATGCAGATAAATTAAAGCACAGAAGAAATGAGCTCCTCGGTACAAACCATAGTACAGGAAAAAGAAATATGTGATGTAGACAAGCGAGGACGCTATACAGGACTGGGCCTGTTTAAATTAGCACGAACCCATTTCTGTTCTGACTTGATGGAGAACATGGCGAGTCAAACGAAAGTTGTTCCGCTATCGCCATCCAGTGCCACCGCTAGAAGTCTCAGTTGGGATTCCAATCCCAACCCTGTAATCAACACAAGGGCCGTGTTAAGAGAGTAATTCCAGCAAGCTGGGTTTGAAGACAACAAACAGTCTTTTGGGTAATTCATCAGTTCAACATGAACGATGAAGCCTATGATATCCTTCTATGCTCCATCATACAAAGAGATAGCGGCAACGATCGCCAGACGAGTCTCTCATCCATCATTGAGAAGTGTCTCCTCTTGTATCTTCTTGGTGGCCAGCAAAGCCCCCTATCAAGCACGAAAGAAAAGAGAAGATTGACGTTGAGAAGGGATCAAGCAAGATGCAATGCAAGCAATCAATAAGAATACGAAATAAAATCAAGGACGGTGATTAAATAAGTAGTTGAGATACTATACTCTAATCCTATACGCAGGCTTGCTCGGTACAGTAACGTAACCGAGATAATATGCTCTCGACCTACATTGGCCACCACAAAAATATGTCACACCCCAGTCCCAAAATACGTAGGACTAGGAATACGTAAGCATGCTAGTCGTATGTATATGGCAACTCCAATATATGGATACCATAATACACACGTACACTATACTATGAATGTTAACTCACATGTGGTATATATATTATCACAAGTCACAGGGCATAACTAAATCTCATCCACAGAATCAAATAGAAATAAATAACCAATCTACTATATAACTGAATCTCAATATGAAGTATCAAGGAATGATAGTCGGGTAGAAACAAATCTACTGCCAAACTAGAATATAAGAGAAACCACATAAGAATATCTAATGAACAATGAGACTCGAAGAGAAGACCTCCTTGAAAGAGATAAGTAGCAAGTCCTGATCCATGCTCCTACGAATAGTCAAGATCGTCTATACCTGGAAAGGGACCAGGTCCTCAGAGGGACGTAACAAGATACATAGAAGCATGCCAATTGAATACAGTAAACATGCATAATAGATAGAAAATATATAAGTATACTGTACAAGACAATCTATATGAATATGCATAATGAGGATAACTTTTTGCCGTATGGGCATGGGTAGGCTACTCGATCTAATTCTCACAACTCACACACAGAGCAGGGACATCAGAAATCGACATACCTCGGGGGTAGCGACCAGTACGACCCAAGAAATCGACATACCTTGGGGGTAGCGACCAGCGTGACACACTACCATAGTACGTGCTAGTTACTACGGTTTACCAAAATGGTTATAGCCCATACGCCTAATGATTGTCCTCCCCTCCCATGATACTATGTGTTAAGTGTGTGTCAACATATATATAGTATATAATTATGACTGAAAGAAAACACACATGCAATGAATATATAGAAAATATAATAAGCATGCAAAGTACTGTAAGTAATTTGGCAAGGTATCTTACCTGGCAAGAGAGCTGCAAAGTGTAACGTCCAGGAGTCAAGCACACAGGATCAGAGACAACGGCCTCAGAATGAACGTCTCCGGATGCTGAAATAAATATCACCAACGTTCCCAGAATAAGCGAGATAGCTAGAAAATACTACCCTTTCGTCCAATTTGGATACAGGGGCAAAACGGTAATTTTGGGTCAAAACGGGTCCACATGTGGGCCAATTTGCACCGAAAAGCGTGCCAGGGGTAAAGGTCTCTAAATGGAACCAATTATAGGTCAAACAAATTCTAAATGTCAGTACAAACTCAACGGTATGTCCAATTTTGGATTCCGGTGAGCCGAACACAATTTCGCCCAAAAAGTCAACCGTAGGACCCGTAAATAGTCGGTTTGGTCAACTATCTCAGAATTGCGTAAAACTTGGGTCACTGGACCAGAGCGATACCACGAATCCAATGGCACAAGTTTTGTCCCATTCTGACGAGTATACACTAAATGGTGCGATATTTTGCAAAAGTCACGATACGGGGACTTTTCGTAGATACGGGTTGATTCCGACGCGCACACGCGTCCGAATCAGTTTTTGCGAAAGCCCACACATCTGGACATACCATACGCATCTTTCGGTGCAATTGGTACACGACGGGGTGGTCCCGTTTGGCGGGGCGCGCTCTGTATCGCAAATTTTGAAGGTTCAAAAATAGCTTTTCGTAATTTTTAACCCAATTAATCTCTGTATATAACACCAAATAAATTAATCTAATTGACAAAAAATAATTTCGGTTAGGGTTTTCACATAGCAAGAAGAAAATCTATGTTTGGATCTCTGTGGTGGGAGATACGAGTCCTTAAACAGGGGTAGTTGCAGCAGTTTTCTGAAATTAAAAGTTATAGTTTTTCTCCAACTTGGTCTCGATTTTCACCTAGGGTTACGGGCTGTTCAAAAGAAACTAATACACATAGTTGGAAGAGGGATAGGTCATGAACATACCGGTGAAGACGGGGTCGAGTTTGGTAGAGCGATGAAACGGAAAACAGAACATGAACAGGGGTACGCTGTAGTAAATTTCTTGTGCGGTGCTCGCAGTTGCGGATGCGGGGCGAGTGGCGGTCGGCGGTGCTGGCTCCGGCGGAGGCGGCAGATCGAGGAGGTCGGCGACGGCGAGGTCTGGGTCGTGGAGTAGGGGTTTTAGGGTTAGGGTTTTAATATGAAGGTTATGTATATATATAGAGGAAGAGGGCGGATGAGAACAGGGGGAAACTCACGCGGGGGGTAGGGGTGGGGGTGGGGGGGCTCTCTGTACAGCGGGGGGTATTAGGTTAGCGGGTAGGTAAGGGTTTAGGGTTGTGGGTTTGGGCTTAGGCAGTTAAGGGGTTTAGGGTTTAGGTTTTGATTTAAATTTCTTTTCTTTTCATTTCTTTTCTATTCTTTTCTTATTAATAAATCTCTATAATATATATATATATATATATGAAATTCTAGAAAATTATATTTGTACATAAAAATAATCTTTTAATCGTCCACAAGGTCTCCTACATAAAATAAAATAAGGTAAAATAACAGTCTACTTAATAATTATCTAGCTAAATAATTAACTAATTAAATCCAATAAATTCTATTTCTTCTAATTAACTAATAAATACTATAAATAAATTAAATGATTAATTAAATAATTAATATGGTTTTTTAAATTAGGGGTTTTACACCTTTCCTGCTAAAATTAACTCGCGTATCTTCTGCAGGAATTGGTCATCCTTTTGCATGAATTTGATCTTTTCGAGCAAGTTCGGCTCTAGCTGCAATTGAGCCAGTTGCGCTCCCTGTGTACAAACTTTGTATTCGATGCCCATTTCTTCCAACGCTCAGAGTAGCCTGCTTGATACCGATAATAATCTGACGTATTTCTGACTCAATGCATCTGCCATAATGTTTGCTTTTCAGGCGTATAAGCAATCGTCAAGTCATAATGCTTTATCAAATCCAGCCATCATCGTTGCCTCAAGTTTAATTCCTTTTACATGAATATGTACTTAAGGCTTTTGTTATCCGTGAAGATCTTGCAGGACACTCCATAGAGATAGTGTCACCATAATTTCAACGCGAACACAATTATCGCAAGTTCTAAATCATGTGTCGGGCAATTCTTTTTAGTTTTTTCAGCTGTCTTGAGACATACGTAATTACTTTCCCATGCTGCATAAGAATACATCACAATTCGAGTTGAGATGCATCGCTGTATATCTGAAATCCCTCAGGTATATCTTGAAGAGTAAGAATTAGAGCCGAGATAAACCACTGCTTCAGTTCCTGGAAACAGCTCTCACAGTCGTCTGTCCATTTGAATACTACTCTATTTTGGGTGAGGCGAGTCAGAGGCGATGTAATCTTCGTGAAGTTCTTTACGAATCTCCGATAGTAGCCAGCCAAGCCAAGGAAACTTCTGATCTTACTAGCCGATATGGGTTGTTTCCAGTCCACCACTGCCTTTATTTTCTTTGGGTTAACTGATACACCATCTGCTAAATAACATGCCTAAGGAAAGACACATTGATCATCCAGAATTCGCACTTGCTTAACTTCGTATATAACTGATATTCACGAAGTGTCTGCAGTACGTGTCACTACCATATTTTCAAAGAAATAATATTTTAGTCATTTGGTAATTAATTAAATATTATGAATATTCAATATTTATTTATTGAATTATTTGTTTATTTATTGTTAGCATGTTAGATTTATTTATGGACTTGTGTTAGTGGACCTACCTAGTTTAATTAGATCCATGGACCAACATTTAATTCTAGTTAGATTTGAGCCCAATAATAAGCCCATTCATCAGGAGGATGATTAATTAATTTAATCCATTAGACTAGAACCTTTCCTCCTTAATTAATTTTTTCATGAGAGACCCCAAGGGGTATTTTAGACTTTACATGGTAGCTTGAGGGGGGGGGGGCAAGAGAGGGCTATATAAGAGGGTAAAAACTTTCTTTCTCTCCATTTTTTATTCCAAATCTATATCTAGAATTTCTCTCAACCAAATTCCTTCATTCCCACATCAAATCTCTACCAAATTTCTTTCCAATTCTTTTCCAAATTATCATTAGAGGCTATTAGAGTAAAGATCTAAAAGGAGAAAGCAAGGATCTACAAAGAGGAGCAAGGATCTACAAGTTGAAGGATCATTTCACCCAATTTGGAGGTTACATTTTGAATCCATCATCCAATAGGTACAATTCAGTTTTTCCCCTCTAATTAGGTTCTAAATCTGAGATTTAACCATAAGGAACTACCCCACATGCATAGGCTACCCATAAGAATTGGATTAGGTTCATAGGAGTCCTATGGAGAAAGTTATGGTGTATTTTGTGTCAATTTTAGGGAAATTCTGAGATTGACACATTTTGTATTTGTTAATTGGTCAATTAGACCAAATTGATATGTGTTTGATTGTTTGTGGCTAGTGTCATGTCCATAATTGGATACGTGTAGGCCGTATCCCAAAAATTTGGAGATACGGCTTGATTTTGGGGGTTTTCCTCCGACACGGGGGTTTGAGCATGTTATATTTTGACACGAACACGTAGATGTGTATTTGACTCTTTGTATTATTCATATATATTATTTTAGACTTGCTCGTGTCCTTCGGGATACGTTTGGTTGTGTGGTGGAGACATATCGCAAGTGTATCATAGAATGAGTATGATACGGGTGCGGTACACTCCACGTGTTTATTTTATTGCTCTTTAATTCTATTTGACTTGTGTATATATTAGATATAATATATTATGTATGATATATATATGTATTGTGTGTGTATCTATAGTATATAGTATACTAGTATATATATATATATATATATATATATATATATATGTATATATGTATGAGTGATATATCTATAGGTGTATATGTGTGTTTGTATATATATATATATATATATATATATATATATATATATATATATATATATATATATATATATATATATATATATATATATATGTATGTATGTATGTGTATGTGTGTGTGTGTGTGTGTGTGCATAGGATTATGAGTTGTGTGTGAGTGTGTGGCAGTATCAACAATTCTAAGCACATGGTGCAACATGCTCGGGACAGAGAGGGTGCGGCAGCATTTCAGTGTGGCATTCAGTTCAGTTTTACTAACTAGAAACCAGTGCCCAACAAGAGTAAATATGCAGCAATGTGCATTGAGCAACACTGAGCAGAGGCATCGAGCCACTAAGCAGTATGCTTAGCACGGGGAGCCTAGAGTAGTGCATCAATGCATCAACCTCGACACTGAGCATACAGCAAGAGCGGTGCATCAACTGCAGTGTCAGCATTTCATCCAGCAGCTTCGAGCAAGTGCAGTCAACTGCAGAGTATTCAGCAGGAAGCCTTCAGTTCAAGCAGGCATTCAACAATCATGCAGTGTGCAACCTCAGCAGCCAGTTGCAGCAAGTGTTCATCAAGGTGTGCAGCTCGTGTACAGTTCTGCAGCAAGGAGCTTTAGCTGCAGTGAGCAGCTCGAGACATAACAGCATGCAGTGTATAAACTGAGGGCCCTGTAGCACAGTTGCCGCAACGACACAGCAAGGGGAGCTCCAGTACTGCAACAACAAACTGTATTCAACAGTAGCCCAGTAATGTGCAGTAAATTATGGACAACAGGATTCTGCAGTAGAAAGTTTCAGTCAACAGAGGTTAGGATTCAGTAAGTTTAGTTGGGTTAGCTAGTTGAATTAGTGGTTAGTTAGTTAGTTAAGGTGGTTAATAGTTCAGTTGGTTAGTGGTTAGTATATATAACTAGTAGTTTAGTGTTAAGGTTAGTTTTATGCATTGTTAGTGGAATAGTTAGTAGATATGGGTAATAGTTAGCCTAGTAGCTATATGTAGATATGTAGTATTGTATTGTATGTTAGTAGTTAGTAGCATTTAATAGCTAGTATGGTTAGCATATAGTTTAGTATGGGGGTTAGCTATATATTAGCTATATTAGAATTTGAATTACCTTGTGATACCATAGTAATGCCAAGGTATTGGTCGATACTCAAGGTATTGGGTTTGAGTATCGGAAGGGGTGTGTAGGTAGTGTGATACGTATTGGTTCAAGGCCAAGGTATCCAAGTTGCATTTAGTTAGCTTAGCTATTATATGTATTATCTTGTATATGTATATAAATTACTATTTTTTTATATATTAAAACTTGTGTATCCTATGATATGGCCATTTGTGTGTCTCCTAGTATCTTAACTTAGCTAGTGTAGCCTAGTTTCATAGTGTATGGACCTAATATCCTAGAGATGGACTCATGCAACCTAGAAATAGCTAGTTTGACTAATTTGGCATAGAGTTGACCTAGTTTGACTATTTTGACTTAGAAATGACTTCATAGCCTAGAATTGAACTAGTTTAATTTAATTTTATTCCAACACCTTGTATATGCAATATTCCATATATAGGTCTGTGTGACACCAGTTCAGATACCGTTTCTCATCATTTGCTCTGGACCACAGTGAGTACATTCTCTGATAGTTTCGTATTTATGATATCCTTTATGTCTCTTGTATCTAGTGTAGAACTCCTTAATTTCTTGACACGATGGTTACACGGATTGGTATATCCGGGTCTCGTTATGAGATATTATTCCTTGGTATATGTAGTGTATCTTGTGCAAGCCTTATTTCCTTATTTTTCTTGTACATACACAGACACTGATTCTCGAGGAGACTTGCTACCTTCCTAGAGGATCTCGTGCCATGACGTACCATAGTTGCATCTACTATACCAGTCAGGGGCGGAGAGTATGTAGTATAGATATGTGATCATACCCTCCTTGTATCAAGTCTTGTTCATTGAATAGTGTTAATCGTATACCGCACGTATGATTAGCCAGGCCATAAATCTTGTATCAAGTTTCCAAGCCGATCACATGTTAAAGCTGGTACTCACTCACTTAGTCATTAGTATTTCTTGTTCATTCCATATTGCTCATTCTTGTATTTATTTTTAGTATTTTTTTTATTGCGTATCTCTTGTATATTTTTATGGTATCTTGTATATTCACATCTATTTACTGTTACATAGTTTATATCATTGATTAGAACTGCTGTTAGAGATATACTTTGCTCCATTCCTAACTGGAAAATATTTTTTAGAGGATCCGGAAGATTGGTGTCTGACATACTATGGACTTCGACCTATAAATGATGCAGACCTGGTCCCACTAAGTTCTGGAGTGACTGTCGGAAGATCTAGCCGGAATTACTTGTTAGCATAGTTAGTTCTCTTTAGAATTTTGGTACCGGATTTGTTTTCGGCTTATATTTGAGTTTTTGGTTATTTTTTCTATTATCGTTGTTATATTTATTTAGACTGTATAGTTATGTTAGACTTCTTTGATATCTTATCGTGCTATAGAATTGTGATTGAGTATGGTGTTGACTTAAGTTTATTACTTTCTTCTTGGAGTTGAGATATTATTGGCAGTTTATCTATTATTGTGAGATATTTAGATAGTACAGTCGACCTAGACAGCGTTCTACCGCTGATGTTGTGGCGCAGGCTGGACATACCCACGTACTCGTGCCCTTTCACCGGGTGTGGGTCGTGACACATTGTTAGTGGTGGCCTATGTAGGTCAGGCTTCGCAAGTTTTTCGATATCGTGGTTGTGCGACGACTTAGTTGTACTACTGCGAGCCTGTGATAGGATATAGGATATAGGATGAGAGGATACTCAATCACACAATTTTTGAGAGATTCCTGGGATGACCCTTGAGAATCTTATTATACATTCCAATTCAAATCTTTCCCTTGTTTCTGTCTGATTTTACTTGTTGTTATTAAATTTAATTCTTGGTGAATCGGTTGTTGAATTTAATTCTTGGTGTCGAGTTTGATTTCATATCGAGATAAATTTTTACGGACCAAATTACGGTATCAGCTGATGACATATGTTCTGCTTTGGTTATGGAGCCTAGAGTTTATCGCAGCCATATTAGTTAGTGTGGCAAAAACGTAGGAACTTGACTTTGGATGTACATATCTTAGTTATAAAATTTAGAGTTTCTCGCAGCCATACCGGTTGGCGTGGTAAGGATTCTAGATGACATGATTATAGAGTTGCATACCCTAGTTATGGAATCTATCGTTTATCACAGCTATGCTTACTGGCATGGCGAGGATTCTGAGTGTCATGATTTCGGACAGACGTGTATGATTATCAGGTTGTATCTTAAATTGGTTCTTAAATTATCATCTCAATACTTATCCACTCCTGTTATTGTAGGACTTTGTTTCATCATTCTTGCTTAGCAGTAGAATTAACTTTAGTTCTTTAGTCCAGTTCCTTATAGAGCTTCATTCCATTAGGGTCCATGTTAGTGTGATAATTGGTGACTTATAATTAGTGTGACAATTAGGTATGTGTCTTGAGTATCAGTATTGACTGTTGGGATGTGGCTTGTGAGTCTGTAAGTGGCTCTTGGTTGGGCATGTGAACAATAGGCATCAATCTAGAGATAACCCATAGCGTAGTACCTTGTAGCAATAGTTCTATAATATGTGTCATTATAGTTAGTATTGGTACTATAGGTAGAAGGGGAAGTAGAGAGTATCAGTGGTGGTTCTATGAGTTAGTATCAGTATCAGCATGCATGCTCTAGATAGTCATAAATTTAGGTAGTTGGGTGAGCCATGTAACAATTAAGTATCACAGTATTTGTGTTAGATATCAATGGAGCATGACACTCTATTGGGTGCTTGACGCTTGAGTGTGCCATAGTAGAGTGGTACCAATAGGTACAGAGAGAGTGTATGGGAATAAGAATGTCTTGTACTAAAGTAGTAAGACTTGTGTTACAGGTAAAAGTAGAGCATTGATGTAAGTAGATTGGAGTATACTAGTATATGACTAGTGATGGGTATATCACCTGATATTGAGGATAGTGATGTGTTGGAAGCAATAGATGGAAGAAGTGTCTAGAAATTGTGTATAGGATGTATAGTGGGTGATGAGTGTCAGTGTGGAAGTTCATGAGTTCATGAAAGTAGAAGCCTAAGTATTAGAAATTTTAATAGTATGTCATAGGTTGAGAAATATCAAGATTGGTCATGGAAGATATGTAGTATATCACTGATTAGTATATCAGTCTGTAAAAGGTTTAACGAGAGATATATATACATCAATAGAGAGATGCAATCATGTGCATGCCTTTGAGAGTGAAGTAAAACATGTGTATTATAGAAGTTAATAACTAGTGTAAGTGATCCAACCAGTAGAGGAGAGAGACAATATATATATATATATATAGAAGTAAGTTAGTAGGTATAGTACCTTGCTAATTTTAAGTATAGAGGTCATATGTATCAGGAAATAGTATGAGGGGTATAAGGATACCAGTGAGACGTCATGGTATTATAATGGCTAGAAGGTAATTATATATGTATTATAATACTAATGTATAGATAAGAACCTTAGGATAATTAACAAATGTTAGAGGAGTTGCACCAAGTATCAGATAGAAAGAGATATCCTAGTAACAAGAGCCGGAGTACCTCAAGTATTTTAAAAGTTTAGGCATAAGCATTTTAGTAACTAGTATAATAATATAGAGGAGAGACATGAGTAACTTGGTATGAGGATATCATCTAAAATGTATATGAGAGCTGGTGCCTCGTATAAACAGAAACAAGATTTGAGTAAGGCATCCTATTGGGAGTATTAAAGTTGGACAAAGGTGTGCTAATAAAACACATGATTGAAAAAGTATACAAGTGTTCGTTGCAAGAGAATGGTTGAGAAATTTTGGTGATTACAAGAACTAAAACGGATAAAGGAAGTAGTATTTTAGCAGTATTTTGTATAGTATCCTAGGTAGCAAGTGCCAGTGAGTTAAGTATATCCATGACCTAGAACTATAGTATATCACTAGTATTTGGTAACCCTCAGTTTTAAAAAATATTTTGACTAGGTTGATGATTAGTGAATGCTTAGTGTGTGATAGAATAGGCCACCAGTGGTATAGCAGATTACCCCAGTAGAGGGAAAACCCCAGCAAGGCAAAGACTGAAATTCATGATAGTTAGAGACTATATACAAGTTGATTTCTCTTTCAGTAGAATGGTAGAATTGTATGATAGGACTATTTTAGACTATGATTGATGGGGGTTTGACAATTATATAAATCTATATGACTGGCCCAAGAGAGAGGGGTGAGAGTTTTAATTTCAAGGACAAAATTCTTCTAAGGGGGTAGACTTGTCACTACCATATTTTCTAGGAAAGGATATTTTAGTCATTTGGTAATTAATTAAATATTGTGCATATTGAATATTTATTTATGATATTATTTATTTATTGTTAGCATGTTAGATTTATTTTTGGACTTGTGTTAGTGGACCTAACTAGTTTAGATTAGATCCATGGACCAACATTTAATTCTAGTTAGATTTGAGCCCAATAATAAGCCCATTTATTAGGAGGAGGGTTAATTAAGTTAAACCTGTTAGACTAGAACTTTCCCTCCTTAATTATTTTTTCATGGAAGGCCCCAAGGGGTATTTTAGACTTTACATGGTAGCTTGAGGGAGGGGGCAAGAGAGGCCTATATAAGAGGGTGAAAACTTTCTCTCTCTTTATTTTTTATTCTAAATCTAGATTTAGAATTTCCCTCAACCAAAATTTTTCATTCCTACTGTAACCACCCTGATTATTTTAGAATTAAAATTTAAAATTTATTAATATTGATATTCTGAAATTATTGTGATTAAGGGAAAAAATTTATTTATTTTTAGCTAATTATAATATATAATATTCATGAATTTTTAATTATGTGTATTAAATTAATTATTAATATTATGCAAAAAATATATTTTTTGGTGCACAACTATTATCAGTGTATTGTATAATTTTTTGGAAATTTATTGAGGTCTAAAACTATTTTTAATGGTCATGCATATATATATATATATATATATATATATATATATAAAGAAAAGAAAAGAAAAAGAAAAAGAAAAAGAAAATAGAAATAAACCCAAAACCCAATTAAAACTAACCCTAAACCCATTAACCCATTAAACCAATTCCCCCCCCCCCCCACGCATACAGGAAACCCCCTTCTCTCATATATATATATATATATATATATATATATATATATATATATATATATATATATATATATAAACCCAAAACCCTAACCCTAATCCCACCTCCACCTCCACCAGACCCACACCTACACCACCCCGACCACCGTCGCGAACCACCGCCGACTGTAGCCGAACCCCGCTGCGCCGCTGCGCCGCCCGCAAGCACAGCAACACACAGCCGTGCGGCCCCCATTCGGGCAGAGATTTTGCCTTCATCGCTCGTCTGTTTCATGTCCTGTCTTCGCTGGTATGTTCACAACCTAACCGTTTATGATTCCCTTCAAGTGGAACAAATTTAGGCACCCGGGTTTGATCAAAAAATTGACCGAAAGTTAGCCGAAAAACTGTTCGAAAACAGTTCAGAAATTCAGTCCAAGTACCCCTGTTCATGTCCAATTTTCTACCAACTCGTTAATTATTTCCAAAATATAATTGATGGAACTTCTTCACAATATAAAACAAGATTTTTACTATTCGTTTAGTTTTTATTAGTTTGCTTTAATGGTAAAATTATTTTGGTTCCAAAACGACCAAAAACTTGGTTTCACAGGAACCCAAAATCTCCGATACGGAGTACATCCCACCAAACGAGGCAACTTCGTCATGTGCGAGTTATATCGAAAGACGCGTAACATAAATATAGACGTGTGGGGTTTCGCAGAACTAGATTTGGATGTGCGTGCACACCAGAATCAACGTGTATCCGTCGAAAAGTACCGTATCGGTCGTTCTGCCACTCGCCATAACTTTGTGTGTACTCGTCGATTCGTAATAAAATTTGTGCCATTGGATTCATAGCATTATGCTGGTCCTGTGACCCAAGTTTGGTTTGATTCAGAGAACGTTGACGAAATACCGTTTTGTGGGCCCCACGGTTCTACGTGACAGGCGATTTCGTGATCGGCTCATCGGAATCCAATTTTGGACATTCCGTTGGGTTCGTGCCATCATTTTGGACTCGTATACACTAAGTTTGACAAATTTGGAAAATTTTGTCTTCGGCATATTTTTTGGTGCAAAGTGGGCCACATATGGACCCCGCTTTGGCCCAAAACTGTCAAATTTTGCCCCTGTGTCCAAATTGGACTTATGGGTAGTCAATCCTAGCTATTTCAAGTATTTTGAGAATATTGGTGATGTTTGTTTCAGCATCCGGAGGTGTACGTGCAGATTCCACTTTCCCAGGAGCAGTTGACGGAGTTCAGAATCCAAACAAGGTTGATGTGTGTGTTTATTATCTTTTTTTAGTTATTATAGTTATTTGATATGGTTGATGTGTGTGTTTATCCTAGGACCGTGAAATATTATTTATCGTCCGAACAAGATTCGGGTGTCGACGTCGTACGCGGAGTCGAGTAACGTCACTTAGAGAGTTGATTCCATGATCCTATTTTTACGTACTTTCTTTACCAAGTACGCCATGCCCTAGGACACTTGATACTATTTCATGTGTCAGAATCTTTCTTGAGTTATTTATGGTGATTATGTATAGGCTTACAGGATTCGTGATATGAGACTTGCATATTATATGGATATTATTATGACTCATTGCACTAGCTAGAGGTCATAATCTTGCGTGTTATGGACATGAGACATTGTGGACATGAGACATGAGGTTAAATTGGGTGGGGAGAGACACACCATACTACAGACTTATTATTGATATATATACTATACTACTGGAGGTGCTTTGGCACATATACTGGAGTCGTGATACTACTTGCTTTGTCACATATACTGGAGTCATGATACTACTTGCTGCTATGGGCTCCCCGACACAGAGCATGTAGTGGTTTCAGCCTGAGTATGAGTGATACTCTCATGTGCATATCACTTAGATGGTTACAGTAGTTTACTCTTGAGTATGTGGCATTATACTGTTTTTCTTTTGGCATGCTATTTCTTGTACCTTGTTACGTCCCTCTTAGGACCTGGTCCCCTGCCAGTTTTTGCAGCATAGATAATTATGGAGCCTTTGGAGTTGCTGATGGAGTTGCTTGTCTTGCAGGCATTGGTACCAAGTACTTATATTATTTCTACCAGAGTTATGGTTATTTATTCATATTAATTATTCATCTGCTAATATAGCCTAGTTTTATAGACTCATATTTCTTTCTAGAGTCTATTCGAGTTTGTGTGTTACTGGACGGCCGACTTTAGTACATGTAGCTCATTCTTATGTATTCTATTCATTGTGGATTGAGGCATAGATATTCATATTTACTTGATTATTTAGATAGTGACCATTATAATACAGCTTATACGTATTCAAGTCAGACCAGAGTTTGGTCGAATGCGTAGCTGGCATATTACGTATTCCTAGTCCTACATATTTTGGGACTGGGGCGTGACATATTTTTGTGGTGGCTCATGCAGATCCTGATTAAATTATTTCGGTTACTTTCTGGTATCGAGCGAGCCTGTAATCAGGATTAGCAGTATTAGTATCTCAATCCATAATTGATTTGGCAATTTCTTAGCATTTGATTATCGTCCTTGGACTTCATAATTGTACTCGTTCATTCCCTCGACATCTTTATTATTGTTTATCTTCTCTTCCTATTTTAGAGAGATGGACGTTCGTACGCGGTGTTTCCTCCAGAAGCAGATCCTTGTCAAGGCGGAAGAAGATATGTTGGATATAAAGTTTTGAGAAGATGGTTACCCTTAGTATGAGATAGATAGGTTATTCCTGTATGCTAGGGCTAGTGTAGATTGTTAGCATGAGAATTCAATATAGTATTGAGTTTAAGGATTAGTTGTATTACCCCCTTAATTGCAGCCCTATCCTTCCTATCAAATTATTATCTTGTGTTGCATATATGGCCTCGTGCTTTTGCAACAACGATCTTCTAATTATAACAATGAGTAGATCCTTCCTCTTACCCTAGTTGTGCCTTAATTACAAAATCAATCCCTTAGTTGGTACCACTTCTTGTGTTAATATTCATATCACTATAGGTATCAGTTCTTTTCTACTCTAATCCCCTTGATTTAGTCACCATGACTCGATTCTCCAAATACCTGCCAAATTATGCCTTATTTAACCATGTAGACTTATCAGAAATTCTTTTATCGTGCCCTAAATTTTTGGTCTCTTCGTCATCAATGCCAATCAATGATCGAAGCCTCTATACCACCTTACCTTAGTTAGATCTGACTCAGTCATTTCTTCTGCCTTGTAGAAGCTTAACCTATATAAGAGCAGTAATGAATGGGTAGTAATTTCTTTTATAAAGTTGTTGATCAATAACACCCTGATAGTTTCTAGGTTCCTTTAGAAAATCCTTGATTACAGTCAGTAAATCCTAGAATTCTTGTAACCTTATTTAGAAAATAGGCCATTCCAGAAATCTTATTAGCAGGACCATGACCTTAGTTTTGGATACCAACTTAAATTTTATAAGTTGGGTAGATCGTAGCCCCTGGTTTTAGTGTAGGATTATTTCTAGAAATTCAGGATAAATTTAAATTTATTTTGGTGTTAATTAGGTTAATCTCAAACGGATTAAATTACCTATTTAATTTATGTATCCTTGATGCCCTTTGTTGTGGCTCGGATATTTGGAGCACAACATTATCCTTTCCTTTTCAATAACTTCCATCCTTATGACCTAGACTAGTCACTCTACATCTATGACATGACTATCACACACAAACTGGCCTTCCCATATTTTATTTTAGTCACACGACATTCGCGATATAATTGTACACACAAATGACACATAGATATCCTTTTTTCGTTGTGGGCTATTTTAATACTCAACACCGACTCCATTCTTCCGATAATCTTGACATTCATGAGCCTAACTGGAACCTACTCATTGATGACATAACTGTTACTTCCAAATATACACGCTCATGCTCCATATAGATCCCCCAACATTCGTGGCATATCTCCTTCTAAACCCTATATCCAACTCCGTTGCAATTGAATTAAATTATACATAGGCAACCCAAATATTCCAACCACTGATATACCCGTATCCCGTTCATGCCAACCTACGTCTATGAAACTTATGTTGCATTAAATTGAACTCCTTGTACTCTTTACACAATACAAAATACCTTGATGAGTTATATCACCTTTTGACACTTATTGCTGAACCATTCATCGGCATCCATGATATGCAATGAATAACTTCTCTGTACCATCTCACCCTAGTTGTATTTGGCTATGATATTTCCTATTGTCCTATAGACTCATGACCTAATTAGAAGCAAGCAGAACTAGTAAAACTTCCTTTATAGAGTTATTGACTCAGTAACGCCATTGTAGTACATAGATTTCCTTTAATAGGCTGTGACAACGGTCACAAAATCTTTACCATCTCGAATCCCTCCTTGAAGTTAGACTTACTAAAAATCCTTAGAAATATGATCATGACTATAGTTCCTACGACCAACTTTATTCTTATAAGTTGGGTAGAGTCTTGATTAAGTGTACCCTTATTCTTAGAATGTGACGTCAAACTAGGACTCCATTTGGTAACTACATCCCCATCTTTAGTGCAACCTTCTTAACTAAAATATTTTCTACTATATTTATTTTTAATTTCTAGGACAAAATTTTTATAAGTTGGGTAGATTGTAACCACCCTAATTTTTTTAGAATTAAAATTTTTAATTTATTAATATTGGTATTCTTAAATTATTATGATTAAGGGAAAATTTGTATTTATTTTTAGCTAATTATAATATATAATATTCATAAATTTATAATTATGTGTATTAACTTAATTAGTAATATTTTGCCGAAAAATATATTTTTGGGTGTACAACTATTATTAGTGTATTGTATAATTTTTCTAGAAATTATTGAGATCTAAAACTATTTTTTATGGCCATGCATATATATATATATATATATATATATATATATATATAAAGAAAAAAAAGAAAAAAGAAAAAAAACCCAAAACCCAATTAAACCTAACCCTAAATCCATTAAACCAATTCCCCTTACGCGTACATGAAACCCACCTTCTCTCCTATATATATATATATATATATATATATATATATATATATATATATATATATATATATATATATATACAAACCCAAAACCCTAATCCTAATCCTAATCCCACCTCCACCTACACCAGACCCACGCCTACACCACCTCGATCATCGCCGCGAAGCACCACCGCCCGCCGACCCCCGCCGCACCGTATCGCCGCCCACAACGCCGACCGCGTGCGCAGCAACACACAGCCGTGCGGCCCACTTCGTGCAGAGATTTTGTCTTTATCGCTCGTCTGTTTTGCGTCTCGTCTTCGCTGGTATGTTCACAACCTAACCCTCTAGGATTTTCTTCAAGTGGAACAAATTTAGGCACCCGGATTTGATCAAAAATTTGACCGAAAGTTGGCCGAAAAACTTATCGAAAACAGTTCAGAAATTCAGTCCAAGTACCCATGTTCATGTCCAATTTTCTACCAACTCGTTAATTATTTCCAAAATATAATTGGAGGGACTTCTTCACAATATAATCAAGATTTTTACTGTTCTTTTAGTTTTTATTAGTTTGCTTTAATGGTAAAATTATTATGGTTCCAAAACGACCAAAAACTTGGTTTCACAGGAACCCAAAATCTTTGATACGGGGTACGTCCTGCCATACGAGGCGACTTCGTCGTGTGCGAGTTGCATCGAAAGGCGCGTAACATAAACTTGGACGTGTGAACTTTCGTAAAACTTGATTTGGATGTGCGTGCACACCGGAATCAACGTATATCCGTCGAAAAGTACCGTATCGGTCGTTCTGGCACTCGCCATAACTTTGTATGTACTCGTCGATTCGTAAAGAAACTTATGACATTGGATTTATAGCATTATGCTGGTCCTGTGACCCAAGTTTGGTTCGATTCTGAGAACGTTGACGAAATATCGTTTCGTGGGCCCTCTGGTTCTACGTGACGGGCGATTTCGTGATCGGCTCATCCGAATCCAGTTCTGGATATTCTGGGTTCGTGCCATCGTTTTGGACTTGTAGACACTAATTTTGATAAATTTGGCGAACTTTGTCTTCGGCACTTTTTTTGGTGCAAAGTAGGCCACATGTGGACACCACTTTGGCCCAAAATTGTCAAATTTTGTCCATGTGTCCAAATTGGACTTATGGGTAGTCAATCCTAGTTATTTCAAGTATTCTGAGAATATTTGCGAAGTTTGTTTCAGCATCCAGAGGTGTACGTGCATATTCTACTTTCCCAGGAGCAGTTGACGGAGTTCAGAATCCAGGAAAGTGTACCTTGCCATGATGTATCACAGTTTTTTGCCTTTATTATCTTATTTAGTTATTATGGTTATTTGATATGGTTGATATGTGTGTTTACCCTAGGACCGTGAGGCTTTGCTTAGAGTCTGAACAAGATTTGGGTGTCGATGTCGTACGCGAAGTCGAGTAAAGTCACTTAGAGAGTTGATTCCACGATCATATTTTTACGTACTTGTTTTACCAAGTACGCTATACCCTAGGACACTTGACACTATTTCATGTGATAGAATCTTTCTTGAGTTATTCATAGTGATTCTTTATAGGCTTAGAGGATTCGTGATATGAGACTTGTATATTATATGGATATTATTATGACTTGTTGCACTAGCTAGAGGTTACGATCTTGCGTGTTATGGACTTGAGATATTGTGGACATAAGACGGGAGAGACACACCATACTACAGGCTGATTATTGATATATATACTATACTACTGGAGGTACTTTGGCACATATACTGGAGTCGTGATACTACTAGAGGTGCTTTGGCACATATACTGGAGTCGTGATACTACTTGCTTTGTCACATATACTGGAGTCATGATACTACTTGCTGCTATGGGCTCCCCGACACAGAATATGTAGTGGTTTCAGCCTGAGTACGAGTGATGCTCTCACATGCATATCACTTAGATGGTTACAGTAGTTTACCCTTGAGTATGTGGCATTATATTGTTTTACTTTTGGCATGCTATTTCTTGTACCTTATTACGTCCCTCTGAGGACCTGGTCCCTTGCCAATTTTTGCAGCATAGACGATTATGGAGCCTTTGGAGTTGCTGATGGAGTTGCTTGTCTTGCAGGTATTGGTACCAGGTACTTATATCATTTCTACCGGAGTTATGGTTATTTATTCATATTGTTTATTCATCTGCTGATGTAGCCTATTTTTATAGACTCATATTTCTTTCTCGAGTCTATTCGAGTTTGTGTGTTACTGGGAGGCCGACTTTAGCATATGTAGCTCATTCTTGTGTATTCTGTTCATTATGGATTGAGTCATAGATATTCATATTAATTAATTATTTAGATAGTAACAATTATAATACATATTATACATATTCGAGTCAGACCAGAGTCTGGTCGAATGCGTAGCTGGCATGTTACGTATTCCTAGTCCTACATATTTTGGGACCGGGGCGTAACACCCACATCAAATCCCTACCAAATTTCTTTCCAATTCCTTCCTAAATCATCATTGGAGACTATTAGAGTAAGGATCTACAAGGAGAAAGCAAGGATCTACAAAGAGGAGCAAGGATCTACAAGTTGAAGGCTTATTTCATCTAATTTGGAGGTTGTATTAGGAATCCATCTCTCAATAGGTACAATTTAGTTTTTCCTCTCTAATTAGAATCTAAATATAAGATTTAACCATAAGAAATCATCCCACATGCATAGGCTACCCATAGAAATTGGAATTAGATTCATAGGAGGCCTATGGAGAAAGTTATGGTGTATTTTATGTCAAGTTTGGGGAAATTCTGAGATTGACACATTTTATGTTTGTCAATTGGTCAATTAGACCAAATTGATATATGTTTAATTGTTTGTGGCTAGTTTCGTATCCATAATTGGATACGTGTAGACCGTATCCCAATAATTTGGAGATACGAGTTGATTTTGGGGGGTTTTCTCCGACATGGGGGGTTTGAGCATGTCACATTTTGACACGGACACGTAGATGTGTATTTGACTTTTCATATTTTTCATATATATTATTTTAGACTTGCTCGTGTCCTTTGAGATACGTTTGGTTGTGTGGTGGAGCCGTATCGCAAGCGTATCAAAGAATGAGTGTGATACGGGTGCAGTGCACTCCACATGTTTATTTCATTGCTCTTTAATTCTATGTGACTTGTGTATATATTAGATATAATATATTATGTATGATATGTATATGTATTGTGTGTGTATCTATAGTATATAGTATACTAGTATCTATATATATATATGTATATATGTATGAGTAATATATCTATAGGTGTATATGTGTGTTTGTATATATATATATATATATATATATATATATATATATATATATATATATATATATATTAGAGGATATATATGTATGTGTGTGTGTGCATAGTGTTGTGCGTTGTGTGTGAGTATGTGGCAATATCAAAAAATTTGAGCCCAGGGTGCAGCATGCTCGGGACAGAGAGGGTGCAGTAGCATTTCAGTGTGGCATTCAGTTCAGTTTTACTAAGTAGCAAGCAGTGCCCAGTAAGAGTAACTATGCAGCAATGTGAAATGAGCAACACTGAGCAGAGGCGTCGAGCCACTAAGTAGTATGCTCAGAACTGGGACCCAGAGCAGTGCATCAATGCATCAACCTCAATACTGAGCATACAGCAGGAGCAGTGCATCAACTGCAGTGTCAGCATTTTACCCAGCAGCCTCGAGAAAGTGCAGTCAACTGCAGAGTATCAGTAGGAAGCCTTCAATTCGAGTAGGCATTCAACAATTCTGCAGTGTGCAACCTCAGCAACCAGTTGCAGCAAGTGTTCATCAAGGTGTGCAGCTCGTGCACAGTTCTGCAGCAAGAAGCTTCAGCTGCAGTGAGCAGCTCGAGACATAACAGCATGCAGTGTATAAACTGAGGGCCCTGTAGCACAGTTGCCGCAACGACACAGCAAGGGAAGCTCTATTACTGTCGTGCCCCGATCCCGTAGGGGCCGATCGTCCTCGCTTGGTCCCTACGGAACCGTTCGTCCTCGCTTGGGCGCGATGCTGTGCAAGCCTAAGTTGCGCTTGCACCAGGCAACGTACCTGCACAAGACACAAGATAGATGAAAATATACATATATATAGGCACAGAATGAAAATACAGATAACCAAAGTTGAACACATTGATAGGCACAAAATACTTTCTTTTATTGAATACTTGAAGATTTGGATTACAAAGTGCTTGCTTGGCTGAGTTACAAAATATGCCTTAGAAGGCTTACAAATCTTTTTACATTCCTAAAACTAGCCACAACGCCCAAATATTACATCCTTGTAGTAGGACCAAAGATAACAAAACATCTAGCAGAAGAGGAGTACCCCACTGGAGAGGGAAGCAAAGGGAAGCAGCACGAGCACAGTCCTACGGAAGGTTGCGCTGACGCTGATTCAGATTCAGGATGCTTGCCAAACTCTCGCTTCCAGTACCTGGATATTTGTCCACAAACGTGGGTCAGTACTACCACATGTACTGGTGAGCGACCGTGGCCGAACTCACCTTAGAAATCTACACTAAGTAAGCAGATAAAGCTAGCATTATTAAGTGATCTTTCTAGTTGTCTAGTTTCATTTTAACAATTCATACAAGGAAACATAGACGATATATAGCATATGCATATGATAATTCTTACCCACAGCCGAGCGGTTATCCCTGCACCAGACAGACAAGTTAGCCACAATTTGCATATGAACAACTTATGAATCAATATAGGCATCAAGTGTTAGGTATGCAAGAAGGTAAACCTAGCATGCGCCCTAACTACATGATGGTCCCCTCCACTGGATTAGCAGTTGGGACATACAAGCCTATCTCACTAATGGATGTGTCTACCCTCCCATAAATAAGGATTTCAAGCCTTAGGGTATATAGATCTCTTCCAGGCCGAACGATCCCCAGGGACCACTCGAGAGATAATCCTTGTGCACAAGTTGTCCTAACCAAATGCATGAATGCAAGCTCCTAACAGAAAATATGCTATCATGCAACTGATAAACCATGAACAAGCAAGTCTATCTCTTCTTCTCGTTTTCTAGATCAAGTCCAGATGTCTCCAGCAATAATTCTCCATGCACAGCACACAAGGGACAGATAAGCATTCAATAAGTAACTAGTAAGGTAGCAGTTCTATACTTGAAGCATGCAATACTTTTCTTTCTCTTTTAGCTTATCTTTTTAGTGAGGCAACATATTTCAAGTGAACTAGAGATTCTTTATTAGGCATGCAGACTAAAGGATTCATCGAAGGGCCTAAGCCACTCACCGAATGAATCGAACGAGAGGATGGGGAAGCCTTAAGCGACGTTCACTCTTTGGTTATGCGTCCTGAAAATGTAACAATACTTGGTTAGCATACTTCAATCTCTTTCCCTTACGATTCGAAAAGAACGCGCAAGCGAGAAAGCAAAATCATGAAAACCAAGTCATCGAAAGCAACTCAAAACACAAAGCAACACTTTACCAAGAAGCAAAGCAACCAACGAAAACTCTTGGACTAATTCCAATAGAAGTCGTTCCATCAATTGGAATATTTTATTGCACTTCGTCCGTGTTGATTTGGCGGTAAGGTTTTCCCGAGACTCGATGCTCAACCGAGTCGAAGTAGCAAGTGTTCCATAAGTAACCGTTCGGAGCGGGGTATTACAAGTACTGCAACAACAAACTGCATTCAACAGTAGCCCAGCAATGTGCAGTTCAGTGTGGACAACAGGATTCTGCAGCAGGAAGTTTCAGTCAGCAGAGATTAGGATTCAGTGAGTTTAGTTGGGTTAGCTAGTTGGATTAGTGGTTAGTTAGTTAGTTAAGATGGTTAATAGTTCAGTTGGTTAGTTGTTAGTATATATAACTAGTAGTTTTGTGTTAAGGTTAGTTTTATGCATTGTTAGTAGAATAGTTAGTAGATATAGGTAATAGTTAGCCTAGTAGCTATATGTAGATATGTAGTATTGTATTGTATTGTATTGTATTGTATTGTATTGTATTGTATTGTATTGTATTGTATTGTATTGTATTGTATTGTATTGTATTGTATTGTATTATATTGTATTGTATTGTATTGTATTGTATTGTATGTTAGTACTTAGTAGCATTTAATAGCTAGTATGGTTAGCAAATAGTTTAGTATGGGGGTTAGCTATATATTAGCTACATTAAGATTTGAATTACCTTGTGATACCAAGGTAATGCCAAGGTATTGGTCGATACTCAAGGTATTGGATTTGAGTATCGGGAGGGGTGTGTAGGTAGTGTGATACGCATTGGTTCAAGGCCAAGGTATCCAAGTTACATTTAGTTAGCTTATTTATTATATGTATTGTCTTGTATATGTATATAAATTACTTTTTTATATATATTAAAACTTGCATATCCTGTGATACGGCCTTTTTTGTGTCTTCTAGTATCTTAACTTAGCTAGTGTAGCCTTCATAGTGTATGGACCTAATATCCTAGAGATTGACTCATGCAACCTAAGAATAGTGAGTTTGACCAAGTTTGACTAGTTTGGCATAGAGTTGACCTAGTTTGACTGTTTTGACTTAGAAATGGCTTCATGACCTAGAATTGAACTAGTTTAACTTAATTTCATTCCAACACCTTGTATTGATACAATATTCCATATATAGGTCTGTATAACACCAGTTCGGACATCGTTTCTCATTATTTTCTCTGGACCACAGACGAGTACATTCTCTGATAGTTTTTCATTTATGATATCCTATATGTCTCTTGTATCTAGTGTAGATATTCTTGATTTCTTGGCATATTGGTTATACGGATTGGTATATCTGGATCTTGTCATGAGATGTTATTCCTTAGTATATATGGTGTATCTTGTGCAAGCCTTGTTTCCTTGTTCTTCTTGTATAGATATGTGATCATACCCTTCTTGTATCAAGTCTTGTTTATTGAATAGTGTTAATCATACACCGCACATATGATTAGCCAGGCCATAAATCTTGTATCAAGTTTCTAAGTCGATCACATGTTAAAACTGGTACTCACTCACTTAGTCATTAGTATTTCTTGTTCATTCCATATTGCTCATTCTTGTATTTATTTCCACTATTTTCTTTATTGCGATATGGCATCTTGTATATTCACATCTATTTACTATTATATAGTTTATATCATTGATTAGAACTGCTGTTAGAGATGTACTTCGCTTCATTCCTGACTGAAAAATATTTTTCAGAGGATTCGGGAGATTGGTATCCGACATACTATGGACTTTGACCTATAGATGATGCAGACCTGGTCCCACTAAGTTCTGGAGTGACTGCCGGGAGATCTAGCCAAAATCACTTGTTAGCATAGTTAGTTCTCTTTAGTATTTTGGTACCGGATTTGTTTACGGCTTATATTTGAGTTTTTGGTTATTATTTCTATTATCATTGTTATATTTATTTAGACTGTATAGTTATGTTAGACTTCTTTGATATCTTATTATGCTATAGAATTATGATTGAGTATTGTGTTAATTTAAGTTTATTACTTTCTTCTTGGAGTTGAGATATTATTGGTAGTTTATCTATTATTATGAGATGTTTAGATAGTATAGTCGACCTAGACAATGTTCTATCGCCGATGCTGCGGCGTAGGCTGGACGTACCCACGTACTCGTGCCCCTTCACCGGGTGCGGGTCATGACAGTACGGTCCTTAAATATTCAATATGAGTTTCTCTGTCTCTCGAGTAGATTAAGATATCATCGATGAACACGACGACGAACTTGTCTAAGAAGGGTCGGAATACTCGATTCATCATATCCATGAAAGCCGCTGGAGCATTGGTCAAACCAAAAGGCATAACCAAAAACTTGTAGTGTCCATATCTTGTACAAAAAGTCAAATTTTGAATATAATCTAGTTTGATCTTCAATTGGTGATACCCTAAACGAAGATCAATATTTGAAAATACTGTCGCGCCCAAAAGTTGGTCAAACAGATCATCAATGGATACTTGTTTCGGACTGTCACTTTGTTTAATTCCCGATAATCTATGCAAAGATGCATTATGCCGTCTTTCTTCTTCACAAATAGCACTAGAGCTCTCCAAAGTAAAATATTGGGATGAATGTAGCCACGATCTAGTAACTCTTATAGTTGTGACATATCTTGTACAAAAAGTCAAATTTTGAATATAATCTAGTTTGATCTTCAATTGGTGATACCCTAAACGAAGATCAATATTTGAAAATACTGTCGCGCCCAAAAGTTGGTCAAACAGATCATCAATGGATACTTGTTTCGGACTGTCACTTTGTTTAATTCCCGATAATCTATGCAAAGATGCATTATGCCGTCTTTCTTCTTCACAAATAGCACTAGAGCTCTCCAAAGTAAAATATTGGGATGAATGTAGCCACGATCTAGTAACTCTTATAGTTGTGACTTCAGTTCTTTTAATTCGGCAGGAGCCATCCGATACGGAGCTTTTGATATCGGGCGAGTATCCGAAAAGGTGTCAATACTGAACTCAACTTCTTGGTCTGGAGCCATTACAGGTATCTCTTCTGGAAACACGTCGAGAAATTCTGCTACGACTTCGGTTTCACCCGAGTCTGCGCTCTTCATTCGAATGTACCGCACAGAAGCAAGGTACCCTTCATACCCCGAATATAGCATACACCTTATTATCATTTTCGATACCACCATTACTGTTTTAGTCGTCGGACTACACGAATAAGATAACTCTGCCTCACTAAGAATGTAAAACACAGCTCTCTTCTCCGCACAGTCAATTTTCGCATTACACGCCCCGAGCCAATCCATGCCCAAGATGATATCATAATCGGTGATGTCCATGACTATTGTATCCAAGGACACATACTTCCCCCAATGCAAATGTAACCATTCTTGCAAATCGAACTAGCAAAAAATCTATTCCAGACGGAGTGTTGACACTAAGATTCATATCTAACAGTGTCTTACAAAATTTGTGTTCATTAGCAAATGCAGATGATATGAAGCTATATGTAGCACCTGAATCAAATAGTATATAAGTAGGTATTTCTTTGTAAAGCATTATACTTGTTATGACAGCATTTGAGGCAAGCACTTCTTCTTGTGTCAGTGCGAACACTCTACCCTGTCCTCCTGGTCGCAGGTTCTGAGCATTCACAACTGCTGCCTGCGGAGCTCGTGGCTCTTGTCCACGATTCTGATTGTACTATTGATCATGATTCAGATTATGATGTTGACCGTGATTCTGATTTCTTCTCCACTATTACACCACGTAGCTTTGTGATCCAAACTGCCACACTTAAAATATCCAGCCCGACACTCATCTTGACGGTGTCCAACCCGCTTTAACTTGTTACAGTATGATCGCTAATAAGGTCCTCTATTATCATTTGCATTCTGAAGCTTGGACGCATCAAACCTGCTTGTTGCCATGGGTCATTTGTAGTTGTTTCCACGGTTGTTCTATGTCGCCCCTCGAGGATACAAAATTTCTATCTCGAGAGCCGCTTCATAGGCTTCCTTATACGTCGGACACTTCCAGTTGAGAATATCATATTGTAAGCCTTCATTCAGACCCTCAATGAATCATAGTTGTTTTGCTTCATCGTTCGGTATCATGTAGCCGCCAAATTTGATCCCTTTAAGAACGCTGCTTGGAAGTCACTAACGGACATATTGTCCTGCTCGAGCGCTATAAACTCTTTTTCCTTCTTGTGATGGACAGCTGGTAGGATGAACTGTGCGGTGAACGCTTGTTTAAATGTCTCCCAAGAGACTTTGGCTTCTTGGTTGGCACCACACAGTACTTATTTCTTTGACTCCCACCAGTCTTCTGCTTTGAGACGCAGCTGCACAGCCACACAATCCACTATTTTGGTGCCTTGCACATCCAACATATGGAAGATGCCCTCCAAAGTCTTTAGAAGCACATTACTTCTTCTGGTTTCGTCCTGCCATTGAACTCGGGCTGATGGCAGATTTTGAATTCAGAAAACATGAATGTCGGTAGCCTTTTTGGAGGCTACTCAGTTTCCTCTGCTTCTACTACCACTGTCTCTTTAGCGGCAGCCATTGTGGTCTCGTTGTTATTCTCAGTTAATGTAGCAACCAGTTGGGACAAGTTATTAACTTTCTGGTATTGCACGTCAAATTACGCTTAAAACTGGTTTGTTAGTTACGCTTGAAGCTCACGATGATGTGCCTCAATCATCTTGTGATGTGCATCGCTCCACTTCCTTTGCGCCTCTAACATTTTTATTAATTTCTACATTGGGTCAGACGACGATGTCTCCTTGGATCTATCACCCTTAGTCATCTGCAAAAGAAATAACTTCCATTAGCACTTAGAAAATATTTATGGGTTAATTGTATGGAACATTATTTCATGCAGCACTATCGAAAAGCAAATCATCTGAGAAAATCATTATTGTTTGAAACTTCCACTTAAAAAAAACATTTTTTTAAATATGAGGAACTTTAAATCGTGCTCTAATACCAACTTATCATACTCCAGATTCGCAGAACCGATTCGTCCTCGCATTCAGTTTCGCACAACCGTTCGTCCTCGCTGGGCGTGATATCGTACAAGTCTGGGGTTGCACTTGTACAAGGAAAGAAAGTGCACATGTGTCAAAAATCTTTTATAAACAGTTCCATGACACAGCAGCATATTATAAAGCATATATTTATATAGGAAGAAAAAATAATTCTTTTATTGATTCATTACAATGAAGTACAATTTTCTTAGCTCTGAAATGGAAATGTCTGAACGACTTACATAGCTTTTATAAAAAAAAAGACTGATAGGACAACATAAAATAATATTTCTATCCCATACATTATGCCCATTTATTACATTCTTGGAACTTGAAAGCAGCAACTAAAAATTATTGAAATACTTTGAAATAAGAAGAAGCTTGAAAAGACTGCAATGAAAGCTTTATCTCCCTTGAGTGTCCATGGTATCTTGGTCACCTGGTTTGCCCACAGAGACATGGGTCAGTACTCAACTTTTACTGGTGAGCAGAACTATCACCCTCACATTTTTACTCAAAGGTAGTTTGGTAATTGACATGGGTAATTTTAATTTTAGGATGTATTATATTTAAATATTGTGCATGCATGATTAGTTAATTATTATATTATTTATTAATTGCTAGTTGTAGATTTATTTTAGACTTGTGTAGTGGATATAACCTATTTTATTATATGCATGAACCAACTTTTTAGATTGGTTTAGTTTGAGCCCATGAATGAGGCCCATGGATTAGGAGGTTGGATTAATTAGTGTAACCATTAGACTAGAACCTTCCCTCCCTAATTAATTTCTTCATGAGAGATTCCGAGGGGTAATTAAGATATTTCACATTGCTTGGAGAGGGGTTATATGGCCGGCCATGCTTAGAGGAGAGAGAAATCATTTCACTTTTTAATTCCCAATTAATTTAGATCTAGTTCTTTTCTCTTTCAAATTTCTTTATTCCCTCACCATTCCTTCACTAATTCTTCACAAATTCCTTCTCTAATTCTTCTTGAGGCTTCTACATCAAGGATCTATAAGAAGGAAGCAAGAAGCAAGGAGGAGGAGGCCAAGATCTACAAGGAGAGGAGCTACTTTGGATTTTGGGGACTTTTTATTGGGAATCCATCTTCCAATAGGTATATTTTAGTTTTTTCTCTTTTAATAGACTCTAGATCTAAGATTTAACCATAAAAAACTAACCCATATGCATAGGTTACCCATAGAAATTGGTTTTAGGTTCATCGGAGACCTGCGGTGGAAGTTATATGCAATTTGGTGCCAATTTTAGGGAAATTCCGAGATTAGCACATGTAGTATTTGTTATTTGGTCAAATAGATCTATATGACATATGATTGCTTATTTGTGACTAGTTTCATATCCACAATTGGGTACGTATAGGCCGTATCTCGTCAATTTGACGAAATAGGTTAATTTTGGGGAGTTTTCTCCGACACGGGGCCTTGTGCATATCATATTGTGACACAGACACGTAGTTAATCTAATTAATATACAAATTGCTCATATTTAGTGTATTAGACTTGTTCGTGTCCTCCGGGATGCGTTTGGTTGTGTGTTGGGGCCGTATCGCAAGCGTATCATAGAGTTAGTATGATACGGGAGCGGTGCACTCTACGTATTTGATGTTTTGTCCTCTTTCCTAGACGAACATGTATATTTATATATATATGTGATATTTTATATAATATATGTATGATTAGTGTATTTAAGGGTATATGCGTGTAAGTGTATATAGTGATATATATATATATATATATATATGTGTGTGTGTGTGTGTGTGTGTGTGTGTGTGTGTGTGTGTGTGTGTGTGTGTTTACTTGTATATATATGTATATATGTGTTTGTGTTTGTGTTTATGTGTGTGAGAGTGTAGGTATATATATATATATATATATATATATATATATATATATAGCTAAAGGTAGTTGTGTTTGTATATACATATATAGTAGTGAGGGGATATATATATATTCATATATATGTAGAGTTGGATAGCCATATATAGACAGATATATACTTATATTGGAGTGTGCTATGTAGTATTGTGTTTGTGTTGGTGTATGAGAGGGTGAGTGAGCAGTCGGGCATTATAGTCAGCAGTAGCAGCATCATGAAGGGAGGGAAGTACAACAGTGTAGGCACAGCTAAGCTATAGAGAGGCTCGGGCCATGCACCAACAAGGGAGTTTAGCAACTTGGGAAGGAAGCTCGGGCTTGTACAGTAACTACATCAAGTGCAGATTTTCACTGTGCAGCCGAGCACAGTATCAAGTACAGATTTTTACTGTACAGCCGAGCACAGTATCAAGTGCAGATTTTCACTGTGCGGTTTCCCCGAGCACAGTTTCAGTAAGCAGTTAAGGTATTAGATTTTAAGGTTTGTTTAGTTGAGGTTTTTGGTAGTTTAGTATTCAGTGTATCAGTCAGTATTTTATTATAGTTTTATTCAGTTTCAATGAGTAGTTAGTTGTATTGATTAGTGGTTAGTAGTATATGAATAGTTAGTTAGTTAGTTAGTTAGTTAGTGATCAAGGTGTTGGTTTAAGTAGTTAGTTGATGTATTAGTGATATATGTTAGTAGTAGATATATTAATATAGTTAGTCTATTATATATTGTTAATAGGTAATGAATATTAGATAGTTAGAGTGATACTTGGTATATATATATATATATATATATATATATATATATATATATATATATATATATATATATAGTTTATCTATATGCATTATGTATATGTAGTTTTGGTACATATAATATTGTTAGTTATAGTTAGTATATTGGTTGGGGTTTCTATATGTGTATTAGCTATATCCATAGAGTTTTGGGTTACCTCGGGATACCAAGGTAATGCCAAGGTATTCGGCCGATACCCAAGGTATTGAGTTTGGGTATCGAGATAGGTATGATACACATTGGTGCAAGGCTAAGGTATCATATTTTTATTGTTTTGATATAGTATTGAGTATATTGACTTGTATATATATCTAAAACACTATTTTCATATACGAAAACTTGCATATCTTAGGATACGGCTTTTTGAGTACCTTTTTGTATCTTAGCTTAGCTAGTATAGTTTAGTTTCATAGTGTATTGACTTAGTGACTTAATGTTAGACTCTTGCAACCTAGATTTTATTGGTTTGATCTAGAAATGGGTTTATGACTTAGAATTGCATCATATTAACTTATTTCCATTTTTGAACCTTGTATTGATGTAACGTACCATATATAGGTCTGTGTGACACCAGCTTGGGCATCGAGAGACACACCTTGCTCAGGACTTCAGGCGAGTACATTTCTTTGATAGTTTTTAATTTATAATATTGTATATATGCATGTTCTAGAATTGTATACTTGATTCTGATACAGTGATTTCACGGACTGGTACTATATGGATCCCGTCAGGAGATGTTATCCCCTACCGTGTTCAGCGGGTACTCGTGTACATGTATCTCATCGTGTATATTGGGTATTAATTATATTTTATGTTCACATATTGCTCTTGTTCAGTGTGCTTATTCGTATACACCCACCGCTCGTGTTCGGTGGTTATGATATTTGTGTACACCTACTGCTCGTGTTCAGTAGTTATATTTCGTGTTCGTAGCATGTCGTGATTGGATCCATCGGTATTAGTTGGGGGTAAAATAGTAGGAGTTGATTATGTAATCAAAGTCCCATTGTTACATCGTGTACATTCTGGTTACATACCTCACTTCTAATCGTCTTACCTGATCATGTTCACCCAACCCGATCACATAATAAACTTGTATTCTGAGGCACATTAGTTTAGATTACAGTTATTTCATCATATTGCTGATATTCATATTGTTGATCTATATTCTCGTATATTACCTGTATATCTATTGTTCATTCATTCATATGTTAGTGATCATGTATTTTATTTCTATTATCTATTTATATGCTTGATTATGATATTAAAACTGCTTTCATAGGTATGTACTTTGCTCCAATCCTGACTGGATATATTTTTCTAGATGACTGGCTTATAGAGTAGTATCCCATATTCTACGGGCCGCAGGATGGCGTACCTATCGAGGATACTCTTATAGACCAGGAGGACTTAGTTGCAGAGCCCGAGGAGGTCTAGTTATTAGTGTTGGCATGTATTAGACTATTATATTTGTGGTGATTCATAGTTTATATTATTATTTCATATTGTGAATTGTAGCTTATTCTTTCCTTCACTATTCCATTCGTGCATTATCTTGCTTAGTTTGTTTTGTGATTGAGATTAGTCATACTTATGAGATACCATATTGTTCCTCCGTTAGGAGTTGAGATGATTGATAGGTACCATATTATATTGTTGAGATGTTAGATAGTTAAAAATAACCCCGACAGCGTTCTACCGTCGATTCTGTGGCGTAGGCTGGACGTAACCACGTACTCATGCCCGATTATCCGGATGCGGGTCGTGACATATTTTTAGTGGTGGCCCATGCAGGTCTAGATTCTTATCGTAGTTGTGCTCATCTAAAGTACTGCTATGAGCCTGCTTTAGGAAACATGATTTAGGCTGAGAGGTTACTCAATCACAACTAGGAAATATTCCAAAATCTGTTTTGTAATCCTTATATATTGAATATTGCTTTACTTTGAATAAAGTTATGTCCTTCTTTGATGATATCGTATCATATTCAATATTGATTCTGTATTTCAATCTATCTTCAAGATGCCGCCTAAGACGGGTTCCCAGTGATCATGTATCGTGATAGCACGATCAGTCACTTCATCACCCATGAGGGCAGCACCCTCAGACGATAGTCCAGCACCTACATTCAGGAGGTCAGCTTCACCGGTCTAGGTGGGCGTATCGGCAGCGGCTTTCGGAGGTGCTCCACCTCCAGTACCGAGGACAGGACAGAAAGTTTTCGAGGATCTTCTACCTCCACCACCTGCAGTTGATCAGACGCAGATGTTCGCGCTCTTCCAGCAGATGATGGAGGTGCAGCAGCGAGAGTCAGAGGTCCTGTGATAGAGCATGGAGAATGCTTACCAGATCGCACTTACAGCAGTTGAGAGAGCTACTACAGTCCAGCCAAAGATGGTACCACCTCAGTTTATTTCTCAGCAGCGAGGCCGAGTACCATCATAGACTTCAAGAGGATAGGCTTGAAGGACTTCAGAGGCACAGAGGGGATCCTTTATGCGAATGATTGGATCGAGGACATCGAGCGAAACCTGCGACTGGCGCAGATTCCAGAGGTGCTACAGATAGAGGCAGCGGGGTGTATGATGTTCGACAGTACATTGACATGGTTCCGGAAAGACCCCAGGATTGCAGTACCAGGACTCACTTGGGAAGCCTTCAAAGAGCTTTTCAAGAAGAATTTCTTTCTAGGCGTGGCTTTTACATCTTTGGAGAGTCAGTTCCAGTACCTCATCCAGGGAGGTATGTCAGTGGACGAGTATGCGGCGGAGTATTATCGACTAGGTCACTTCGTGGAGAGACAGAGACATGAATTTCAGGAAGGGCATGAACCGGGAGGTCAAATCCCATACTGACGGAGATCCTACTGCCACCTTCGAGGAGATTCTCAGGTAGGCGCAGAGAGCGGAGGATGACTTAGAGCTTAGCTCTAAGAGGCCGAGGGACACAGAAGGATCTAGCACCAATACGGGTCCAGTGAAGAGGCCTCACTTCCAGCAGCAACACCAGAGGCCTTACCAGCACCAGAGGTAGCAGTATCATGGGCCAGCTAGAGCATCGGCATAGCAGATGCATCAGATCCAGAGGGCAGCAGTTCCTTGCACTTTCTATAAGAAACAAGGACACGGATAGGACGCATGTAGAATGAGGCTAGGCCAATGCTTATTCTGCGGTTCGGGAGATCATCAGTTGAGGGCTTGTCCTAAAGTTCCAACTCGTCCAGCTCAGGGTGGAGGACAGGCACCAAGGGCACCCGCTAGACCACCAGCGGGACAACAGTAGAGAGGACCTCTTCCACCGCAGCAGCAGCAGTTTGCCCAGCATCAGCGACAGAGAGAAGCGCAGCGACAGGGGCTAGCTTTTTCCTTAACTGACGAGGAGGAGGAGCCGGTTGGCGATGTCATCTCAGTTTCAGTTTATCTTAATTCCTTTCCAGCTCATATTTTGTTCGATTCTGGTGCTTCTCATAGCTTTGTATCTGTATCTTTTGCTTTGAGGCATCGTCTTGAGTCTGAACCATTGGTGAGGACTTGCAAGATCACGACCGGGGTGGCATTATCCTGGTCAGTGATGTTTGCAAGAACTAGAGAGTTTATTTGGGAGGCCATGAGCTGAGCATATGTTTACTCGTAATGCCACTTTCGAGTTATGATATAGTACTCGGGATGGATTGGTTAAGTAGGCATCATGCTAGTATCGATTGTTGTGGAGGTAGAGTTTTATTTCAGATGCCAGAAGAGCCGGAGTTCAAGTTTGTCCAAGGAGCAGAGCAGAGCGAAGGCAATTTTTGTGGAACTTTGGTAGAAGAGCAGGAGCCGCCACATCTGTTGATTATAGAGTTCTTAGATTTCTTTCCAGAGGAGTTGTCGGGGTTGCCGCCGGACAGGAATATGGAGTTCTCTATAGATTTAGTGACAGGCGCAGAACCGATATCTCAGCACGTCTATAGAGTAAACAATAGCGAAGTGGCAGAGTTAAAGAAGCAGGTGGATGAGTTGCAAGACAAGGGCTTTATCCATTCCAGTTCATCACCATAGGGTGCTCCAGTACTTTTTGTACCAAAGAAGGATGGGTTTGTACGTATGTGTATCGACTACAGGGCACTTAATAACCTCACTATCAAGAAAAAATACCCATTGCCGTAGATTGATAACTTGTTTGACCAGTTAAGCGGAGCGAAGGTATTCTCAAAGATAGACTTGAGGTTAGGGTACCACCAGGTGAAAGTGAAGAGGAAAGACATCCCAAAGACACCTTTCAGGACTCGCTATAGGCAGTTTGAGTTCTTGGTGATGCCGTTTGGGTTGACCAATGCCTCGGCAGTATTCATGAACCTGATGAACAAGGTGTTTCATCAGTACCTGGACCAGTTTATTGTAGTCTTCATTGATGATATTTTGATATATTCGAAGACCCCGGAGGAGCATGAGAAGGACTTGAGGATAGTTATGGAGACCCTCAGGAAGGAGAAGCTATATGGCAAGTTATCAAAGTGTGAATTCTTCCTCGATAAGGTTAAATTCCTTGGGCATGTTATTACAGGAGATGGAATCTTGGTGGACCCGAAGAAGATTTCAGCAGTTGAATCGTGGTCTACTCTGAGTTCAGTAGGAGAGATCAGGAGTTTCCTTGGATTGGCGGGCTACTACCGGAGGTTTGTTGAGGACTTTTCCAGACTTGCAGAGCCGATGACTAGACTGGCCAGGAAGGACGTAGAATTCGACTGGACTTGAGGATTGTCAGTCAGCATTTGAGGAGCTGAAGAGGAGGTTGACCACAGCTCCTATATTGATATTGCTATCAGGAGCAGGAGGATTTTCCATTTACAGTGATATATCAGGGAAGGGTTTGGGTTGTGTGTTACAGCAGCATGGGAAGGTGATTGCCTATGCTTCCAGGCAATTGCGCCCGCATGAGAAGAACTACCCTACCCATGACTTGGAGTTGGCAGCAGTTATCTTTGCTCTCAAATTGTGAAAACACTACTTGTATGGAGAGAGAGTGGAGATCTTCACAGACCATAAGATCTTAAAGTATGTGTTTACACAAAAAAATCTCAATATAAGGCAGCGGCGATGGTTGGAGCTGATAAAATACTTTAACATTTCCTTGCAGTAGGCTAACATAGTTGCAGATGCCTTGAGCAGGTATCCCGTAGCTATGTGCTTGACTAGAGACAGATATTTATTGGCAGATCTTGACAGTCTGGGCATTGAGGTACTAGTTCCTGGAGTCGCAGCATAGATGTGGGGACTTCAGGTACAGTTAGAGCTGATGGACTGGGTTAGAGCCGGACAGTACGAGGATGAGTCTCTGAGGAGCATCAGAGCACAGGTTCATATGGGGTTGGCAGAGGACTTCATGGTCGCAGATGATGGATCATTGCGACATGGTACCAGGTTATGTGTATCGATAGGAGCATTGCACGAGAAGATTCTGCAGGAGGCATATTATTCTCAGTACTCTATGCATCCAGGTGCCAATAAGATGTATAGAGACATGAGGGAGCATGTATGGTGGTATGGCATAAAGCGTGAGGTAGCTAGCTTCATGTCCAGATACTTAGTTTGCCAGCAGGTCAAGGTGGAGAGACAAAGGCCAGGAGGATTGCTTCAGCCTTTACCTATTCCGGAGTGGAAATAGGAGCATATGATCATGGATTTTGTATCAGGACTTTTGCGTTCTCCATGAGGCAAAGATGTAATTTGGGTCATCGTGGACAGGTTGACCAAATTATCCCACTTTCTGCCATTTAAAGTCGGTACATCTACGGAGAAGCTCGCGGAGATGTATGTGCGCCAAATTATCAGATTGCATGGTATTCCATTGAGCATAGTCTCGGATCAGGATAGTCGCTTCACGTCCCACTTTTGGAGGAGTTTGCAAGCTAGCTTGGGTACTCAACTCAAGTTCAGTACCGTATATTACCCTCAGACTGACGGACAGTCGGAGAGGACTATTCAGACTCTCGAGGATATGCTACACACCTGTGTTTTAGATCTTGGAGGTTCTTGGGAGGATCACCTTCTCTTGGTAGAGTTTTCATACAAAAACAGCTACCAAGCCAGCATCGAGATGTCACCATTCGAGGCATTGTATGGACGGAGATGCCGCACTCCGTTGTCTTGGGATGATGTTGGTGACAGAGCTTTATTGGGACCAGAGATGGTAGTGGGTGCAGCCGAGAAGGTGAAGCTTATCAGGGATAGACTTCGAGTGGCGCAGGACAGACATCGACATTGGGCCGATAGCCACCAGAGACCTTTGGAGTTTGAGGTATAGCTTTAGTTTTGTTTTGCTTGTGTTTGATTGTTGTTTTGTTAGAGTTCTTAGGTTGCGTTTTGTGCTAGGTTGGCTGTCTGGTTTTCTTGAGGATTTCTCCGACACGTGGTACGATTAATTTTGGTGAAGGCGACATGCTTAGTCCGCGATTCATCGAACCTTTCAGTATTCTTGAGAGGGTCGGTGCAGTTGCATACAGACTAGACTTATCACCTACACTGGAGGGAGTGCACAACGTATTTTACATGTCGCAGCTGAGACGATACGTGGCAGATCACAATTATGTGTTGGATCACTCGGAGATAGAGGTGGGCCTTACTCTTAGCTATCCAGAGCAGCCAGTGGAGATTCTGGATCGGAGAGAGAAGGTGGTAAGGAACCAGACGATTCCTTTGGTGCGCGTCGCGTTGAGGCATCACTCGCTAGGAGAGAGTACCTGGGAGCGAGAGACCGAGATGCACGAGCGATATCCTATCTGTTCGAGCCGTGAGGTATAATTCTTTCTAGTATTGTATTTTTTATTTTTGGTAGATAGTTTCTTCCTTAATTTCGAGGACAAAATTTTTTTAAGGTGGGTAGGTTTGTCACCCTCACATTTTCTATCAAGAATAGTTTGGTAATTGACATGGATAATTTTAATTTAGGATGTATTGTATTTAAATATTGTGCATGCATGATTAGTTAATTATTGTATTATTTATTGATAGCTAGTTATAGATTTATTTTAGACTTGTCTAGTGGACCTAACCTATTTTATTAGAGGCATGAACCAACTTTTTAGATTGGTTTAGTTTGAGCCCATGAATTAGGCCCATGGATTAGGAGGTTAGATTAATTAGTGTAATTATTAGACTAAACCTTCCCTCCCTAATTAATTTATTCATGAAAGGCCCCAAGGGGTAATTGAGACATTTCACATTGCATGAAAAGGGGTTATATGGCCGTCCATGCTTGGAGGAGAGAGAAATTATTTTATTTTTTTAATTCCCAATTCATTTAGATCTAGTTCTTCCCTCTTTTAAATTCCTTCATTCCCTCACCATTCCTTTACCAATTCTTCACAAATTCTTTCTCTAATTCTTCATTGAGGCTTCTACATCAAGGATCTATAAGAAGGAAGCAAGGAGCAAGGAGGCGGAGGCCAAGATCTACAAGGAGAGGAGCTACTTTGTATTTTGGGGACTTTTTATTGGGAATTCATCTCCCAATAGGTATATTTCAGTTTTTCCCTTCTAATAGACTCTAGATCTGAGATTTAACTATGAGAAACTAACCCACATGCATAGACTACCCATAGAAATTGGTTTTAGGTTCATCGGTGACCTACGGTGGAAGTTATGTGCAATTTGGTGCCAATTTTTGGAGAATTCTGAGATTGGCACATGTAGTATTTATCATTTGGTCAAATAGATCTATATGACATATGATTGCTTATTTGTGACTAGTTTTATGTCCACAATTGGGTACGTGTAGGCCGTATCTCGTCAATTTGACGAAACATATTGATTTTGGGAGTTTTTTTTCCGACACGGGGCCTTATGGATATCACATTGTGACACAGACACGTAGTTAATCTAATTACTATACGTATTGCTCATATTTAGTGTATTAGACTTGTTCGTGTCGTCCGGGATGCGTTTGGTTGTGTGTTGGGGCCGTATCGCAAGCGTATCGTAGAGTTAGTGTGATACGGGTGCGGTAAACTCCACGTGTTTTATGTTTTGTCCTCTTTCCTATACGTACATGTGTATTTATATATATATGTGATATTCTATATAATATATGTATGATTAGTGTATTTAAGGGTATATGTGTGTAAGTGTATATAGTGATATATGTGTGTGTGTGTGTGTGTGTGTGTGTGTGTGTGTGTGTGTGTGTGTGTTTGTGTTTACGTGTGTGAGAGTGTAGGTATATATATATCTAGCTATAGGTAGTTGTGTTTGTATATACATATATAGTAGAGAGGGGATATATATATATTCATATATATATAGAGTTGGATAGCCATATATAGACTGATATATACTTATATTGGAGTGTGCTATGTAGTATTATGTTTGTGTTGGTGTGTGAGAGGGTGAGTGAGCAGTCGGGCATTATAGTCAGTAGTAGCAGCATCATGAAGGGAGGGCAGTACAACAGTGTAGGCACAGCTAATCTATAGAGAGGCTCGGGCCAAGCACCAACAAGGGAGTTCAGCAACTTGGGAAGGAGGCTCGGGCTTGTACAGTAACTACATCAAGTGTAAATTTTCACTGTGCAGCCGAGCACAGTATCAAGTACAGATTTTTACTATACAGCCGAGCACAGTATCAAGTACAGATTTTCACTGTGCGGTTTCCCCGAGCACAGTTTCAGTGAGCAGTTAAGATATTAGATTTTGAGGTTTGTTTAGTTGAGGTTTTGGGTAGTTTAGTATTCAGTGTATCAGTCAGTATTTCAATATAGTTTCAGTCAGTTTCAGTTAGTAGTTAGTTGTATTGATTAGTGGTTAGTAGTATATGAATAGTTAGTTAGTTAGTTAGTTAGTGATCAAGGTGTTGGTTTAAGTAGTTAGTTGATGTATTGGTGATATATGTTAGTAGTAGATATATTAATATAGTTAGTCTAGTATATATTGCTAATAGGTAATGAATATTAGATAGTTAGAGTGATACTTGGTATATATATATAGTTTAGCTATATGCATTATGTATATGTAGTTTTGGTACATATAATATTGTTAGTTATAGTTAGTATATTGGTTGGGGTTTCTATATGTGTATTATCTATATCCATAGAGTTTTGGGTTACCTCGGGATACCAAGGTAATGCCAAGGTATTCGGCCGATACCCAAGGTATTGAGTTTGGGTATCGAGATAGGTATGATACGCATTGGTGCAAGGCCAAGGTACCGTATTTTTATTATTTTGATATAGTATTGAGTATATTAACTTGTATATATATCTAAAATACTATTTTCATTTACGAAAACTTGCATATCTTAGGATACGGCTTTTTGAGTACCTTTTTGTATCTTAGCATAGCTAGTATAGCTTAGTTTCATAGTGTATTGACTTAGTGACTTAGTGTTAGACTCTTGCAACCTAGATTTTATTGGTTTGATCTAGAAATGGGTTTATGACTTAGAATTGCATCATATTAACTTATTTCCATTTTTGAACCTTGTATTGATGCAACGTACCATATATAGGTCTGTGTGACACCAGCTTGGGCATCGAGAGACACACCTTGCTCAGGACTTCAGGCGAGTACATTTCTTTGATAGTTTTTAATTTATAATATTGTATATATGCATGTTCTAGAATTGTATACTTGATTCTGACACAGTAATTTCATGGACTGGTACTATATGGATCCTGTCAGGAGATGTTATCCCCTACCGTGTTCAGCGGGTACTCGTGTACATGTATCTCATCGTGTATATTGGGTATTGATTATATTTTATGTTCACACACTGCTCGTATTCAGTGTACTTATTCATGTACACCCATCGCTCGTGTTCGGTGGTTATGATATTCGTGTACACCCACTGCTCGTGTTCAGTGGTTATATTTTGTGTTCGTAGCGTATCGTGATTGGATCCATCGGTATTAGTTGGGGGTGGGAGAGTAGGAGTTGATTATGTGATCAAAGCCCCATTGCTACATCGTGTACATTTTGGTTACATACCTCACTTGTAATCGTCTTCCCTGATAATGTTCACCCAACCCGATTACATAATAAATTTGTATTCTGAGGCACATTAGTTTAGATTGCAATTATTTCATCATATTGCTGATATTCATATTGTTGATCTATATTCTTGTACATTACCTGTATAGCTATTGTTCATTCATTCATATGTTATTAATCTTGTATTTCATTTCTATTATATGTTTATATGCTCGATTATGCTATTAAAACTGCTTTCAGAGGTATGTACTTTGCTCCAATCCTGACTGGATATATTTTTTCAGATGACTGGCTTATAGAGCAGTGTCACATATTCTACGGACCGCAGGACGGCGCACCTATCAAGGATACTCCTATAGACTAGGAGGACTTAGTTGCAGAGCCCGATGAGGTCTAGTTATTTGTGTTGGCATGTATTAGACTATTATATTTGTGGTGATTCACAGTTTGTATTATTATTTTAGATTATAGATTGTATCTTATTCTTTCCTTCGTTATTCTATTCATGCATTATCTTCTTTAGTTTGTTTTGTGATTGAGATTAGTCATACTTGTGAGATACCATATTGTTCCTCCGTTTGGAGTTGAGATGATTAACAGGTACCATATTATATTGTTGAGATATTAGATAGTTAAAAATGACCCAGACAACGTTCTACCGCTGATTCTGTGGCGTAGGCTGGGCGTAACCACGTACTAGTGCCCGATTATCCGAGTGCGGGTCGTGACAAGAACTGGCCCACTCACATAAACTAATACTTCTTAATTAAAGCAGCAGTTTATATAGGCAATAATTCATATAGGCAATAGTTTATGCAGCGAAATATATAATCTTTGTATATATAGAATTCTTACCCCGACCAATAGTCATTCCTGTATAATCTCCAGGATTTTTTTTACCGCCCCTGCATAAGACATTATCAGTATATAACTCATTTCCACTAGATCATTTGTGGTGTAGCACCACGATGGACATGTTGTATTGGACTTCGATGGGCATGTCCTGCTTATACCCGGCGCTACCAAAGCGCTACTATTCCTCCCGGGTCAAACGGTCCATATTGCCCCAGGTTTTATTCGAGAAAATTTACTACCTTGTGCACAAGTTATCACGACCCGCACCCGGTGTAGGGATGCAAGTAGTGAACAATGCCCAGCCTACGCCACAGTATTGGCGGTAGAACATTTTTTGGGTAAACTATCTATCTAATATAAATATGCCAGTGAATATACTCAATCACAGATCTATAAGATGGAATAAGCATGAATATGATAAAAGAATAGAAGAGTCACAAATATAACTCATGAGACAAAATAATATCCAATGAGTCAAGAAATACTAATAACAATGCTGGAGACAAATCCAGTACAAAAGGAAACTAACAACTAAGCTATGAGTCATGGGTCATCTGTCTCAGTCGGGATGAAACCCTCTTGAGCCAAGGTCTCTGGCTCTAAGCCAACAACGTCCTGAGGCCCGTAGTGAGTGGGATACCACTCCTCAGTGTCATCTGGAAAAAATATATCCAGTCAAGAAAGGAGCAGAGTACATTTTTAACAACGGTTCTAATAAATGATATAAATTATATAACCGTAAATAGATGTGAATATACAAGATGTAATATACAGATAAAAAAGATATGCAATAAAGGAAATACTGAAAATAAATACAAGAATGAACAATATGGAAATGAACAAGAATACTACAACTAAGTGAGTGAGTACCAGCTTTAACATGTGATCGGCTTGGAAACTTGCACAAGGATTATGGCCTGGTTAATCATACGTGCGTTGTATGATTAATATTCACAAGGAACAAGACATGCACAAGGAGGGTATGATCACATATCTACACTAAATACTCTCCGCCCTCGACTGGTATAGTAGATTCAACCATGGTACATTATGACAAGGGTTTCCATAAGAAGGATGTTACTCTTCTCATGAACCAATGTTTATATTTGTACAAGAAGAATAAGGAAACAAGGCTTGCACAAGATATACCGTAAATACCAAAAAATAATATCTCATGACGAGATCCAAATATACCAATCCGTGTAACCATTGTGTCAAAAAATCAAGGATATTTATACTAGATACAAGAGACATAGAGGATATCATAAATAAGAAACTATCACAGAATGTACTCACCTAAAATCCGGTGAACAGTATCACAGATGTCCGATATGGTGCCTCGAAGACCAAAATATGGAATATTACATCAATACAAGGTTTTAGAATAAAAATAAGTTAAACTAGTCAACTTCTAGGTCAAAAGTCATTTCTAAGTCAAAACAGTTAAACTAGGTCAACTCTAAGTTAAACTGGTCAAACTTGGTCAAATTAGCTATTTCTAGGTTGTATGAGTCTAACTCTAAGATATTGGGACCATACACTATGTAACTAGGCCACACTAGTTATAATAGGATACTAGGAAATCAATAGGATACCGTATCATAAGATACGCAAGTAATAGATATAAAAATATTATTATATATATATATATATATATATATATATATATATATATATATATATATATATATATATATACAATCACAATAATATATATTCCTAACTAAACTAATGCTAAGTGGATACCCTGGCTTTGAACCAATGTGGTATCTCACTACTACACCCTCATCTTGATACTCGAACCCAATACCTTGAGTATCAACCCAATACCTTGAGTACCGCTCAATACCTTGACATTTCCTTGGTATCACAAGGTAATGTGATTCCTAGTATATACTAACTATCCAAAACTAAACTATAAACTAACATGTATTTACTAATACCAAACTACTATGCTAACCACTAACTACTAATACATATATACATATCACTAACTAGAGATACAAGTATATATCACTAATAGTAATCACTAGTATATATTTATATCTAACTATTACTAACAACAAGTACATATACATATAACTATAGAACAAGGTAACTAACTAGTTAACTAAACAACTAATTAAACTAGCTAGGAACTAACTAACTATACTAACTACTAACTAAACTATCAAGCTAACTAGGAATTCAAATGACTAACTAACTAACCATTAACTAAACTACCACTAAACTAGCTAACCAAACTAACTACTTACCTTGCTGATACACTGTTGTTGCTCATGCTCAACTGAAACTGGATGTTGTTGCTGCTGCGTTTGCTGGGCACTTGTTGCTGTATGTGCTCACTGCCTTGTTGCTACTGCTGCACATGATGTAGTGCTGCTAATGGTGATGCTGCTGCAACTGCTAGTGCAGTCTTCACTGCCTTGCTGCGTGCTACTAGTTGTTGTACATGCCACTATAGTTGCTAGCTCACTGCTAGCTTGCAGGCTACTAATTGTTGCTAGCTGCATCTGCTGCATGATGTTGATGCCTTCACTGCTCTCTTCTTGCTGCTACTGTATTGCTCACTGAAATTTGCACATTCCGACCCCCTTCTCTCAACACACGCACAACTACACACATAAACACTAGTGTGTATATATATATATATATATATATATATATATATATATATATATATATATATATATATATATATAAACACCACCAACATATATATATCTATGTATTATATATATCCACAAACCTCATATATATATATATATATATATATATATATATATATATATATAACCATACAATTATATATCACTAATAGCTATAAACAATTATTGTAAAATGCAAAAAAATAAACAAAGTGGAGTGCATCGCACCCGTATCACACTAGATCTATGATACGCTTGCGATACGAGTCCACCACACCACCAAACGTACCCCGAAAGACACGAACAACTCTAAAATAATATTTATGAACAATACAATAGTTAATTATATATCTTCGTGTCCGTGTCAAAATGTGACATGCTCAAACTCCTGTGTCGGAAGAAAATCCCCAAATTAATCTGTATCACCAAATTATCAGGATACGGCCTACACGTATCCAATTGTATATATGACACTAGCCATACACAATCAAACACATGTCAATTTGGTCTAATTGACCAATTGACAAACACAAAATGTGTCAATCTCGAAATTCCCCCAAAATTGACACAAAATAATACATAACTTTCTCCATAAGCCTCCTATGAACCTAATTCTAATTTTTATGGGTAGCCTTAGCATATGGGGTGGTTCCTAATGATTAAAACACAGATTTAGAGTCTAAATAAAGAGGGAAAAGTGAATTGCTCCTATTGGGAGATGGATTTCCAATAAAACTTCTAAATTGGGAGCCTCCAACTTGTAGATCCTTACTCCTCCTTATAGATTCTTGCTTTCTTCTTGTAGATCCTTGCTTCAATAGCCTCCAATGATGATTTAGGAAGGAATTGGAAGAATTTGGGTAGAATTTGATGAAATTGGGAAGAGAAAATTCTAGATCTAGATTTAAAATAAAAATAAGGAGAGAGAAATTTCTCTCCTATGTTTTATATGGACGGCCACCTTAGCCCCTACCCCAAGCTGCTATACAATATCTAAAATACCCCTTGGGGCCTCTCATGAAGAAATAATTAAGAAGGGAAGGTTCCAGTCTAATGGGTTTAATTTAATTAATCATCCTCCTAATGAATGAGCTTATTATTGGGCTCAATTTTAACTAAATTTAAATATTGGTCTATGGATCTAATCTAAACTAGTTAGGTCCACTAACACAAGTCCAAAATAATAAACTAACATCTAACAATAAACAAATAATATAATAAATAAATATTTATCATACACAATATTTAATTAATTATAAAATGACCAAAATATCCTTTCCTATAAAATATGGTAGTGACATAAGTTGTCAATAACCATACAATGCATCTATGACTATATGATAGCATAAATAGCTTTGTAAGGTGTTGAAGCATTTAGAGCAGCAATGCATATTTAACCATTCTTATTTCAGCATACTTATTCATTATTTTGATTGTTAGTCTGAAGACTCAAATTTACCGATAAGGCATGGCACCAAACCATGACATAATGATCATATCCTTCCCTGTGCTATGAAATTAAACTTTCCTCTTATCAATAAAATTCATTGATTTACATTAGTGGTATTAAACTTGTGGCATTAGTGGCTTTATCGATCATTGGACTTAGCAAGGTTACGAGAGAACATTATTAATTATTGGCATGACGAAGTAGAGAAGAAGGGACAGAACCGCTCACGAAATAGAGAATGCTGAGAGAAAATGATGCTTTGTCGCTCAGGCTCCGGTCACATGTCTATCTACATTGGCACCAACATTTGGTTAGACTACCATCTTTATTTCTCTCAAAGTTCTCTAGAATGAATGCATGCAATCGATGAAAATAGGCTAAACAATCAATCATCAAAAACCAATCACAAAAATGCATTCATCAAAACCAAGTAGCAAAAATTCAAGAAAGCCAACAAAAAATCCACCGAAAACTATTTGACTCATTCCAATAGAAGCCGATCCATCAATTGGAAAGGTTTATTGAATTGTCCGTAATCGATTCCGCCGTAAAGTTTTCCCATACTCAATTTTGACTGAGTCAATCGAGCCACAAGCCATATATAGTGCACCGCTAGGAGCGGGGCACTACACAACTTAGGCTTGAACGGCATCACGTCCACCTCTAGGAGTGTCACTACCACATTTCTAGAAATGGATTATTTTTGCCATTTTGTATTATTCATATTGTGCATGATATTTATTTATATATATAGTAATTATTATTTATTTGGTGTATGAACTAGACTTGATATGACAACTTGGACCCATAGTTGGACTAGTCACATTAGACTCAATCTAAGTTAACCCTTCTCATTATTTAGAAATTAGATTGAACCCACATTAGGATTAGAGGCTTCCACTAATTAATTCTTCATGACAACCCAATAGGGATAATTAGGATATTCCACATTGCTTGTGGAAGGAGGAAGAGGGAGTCAGACTCATTCCAATAGAAAATTTTCTCTCCTCACATTCTTCATCCTCAAGTAATTCCTAATTAGTGTTCTTCCCCAATAGTTCATCCCACCATCAATTTTATCCCAAATTTATCTCAAATTCTCTCATCCTCACCATCTAAGGAGATTAGAAGCTAGTGGTTTCAAGGAGCTTTGGAGAAGAAGGGGTTAGGCTTGGTGCTCGTGTCCAAATCGTGCCCTATTTGCTTTTTTATTGGGAAACCATCTCCCAATAGGTAAATTCTGAAATTCCTCTCTTTAATTAGTTTCATTTACTATTTTAGAGCATATAGAATATACCTATGCATTAGGGCTACCCATAGGAAGGAGGTTGAACTCCTATTGACCCTATTTGTGATTTCTACATTTAGTTTAGTGTCCATTTTAGGGAAAATCCGAGAATGGGATACCAAGTGTTTGTCATTAGATTTTTTAAACCTCATTAGTATTAGATTAGTCATTTGAGGGTAGATACGTGTCCACAATTGGATACAGGTAGGCCGTGTCATGATATGGTGTGGTACGGGACTCAATTTTGGGGGTTCTTATGCATGCTAGTGTTTTTCACTTCAAATTTTATTATAGCAAGTTACATTAGCCATATATAGTTAGATTTGTCATGTATACATAGCATTGGTGGGGTATTGTGGGATTTGGTATATTAGTTGCTAGTGTATCATAACACCTTAGAGGATATCTTGCCTTGCCCTCAAGGTGTTTGACGAATTATCCATTTAGTGTGTGTGTGTGTATATATATATATATATATATATATATATATATATATATATATATATATATATATATATATATGTATATATATATATATATATGTGTGTGTGTGTGTGTGTGTGTGTGTGTGTGTGTGTGGTTTAGTGTATACATTCATATATTAGGTGTGTGAGTTGTGTTCCTAGTGAACAACTGTGTGGAGTGTGCTCGAGGGGTGTCAGGCATGGGGTGCAAGTGTGCACAGTAGGAATTATTATTGTTATTAGTTGTTGTTGAGGCTTTTGTGGTATCAGAACTGATACACAGTGTATCAGTTCCCTATGATTGGATCCTTGGTATATATTAACCATTGTAGGTCGGGTCTATTTCAGTTAGGGACATGCTCGAGTAGTGACTCCAGTATTTCAGTAAAGATTGATACACTAATCTCAGACTATCAGTGACTGGGTTAAGGTTAGTAGCAAGCAATGATTAGAGTAGGATCAGTTGGGCATGCTCGAGAGCAGCCAGTACAAGAAAGAATTTAGTATAACAGCAGCTGCAGTGCAGCAGTAGAGCAGCAACAATGTTAGTCTTTACATCAGTGAACTAGCAATGGGGAGGAGCAAATGTTGTTGTAGACAGAGCAGTTGGGGGTAGCAGCAGGAAATAGGAAGAGTTATCAGATCTTGGGAGCTTGGGCTTCTGACTTAAAGGGGTGTTGCCACTACAGTGGGGGAACTTAGGTATCAGGGAAGAGTAGGTACTATATTTAGTGTAAGTGTTGTTGGTATGTGCTTGTTACATATTAGTACTAGACCTGGTGTATTATATGGTATGGTGTTGTATAGAGGTGCACAACAGGAAGTAGGATGTACAGGCTCGTTCAGAGCAGCCAGTAGGTGCATTACCTGCATGCATCACACTCTTGTGTACTGCAAGGTTAATGAATACAAGAAGTGGGTCTTTGTGTTGCTACCAGAATTTGTGATGGGCAACAACAGTAGAGCCTTAACTTATGACTATAGTAGCATATAGGATACTATATAGGACTTGTAGTGGGAAGTTGGTAAGTGGCCTGTGTGCAGTTCAGAATTTAGGCGTGAGTATGAGGCTAGAGTATAGAAGCATAAAAAATACGCTACAGGATTATACGCAGTATGCATAAAACCCGCGTAAAGCAGAGTTTCAGTGCTGTTTGGCGTAAGACATGACTTCAGAGCCATCGGCGTACAGCAGAGCTTCAACGCTAGTACAGCATAAAATATAGCTCCAGAACAACCCGCGTAATGCAGTATTTTCAGACTGCTTCAGCGTAAAAAGGTTGTTACATCGCCACTTTGGCATAAAACCTGCTCGCTTTTAATGCAGTAGAAAGTTGTACGGGGAACTCTTCGTATTCCTCGAATGAACCTGTCAGATCATGCAGTGAACCTGACTCCTGACAAAGAGTACTGCACAAATATCCAGACGACGGCTGTAATGATGATTCGGTACAGAGACCCAGACCATCGTTTAGTGATACTTCCTTGATATAAATTACTTTTACGCATTCAAGGGAATACGCTGCCTAGTTTTACACAGGCAGACATGAGCTTTTACGCTCAGCAGGAGACGAAATGAACCGCCACATCAAAAGCTGCTCTTCGTACAAAACTCGAGGCACGTCTCTGCAGTTAATGCGCGTGATGGGGGCAGATCTCTGCATTTAATGCACGAGATTTGGTTCTGCTTTTAATGACTAGGTGAGCCATAATTATGGCTAATATGTCCATATCAGCACCTCTGCACATTACGCCATCAGGCTATTTTCAGCTATAGGAGCACGCTGTACGCTATCTCTTTGAAATACGCTGACCTGGCTATTTTCAACTATAGGAGTACGTCGTATGCTATATCCTCGAAATACGCCAATTCAGGCTATATTTGTATTTGTGTGTGATAAGGCTATTTTGTCCAGAATACGCTCAAGACCTCAGTCAAAGAGAGTCGGTTATCTTTTACGCCGGCAACCTATCTATGCAGCATCAGGCTTCTACGCCTACTTAGCTTCTATGCCAACCTGACAGCTATTGGGTTTCTATGCCTATATGTCAGCTATTGGGCTTCTATGCCTATTGGGCTTCTATGCTTATTTGGCTTTTACGCCATCAGAACAGCTATTTGGCTTTTATGCCATCAGAACAGCTATTTGGTTTTTACGCCAACGAGACAATTATTTGGCTTCTACGCCAATCATCTCTACGCGAGGGGCAGTTACCTATGTGGCTTGCATGCCGTGATCTTTGTAGCAGTTATACGCATTATCTCTTAATGGGACACGCGTCATACGCTTATTCAGAAGATCATTTATACGTGGGTAGCAGTTATGATAACCGTCGCGTAAAAGGTGCAGTTCTCTCCGCTGTTCAGCTTCTACGCCTATAAATAGAGACCTCCGTCCACAGAGGTCAGGGGCAGATTTTAGAGAGGTCAGATTTTATAAGGGACAGATTTGGAGAGAGGTCAGATTTATTGGAATCAGATTTTGATCTTTGAGAGACAGAAGTCAAAAAATCGAAGAGAGAAGAATCCAGAGTACAGACAGAGAGTAGTGATCGACGATCTTGGCATCGAGCATCCACTCCTTCTTGCAATCTTTGAAGCTTCTACTTCTTCTACAGCACTTCTTCATCATCGTGTGGTCCAAGGGACAAAGTGATCGACTGCAGATCAGACTCCTATAGCAATATTCATCCAGATTAAATTTTTGTACTTAACATCCTCGTATAGGATTAATTATATTTCTTATTTGTAAACCAAAGAAAGGGTTCCATATAAACCTAGTTTTATTTCTTTCGTTTATTATCAAACACAAGATGGCGACTCTGCTGGGGACTAATTTCTCATCTGATGAGAAAGCAATTGCTCAACACGATGCAGTATCAGTAGGATCAATGAAGAAGACCTTGGTCGTCCAGTTTGACCAGTCAGCCTACGAAGACATGCTTCAAGCAGGGGGTAGCTTTCATTCCCTCTCCGTCCAAGACAACAGGAAATTGCGTAAGGTGTGAATGCCCCGGACATCCCCTACCATTCCTGCCGACTCTCTGATCTCTCCGACCAACAAGGTTGTAGCTTCGCAACCTCCGTACCTTGCGCGTAAAACTCTGTCTCCCGTTTGTGACATGGCAGACAAAACTTCTGGCAATGCCTCAGTGCTAGTCCCGAAATCTACTCCGCACTCTGCGCGTAAAACTCTGTCTTCCGTCTGTGACGTGGTAGACAAAGCTTCTGGTTATGCCTCAGTGCTAATCCAGAAGTCTGCTCTGCGTCCTGCACGTAAAAATCAGTCTCCCGTCTGTGACGTGGCAGACAAAATTTCTGATAATGTGAGAGCGCCAATTCAGAAATTCCAAACGCGCTCCGTGCGTAAAAATGCATCTTCCCTCCGTGGAAAAGTAGATGCTCCCTGCAATCTGTGCAAAGGAAAACAAATGGCGGATTTTCCAACCTTTCGGCCTTTATGTCATCAAGAGAGGAGTCTGCCCGCTCTTCAGATTACGCGGAACGCTGATGGCCATTTGAGGACTTCCTCAGCTATACGCCAACCTGAGCAAAATTCTAAATTACGCCAGGAGAAGCCCCTCGGCGTAAAGAAGACTCAGTTTGTGGATAGATACGCTCCTCATAGATTATGTGCTACTCACATGGCTGAACTGCTGTATTCCTACGGCAGAGAGAGGGTTGGGGTTCCCAATATCCGCGTTCCCATTAATGTAAAAAGGCAGAATAAGCCTTCTTCTTCTGTTGACTTGCGTAAACTCTTGATCCAGAAACGCAAAGACATAGGTCAAAATCAAGATTTGGCGTCCTTAACTTCCAAGCGTGGGGAGATCCTGTGGGAAGATGAGTCAACATCTAATGTCGTCATAATATATGGGCCACATGAAGATTCTATCTTTATTATCCTGCCTACTCGTGGCAATCAACATCCAATAGTCTTCGGTCGCATGCATAACAAACCGGTGGTACATAAAGATTCTCACGAATCAGATGCTGGGAAAATGCAAATTCACAGATACAGTCCCCACGCTTTGAAGATTATGCAAAGAATGGGTTATGATCTGAAATCAGAATCAGGCCTCAACTATGGAAAAGGCAGACGAATACCATTGCATGGTAATTTTTACTGTCAACAAACTCATTTTGGGTTGGGGTACACTGCATCTCTTGCAAACTCCAAACCTCTAGAGGATGATCCTGTAATACCAGAGGCAGGTCCTTCTAAATCAACTTCTATGGACAAATGCCATGACATGTTTGGGGGTAGCCTACCTCGACAAAATAGGGCAGCATCCGAAACTGGGGGTAGAATTCCATCTAAGTCCGAAGATGATGTAACGATGACCATCTTCCCGAAAGACCGTAAAACTCAGGCATCGGGAGCCCGAAGGCCGAAGAACACTTTCTCCTTCAGTGAAGATGACATCATTAAAATCTTCAATATATTGATGAAGGAAAACAAACTTCAGCTACCCAACATCAGATACCCTGAGAGGGCTGGCAGAGTTGATGACCCAGATTATTGTCTTTTCCATCAGTACATTCATCACCCTACAAGGGCGTGCTATGTACTGAAAAAAAGAATCCAGGAGTTGATCGACGCCAAAGTCGTCACTTTGCATTTATAAACAAGGAGAAAAATACTGCAAATTGATTTCACTCTAACGTAACAATTTGCTCCCTCAAGAAAATACCGGATGATGAGTCCCTAAAAGTTTCTCCAGCGGATTCTTCAGGTCTATCCCCACTCAGGAAAATTACTCTACAGTGAATTTTTCGGACATGAGTTCACGTTCATATTACCTCTGAACTATTGTCCAAACATTTCTTTATTTTCCCAACTGAGTTTGTCATATTCATATTACCTCTGAACAAATCTTTCTAGTCTGGCTATCGATTATCATGTCCATATTATCTCTGATATCGGTTGTCATCTCAACTTAACACCCGTATTTAACTCTAAGTACACCAGTGGTGTTAAATCCACAAAAACTGTCATGTCCATATTATCTCTGAGCAGATATATACCTCCATCCCAGTGGTGTTAAGTCCACAAAAACTGCCATGTCCATATTACCTCTGAGCAGATATATACCTCCATCCCTAATGGAGTATCACCACAAAAGTTTGTCATGTCCATATTACCTCTGAACAAACCTTTCTGGTCTGGCTATCGATTATCATGTCCATATTACCTCTGATATCGGTTGTCTTATCAACTTAGCACCCATACTTAACTCTAAGTACGCCAGTGGTGTTAAGTCCACAAAAACTGTCATGTCCATATTACCTCTGAGCAGATATATACCTCCATCCCAGTGGTGTTAAGTCCATAAAAACTGCCATGTCCATATTACCTCTGAGCAGATATATACCTCCATCCCTAATGGAGTATCACCACAAAAGTTTGTCATGTCCATATTACCTCTGAACAAACCTTTCTGGTCTGGCTATCGATTATCATATCCATATTATCTCTGATATCGGTTGTCTTATCAACTTAGCACCCGTACTTAACTCTAAGTACGCTAGCGGTATTAAGTCCACAAAAACTGCCATGTCTATATTACCTCTGGCAGGATTTATCTCAAACCTATTATTTGTACTTAACGTGCACAATAAATGATAGGTCCATAAAAAATCTCCTAGTAGGATGCCCTCAACAAATACGGTATCGTACTATGTCCATATTACCTCTAGTACAATATCCGAAGTTCGTACAGATAATCATAAAGAAATATGAGGGCCCTTATATGATTGCAAATGGCACTTACAGATTAGCCAAGTCTAATAAATTTTTTTGGCTACTATCAACTGCAAATTCCCGAAGAAGTACTATACTTGATCTCCTTCGTTTAACGGAGTATGACGAAGATCTTATTCTGACGATACCATGCACAAAGGTTAGCTAGATCATATTCTATCAGGTTCATGTGACCTTCGAATAGATATCCTTAACTAATTTGTAAACCTATCATGTTCATATTACCTCTGATAGTATTTAGTATACAAATTTAGTTGGATTATATTCTTTCAGGTTCATGTTAACTCTGAATAGATTTACATTCAGCAAAACCTTAACGAAAGTATGTCATGTTAATGATACCTCTGATTTCACTTTCATCTTAGCCTATCATATTCTAAAGTGATGGGTCCACAAAGTCAGAAAATGTGTCTTTATTATCTCCGAGAAATTACAGGAGAAATGAGAAGTACATCATTTGGGAGGACAGTTAAGTCGCGAATCTGTCGCGCCAGAGAGGCCATTCTCTCATTCTTGGAGCTCAAAACTGTAGCGTGAGCCCGCTCTAACCTTGCTTCCTCATTGTTCAAGGCAGACAATTCAGACCAAGCATGTACAAAACCTGCATGGTTGACACCCACACGTGTCAGGTTCTGCTGAGCCGCTTCCATTCGGTCCTTCAACGCATCTCTAGCTACTGATGAAGCGAGAGCCCTCTCCTCTGCCTGGGCGAGTTCATCTTTCAATTTGTGGACCCTTGCTGCCTCTTCCTCATATTCGGCCTCGCACTTAGCCAGCTGGGGAATGACATACCCCAATACGGCATGCTCTGTATTCATCTCTTACTGCTGAGCCTCGATGGACTTGCTCAGAGTTTCCATCTCTCCAACAAGCCTCGCAGTCATGGAGTCATACTCAGCCTGAATCAGGTCATCAATGCTGCCTTGGGATAGTTGCAAATAATTGTTAATGGGTTGTTCTAAACCATTAACTATTTGCTCCAGCGCATCAGCTCTCCCAGCTTCGTCGAAATTCCTGATCGGCGCTATCGAGAGCTGGGAGGACGTCTTCAGAGCTTCGAAGCCTAGATTCTTCTCTAGCACCATTGATATCAGTGTTTTCAAAGTGATGTAGAAAATGCTAGTATACTGCTCAACTAGCATGGCGAAATCCGAATGGATGCTGGGAATGACTACAATATCAGTGAATCTCCTTCCAGGAACGACTGCAGAGGGTGTCATCACAGTCGTCGCTTCAGCAGATGGCGCGACCGAAGTAGACGCACCAATAACGGTCGAAGTGGCTGACATACTCAAAGGAGGTATAGTCGGGATGACAGGCTCATCCTCTTCTGAACATATCGGGACTGTATTGGGCAAGCCAGCACCCAAAAATATTGCCCCTCTAAGGTCGAGCACTGTTGTTTCATCGGCGGGAGCCTTAACAAAGCTAAAGGTTGTGTCGACGCTGTCCTCCCCGTAGATGTCTTCCCCTGAAAAGAAGACAAGAGAAAGTTAATATCAACCTGATGTTAATTTTTCTAAAAAGAGGCGTAAAGACGACATTTACCCATGGCCGATGGTATATATCTCGCGTCTGCAGCCAGTACAGCTAAATCATTTCTTAATAATGTTAAGCAAGTTGTCATACCTGGAGAGGAGGGTGCACCAAATGACGACTGAGGGTAGTCATCCAAGTCTTCACCCAGATCCAACCGAGGTTCATCAGGTGGAATCTCGCTGGAGATACTTACAGATGAAGAAGGGGCTGGACCCATTATTGGTTTGGATAAAGATATTCTTATTTTGCTCGGCCTTGAAGGCGATCCCATAGCACTACCTGAAGCGGTAGCAGCGGCAGCAGTCTCGAGCAAGGAATCTCCGGTACTGCCAGCCGGAACTGTGGAGGTTCCCTCTCTAATAGGCGAAGGACCTCTAGTCAAAAAATCATCCCCGCCCGGGGAAACGACAGGCTCACTCCTAGGAGCCTCATGGCTGAAAGTCCTGACAGGACCACTAACTGTCTTCTTTTTCTTACGAGGGGAAGTCTCTTTCAGAATAGGAGCCCTTCGCTTACTGGGGATAACAAGGGGCTCTGTAGGCGGAGGTATCACGACTCTCGGTACTGTCAACAAAAACTCATCTGGAGCGATAGAGTCTTCACCTTCGTCAGAGAAAACAGATGGGACTTCCTCTCTTCCAGCGGACTTATGAGGTGGCATCCTAAAACTTCCACGCATATCAAAATCGCGATGGAAGGTATTGATGGCCACATAAAATTGGCATACGAATGGAGGATACGCAACTCCATGGAGAGAGAAGTCGTGGGCACAGTAAAGGCTGCTCCAGTATAACCCATTATGAAGTACCGCCATCCTCTCGCTCCATCAATAAGTCCACCTCTGGACCTGAAGCTGGTGATGGCATTTCCCACATGCAATTGGTCATACCCAAACTGTCTAGCGAACCGACTAGGAAGATAGGGCTCCAAGAAGCAATGGTCTTCACTTCTGTACAACAAATAGGAAGGTCTAATGCAGACCAACCAATAAAAAGCTTCAGGAGAAAGAACGGTCTTCCCTTCACCTGAATCCTGAAGTCTCATCCCCTGTTGATTGAGATGTACAGTGGGGACGATACAGAAGAGCTTCCAGCTATGAGCAAAATTTAATGCTCGCCGACAGTCTACAATGGTAGTCACGTTCCAAGTAGAATTCTTGTAATTCAACAAAAAACTATTTTCTGAACTACTGGCAGAGCCGGGAGACATCACCCTGGGGTTATGAAGAATTAACCATCCCATAAGGTACAGGAACGGTAATTCTACCCTGGGAAAACTTTTACGCCGTGTTTCGTCTGCAAGCAGCCCATCAGTAATGGCCCTCATGCCAGCTTGTATCCGGCATACCATGGCAGGGAGTAGGCCCAGTCTTGCCCCAAACACCAAACGCACTGTAGGCCATAAGGTGTTACGATGAATACGATCCGAAGATGCAATGCCAAGTACTACCAATCGGCGTAGCCATACAGAGAGGAAGCCAGCCAGTTGAGCTTCCCTTGACAGAGGCCTGCGGCAATGCCTCATATAACTGTAGGCTTTAGTGCCTGCAGGATAATTCTCTATCCCTTCATCAAGAACTTGATCTGAAGCCCCAGCGTCTTTAATAAGGTCATCGACTATTTGAGCATTAAGCTCGCTCAGAAAGTTCAAAGGCTTATCCCTGCTATCCATAACTTTGTCTGGCTTAGCATCTCTGGCCTGATAAAAGAAGAGATAGGACGCCCATTTGTTGGTATGAGCCAAATCAGAAGGCTCATTATAGAAGGTGGTGCACGCAAGATAATGGCTCATTAGCTCCTGGTACACTGCCACTACCCGTGGGTTTGTATCCCCCAGCTCCCTGTTTGTGGGAACATACTCTTCATAAGGAGTATCCCCCATTGGAAGTCTTGAATCTCTGCCATCTCGTGAAGGGCCAATCCCAACTCCCCTAGCGGAGTGGCAAAAGTTCCAGTGAGCGAGATATACCGCTCCATCAAAGCCAAAAATAGGTTGGGGTTGGGAGGTAACCCAATACTGGTAGCATTCACAGCCGCAAATAGACCAATGCTCTCCAGCTCCGTCTGAAAATGCTTCAGGGCCCATGCAACTAAACGAGCCCATCGAAGATTTCCTGGGGTAAGCCACCCGTTGGTCCGAGGATTAACCTTGGGGTATACTCCTCCATGCCCCATGAAGTCATTGCAAAAAGTTGATAATTGGACTGGCTGGAGCAGTGAAGTGACTTCACGTCCTCACTCGGGACGCTGCCCAGCAGTAATCCCCTGAAAGGCACGACAAGGCCTAAAGGACGGCTCACAAATAATCCTTGGTCTGATCCTTTCTAATAAAATATCTTCCCCGGCTGGCCGTAAAGTTTAGGGGTCAAAGTCCATGACATCTTCCTGGGATGCGTGGCATGGAAGAATGCCGAGATAGGGTAATCTCTCGGCATCCTGGGCAGGTACATGACCATGCCTCCAGCAGTAAAAATCTAGTCTTCCTTCTTGGGCTTCGTCTGGGATTGTTTATCAATCATATCCCCGAATAGGAAAGCTGGTTTTATATATTTGGCCCTATCTAGATACGTCAAGGGCTCTCCGTTGATCATACTTAACAGCATTCGTTCTCCTTGAGACGATATCAGAATTCCCCTTCCTTTAGTACTGTGTTCCAGAAATAGGGAATGTCAGGTGGGACAAATCCTCCAGGTAATTGGAGTTCACCATCCCAGCAGCAGAACCCATCACCTCAGCCAACAGAGGTACCTGCAAGTCCACTATAAAATACAAGAAGAACAAGTCAGTTTTTATACTAGATATTACAGTCTTGCAGCTTACACCAAAGATTAACAGTCTGTGTTTTATGCCAAGACTGTAAAAAATTGAGTTTTTACGCTAGAACCTATTTTTGATGCGTAAAATTTAAGATTGGCAGTATACACAAAAAATCTGGCAGTCTGTGTTTTTATGCCAGACTGCCAAAATTTGAGTTGTTACGCCGAAATTTTCATCCAGAGCGTAACACTCAAAGTTTGTAGTATACGCCAAATTCCGACAGTCAAAACTTTTACGCCAGACTGCGAAAATATAAAGTTTTTACGCTGACACATTAGGAATGTGGGCGTAAATGATAAAACATCTATGTGCATCATCTTCCTCGAAGAGGCTCTCAGCACAGAAGATGACCTAGCGCGTTCACGTACAACGTGTGCGAAGAATTTTCTTCATTTTTCTTGTCCCAAAAGTTTTACCTATGACGCCTGGTGCACAGCTTGATGGTGGGGCACTTCGTTCAGAGTGAGGTTCATTCAGCCCAATGGGAGTCGCTCGTGCTTGAGCAGAGGAGCAAGAAGACGAGGCAGCTTTCTTTCCCTTAGTGGTGGAAGTTTGTTTCGGTGCCATGGCTAAAACTCATAGTTCTTAAAAGAAGAGACGAAGAAGAGCTCTCAAAAGAACAAAAGATTTTTGCAAAAGATAGATGAAGAGTTTCTTCTCTGAAGGCCTTGGGGTATTTATAGATTTCAGATAAACTCTTTGAATCCCTAACCAAATCTGATATTTAATATTCAGTTATGATTGGGGACCACGTCAGCCTATCATTTAGGGAAGACGGACAGTCAGTGAATTCGAAAAGTTTTTCGTGCAGAGCAGATCGATAATTTTACGCTAAGGAGCTTTTATGCTCGAGAGTCTACAAATCTACGATTTTACGCTCAGAGGCTATAAGTCTATGGTTTTACGCCCGGATGCTTTTACGCTCGGTAGCTTTTACGCTCGAGAGGCTACAAACCTACGACTTCACGCTCAGAGGCTACAAATCTATGATTTCACGCTCAGAAGCTTTTTACGTTCAGAGGCTACAAATCTACGACTTCACGCTCGGAAGTTTTTTTTAGAGGCTATAAATCTATGGTTTTACGCCCGGATGCTTTTATTCTCAGCGGCTTTTACGCTCGAGAGGCTACAAACCTATGATTTTATGCTCATCTACATTACGGATCTATGACTTTCTGCATATCTAAAAATATGCAGGCCAGAGTATGCGTATATCTGAACAATTCTCAAGACAGCCAATTACAAGGGTTCACGCAGAATATGCTCCTTCTTGGCCTCAAAATATCCCAAGTACCCAAAACATACAGAGTTCATCATTGAAAATGACTCTTCTTCTTGGGTCGATTGGAAGTTCATCCAAAATCCAGTCAGAATCTTTTCTCTACAGTTCAAGCATGGCCAGTTTTGACAGCCATTCCTTGTCCTACTTCAAAGGATTTTTGTGAAATCATTCTTGAAGATGATGGTCTGAACAAGAATTTTTCTTATCAAAGAAGTGACAGTTCAGAATTCTACGCTACTCCTCGTCCAAAACAGCATGACAGTTCAGATATTCGACTTAAATGCTAAGCAGCTTTTTTACGCGTCTTCATTTACGCGTAAAAGATGGGACGAGATCAGATACTCTTTTCAGAGTCGGCGTAAATTTATTCAGACTTCATCACAGCAAAATATGGCAAATCACCATATGCGTAAAAGAAGACAATTTTATTAATCATGATTACATATGATGAAAATCCAGCCTACAAAGAGTTTTCATCTTCATGATTACATATGATGGAAATCCTTTTCCTACAAAGGGCTTCTCAGTTTTATTTAGGAACACGCCAAGAATCTGTTCTGCCAGGTTCTCGTATGGTGGAGATCTTTTCTGTCTTCTACAGCAGTTTATCGACTTCCATAGTCGATGAACAAGAAAATGATTAATGGCGAGAGGATACAAAACTGGGCTTGTTTAAATTATTCAAGAGCCCACCCTCCGTACGCCATGACAGATTGAGTTGGGATTCAAACCCAACTCAATACTGGAAGACAGGGCCAGTTTGTCTGCCCTCGTCCACCGTCGTAATGGGAGAAAATACAGCTTGCAAGCTGTGTGGTCGAATGTGACCCTTCCTCTCTCCTGGACTAATCGCCATATGAAATTGCTGATTATCCCGAGCAAAGGAAGCTATGATATCCTTCCATGATCCATCGTTGTAGAGGACATTTGCTCGAAGATGCCTTCTTTTTCGGCTTCTTATATGCTGGAAGAACATGATCTTCTTCTTCCTCAAGTCGACCCAACGAAGTTCGGCAATCATCTCTGTATGGTGAAGGAAGTGTGGGAAAAACAGGTTAACCCATTCGCCTTTTTATAGGCAGAGGGGAACACACCGAATCCTAACAAACTCCCAAAAATCCGTTGAGAAATCAGCCTCGAGGAACGAGTCAGATTTGACCGTTTCATGCTTTATTCAAAGTATTTCAAATTACGAGGAATTTGAAAACTTTGAAGGGGGTCTTATAGAAGCATGAAAAATACGCTACAGGATTATACGCAGTATGCATAAAACCCGCATAAAGCAGAGTTTCAGTGTTGTGTGACGTAAGACATGATTTCAGAGACATTGGCGTACAGCAGAGCTTCAACGCTAGTACAGCGTAAAATATAGCTCAAGAACAACTCACGTAATACAGTATTTTCAGACTGCTTCGGCGTAAAAAGGTTGTTACATCGCCACTTTGGCGAAAAACTTGCTCGCTTTTAATGCAGTGGGAAGTTGTACGGGAAACTCTTCGTATTCCTCGAATGAACCTATCAGATCATGTAGTGAACCTGACTCCTGACAAAGAGTACTGCACAAATATTCAGACAATGGCTGTAATGATGATTCGGCATAGAGACCCAGACCATCGTTTAGTGACACTTCCTTGATACAAATTATTTTTACGCATTCAAGGGAATACGCTGCCTAGTTTTACACAAGCTGCTCTTCGTACAGAACTCGAGGCACGTCTCTGTAGTTAATGCGCGTGATGGGGGCAGATCTCTGCATTTAATGCACGAGATTTGGTTCTGCTTTTAATGACTGCGTGAGCCATAATTATGCAAATATGTCCACATCAGCACCTCTGCACATTACGCCATCAGGCTATTTTTAGCTATAGGATCATGATGTACGCTATCTCTTTGAAATACGCCGACCTGACTATTTTCAACTATAGGAGTACACCGTATGCTATCTCCTCGGAATACGCTAATTCAGGCTATATTTGCATTGGTGTGTGATAAGACTATTTTGTCCAGAATACGCTCAAGACCTTAGTCAAGGAGAGTAGGCTATCTTTTACGCCGGCAACCTATCTATGCAGCATCAGGCTTCTACGCCTACTTGGCTTCTACGCCAACCTGATAGCTATTGGGTTTCTACGCCTATATGTCAGCTATTGGGCTTCTATGCCTATTGGGCTTCTACGCCCATTTGGCTTTTACGCCATCAGAACAGCTATTTCGCTTTTACGCCATCAGAACAGCTATTTAGATTTTACGCCAACGAGACAGTTATTTGGCTTCTACGCCAATCATCTCTACACGAGGGGCAGTTACCTACGTGGCTTGCATGCCATGATCTTCGCAGCAGTTATACGCATTATCTCTTAATGGGACACGCGTCATACGCTTATTCAGAAGATCATTTATACGTGGGTAGCAGTTATGATAACCGTCGCGTAAAAGGTGTGGTTCTCTCCACTGTTCAGCTTCTACGCCTATAAATAGAGACCTCCGTCCACAGATGTCAGGGGCAGATTTTAGAGAGGTCGAATTTTATAAGGGGCAGATTTGGAGAGAGGTCAGATTTATTGGGATCAGATTTTGATCTTTGAGAGACAGAAGTCAAAAAATCGAAGAGAGAAGAATCCAGAGTACAGACAGAGAGTAGTGATCGACGATCTTGGCATAGAGCATCCACTTCTTCTTGCAATCTTTGAAGCTTCTACTTCTTCTACAATACTTCTTCATCATCGTGTGGTCCAAGGGACAAAGTGATCGACTGCAGATTAGACTCCTATAGCAATATTTACCCAGATTAAATTTTTGTACTTAACATCCTCGTATAAGATTAATTGTACTTCTTATTTGTAAACCAAAGAAAGGGTTTCATATAAACCTAGTTTTATTTCTTTCGTTTATTATCCAACACAAGATGGCGACTCTACTGGGGACTACTTTCTCATCTGACGAGAAAGCAATTGCTCAACACGATGTAGTATCAGTAGGATCAATGAAGAAGACCTTGGTCGTCCAGTTCGACCAGTCAGCCTACGAAGACATTCTTCGAGCAGGGGGTAGCTTTCATTCCCTCTTCGTCCAAGACAACAGAAAATTACGTAAGGTGTGGATGCCCCGGACATCCCCTACCATTCCTGCCGACTCTCCGATCTCTCCGACCAACAAGGTTGTAGCTTCGCAACCTCCACACCTCGCACGTAAAACTCTGTCTCCCGTCTGTGACGTAGCAGACAAAACTTCTGGCAACGCCTCAGTGCTAGTCCAGAAGTCTACTCCGCACTCTGCGAGTAAAACTCTGTCTCCCGTCTGTGACGTGGTAGACAAAGCTTCTGGTTATGCCTCAGTGCTAATCCAGAAGTCTGCTCCATGTCCTGCACGTAAAAATCAGTCTCCCGTCTGTGACGTGGCAGACAAAATTTCTGATAATGCCTCAGCGCCAATTCAGAAATTCTAAACGCGCTCCGCACGTAAAAATGCATCTTCCCTCCATGGAAAAGTAGATGGTCCCTGCAACATGCACAAGGGAAAACAAATGGCAGATTTTCCAACCTCTCGGCCTTTACGCCATCAAGAGAGGAGTCTTCCCGCTCTTCAGATTACACGGAACGCTGATGGCCGTTTGAGGACTTCCTCAGCTATACGCCAACCTGAGCAAAATTCCAAATTACGCCAGGAGAAGCCCCTCGGCGTAAAGAAGACTCAGTTTGTGGATAGATACGCTCCTCATGGATTATGTGCTACTCACATGGCTGAACTGCTGTATTCCTACGGTAGAGAGAGGGTTGGGGTTCCTAATATCCGCGTTCCCACTAATGTAAAAAGGCAGAATAAGCCTTCTTCTTCTGTTGACTTGCGTAAACTCTTGATCCAGAAACGCAAAGACATAGGTCAAAATCAAGATTTGGCGTCCTTAACTTCCAAGCATGGGAGATCCTGTGGGAAGATGAGTCAACATCTAATGTCGTCATGACATATGGGCCACATAAAGATTCTATCTTTATTATCCCGCCTACTCGTGGCAATCAGCATCCAATAGTCTTCGGTCGTGTGCACAACAAACCGGTGGTACATGAAGATTCTCACGAATCATATGCTGGAAAAATGCAAATTCACAGATACAGTCCCCAAGCTTTGAAGATTATGCAAAGAATGGGTTATGATCTGAAATCTGGATTTCCAATTTATTAATTTTGATATTCTTATCATTCTGAATAATTGGTTCCTTTAAATCTTATTGTCCTTCTTAGATGATATCGTATCTTTTGCCTTAATTGACGTCTTCTTGTTTCGATCTATCTTCAGGATACCGCCAAAGACCAGGTCACAGAGATCGGGACCTGCAGCTTCTGAGAGGTTTGCCACCTCTCGACCTGCTACCTGGACAGTTGGAGTTGCTTCTCCTACCTCACATATGTTCATGTAGGAGTTTCAGCAGCCTTCGAGGGTCCTCCTCCCTCACATGTCTGGAGGGTTGTCCCGGCTGTTACAAAGGACCTTCCACCATCACCGTATATTCTATTTTTGGGAGGTATGCCTGTTGATGGGGCATAGATGTTCGCCTTGATCCGGGGCATGGTGGATGCTCAGAGGATGTCGGCAGAGGCTCAACGTGTTTAGACGGAGGCACAGAGGATATAGGCAGAGGCACACCAAGCGCAGACAGAGCTGATGAGGGAGAGCATGAAGAATGCTAACTAGGTGGCTCTACAGGCAGTAGAGAGAGTCGCCCAACAGCAGCAGCACCCTGGCCAACAGCAGCAGCAGAAGCCATACACTATAGTGGACTTCAAGTGGATGTTGCCTCGGGAGTTGAAGGGTATTGAGGGGATACTCTACGCCGACGACTGGTTGGAGGGGATGGAGAGGAACTTGTGTTTGTCTCAGTTTCCAGAGAGCCTGCTGATCAAGGCCGTCGATAGCGAGCTGTTCGATATCGCACTCACATGGTATTGTACTGAGCCGAGACTTACTGCTCGAGGACCTACTTAAGAGGCTTTCATGGAGCTCTTCAAGGAGAAGTTCTTTTCCGACGTAGCCATAGGAGCCTTAGAGAGTCGGTTTCATGACTTAGTCCAAGAGAACATGTCGGTCGACGAGTACGCCATAGAGTTTTGCCGCTTAAGTCATTTTGCACCGTTGATGATTTGAGACCTAGGAGATCGAGCCCGAAAGTTTAGGAAGGGACTGATGAGAGAGAATAAGCCTCGTACTTCTGGATGTCGCACTTCTACCTTTGAGGGTATTCTGATGGATGCCCAGATTACAGAGGATGATCTGGACCTCAGACCCAATAGATGATACAATATTTATGTAGGAACAAGTGGTAGCGCAGGACCAGCCAAGCGTTCCCCCTTTCAACAGCAGCAGAGACTGTTCCAGCACCATCACCAGTAGCACCAGATACCAGCTCATAATTATCACCAGCAACAGCCACAGAGGCAGGCATAGCAGGTCGTTCATTGTGTATTATATGGAAAACTAGGTCATACCAGAGAGGTTTATCGGAAGAGGTTGGGAGTGTGCTTTTTCTGTGGGTCACCCGACCACCAGCTGAGAGATTGTCTTGATCGTCTAGCTCAGGGAGTACCAGCTAGAGCGCCAGTTCAGGGAGCACCAGCGAGGCCACCCATAGTTCAGCAGCGGGGACCTCTACTTCCTCCACAGCAGCAAAGGTTCGCTCAGCACCAGCAGCAGAGAGGTGCACCTCCGGGGCGAGCTTTCGCCATGGCAGTTGAGGATACCGAGCTAGAGGGAGACGTGATTATAGGTTCAGTTCTTCTCGATTCTATTTCAGCATTCACTTTATTCGATTCTGGTACTTCCTATAGTTTTGTATCTGTATCTTTTGCTCTTAAGCATCGTTTAGAGACTGAACCCTTGGCTAGGACTTGCAAGATCATGACTGGGGGAGGCATTATCCTAGTTAGTAATTTTTGCAAGGATCAGAGAGTTTTATTGGGAGACCGGGAGTTGAGCACGTGCTTACTCGTAATGCCACTTTCGGGATACGACATTGTACTCGGGATGGAGTGGTTGAGTAGGCACCATGCTAGTATAGATTATCGTGGAGGCAGAGTGGTATTTCAACTGCAAGGAGAGCTAGAGTTCGAGATTGCCGAAGGAGCAGCGGAGTTGAGTAAGGGCATCTTTTGTGGTGCTTTGTTGGACGAGTAGGAGCTGCCACATCCTTTGATAGTGGAGTTCCTGGATGTCTTTCCAGAAGAGTTACCGTGATTGCCACCAAAGAGAAATGTTGAGTTCTCTTTAGACTTGGTGCTAGGAGCAGAGCTAATATCACAGCACGTCTATAGGGTCAACAACAGCGAACTAGCAGAGTTGATAAAGCATGTTGATGAGTTGCAGGACAAGGGCTTCATCAGATCCAGTTCATCACGGTGGGGTACTCCGATATTTTTGTACTGAAGAAGGATGGGACGGTACGCATGTGTATCAACTACAAGGCTCTGAACAACCTTACTATCAAGAATAAATACCCGCTGTCGAGGATAGATGATCTCTTCGATCAGTTGAGCGGAGCGAAAGTATTTTCAAAAATAGACTTGAGGTCAAGTTACCACCAGGTGAAGGTGAAGAAAAAAGACATTCCGAAGACAGCTTTCCAGACTCGGTATGGCCAATTCGAGTTTATGGTGATATCGTTTGGGTTGAATAATATCCCAGCGGTATTCATGAACCTAATAAACAAGGTGTTCCACCAGTACCTTGACAAGTTTATGGTGGTTTCATTGATGACATCCTTGTGTATTTGAAGACACATCCTTGTGTATTCGAAGACACCAGAGGAGCACGTGAGAATAGTTTTGGAGATTCTCGGGAAGGAGGAGATTTACTAGAAGCTTTCGAAGTGTGAGTTCTTCCTTGATACTGTTGAATTTCTTGGGCATGTCATGACGAGTGACGGGATCTTAGTTGACCCGTAGAAGATTGTGGCAGTGGAGTCGTGGGCTACTCCGAGTTCAATGGAAGAAATCAGGAGTTTCTGGGGCTGGCAGGCTATTATAGGAGATTCGTACAGGACTTCTCCAGGATTGCAGAGCCAATGACTAGGCTGACCAGGAAGGATATAGAGTTCGTCTGGACAGAGGATTGCCAGGCCACTTTTGATGAGCTGCAGAAGAGATTGACGATAGCTCCAGTGTTGACGTTGCCATCAGGGACAGGTGGATTCACTATCTATAGTGATACTTCAGGGAAGGGTTTGGGTTGCGTTCTTTAGTAGCACGGGAAGGTGATTGCCTATGGTTTCAGGTAATTACGTCCTCATGAGAAGAACTACTCCACCACGATTTAGAATTGGCAGTAGTCATCTTTGCTCTAAAGCTGTGGAAACACTACCTGTATGGAGAGCGTGTGGAGATTTTCACAGACCACAAAAGCTTAAAGTATGTATTTACACAGAAAGAGCTGAATATGAGACAGAGGAGGTGGTTGGAGTTGATGAAGGACTTTGACATATCATTGCAGTACCATCCAGGGAAGGCGAATGTAGTTGTCGATGCCTTGAACGGGTATCTAGTGGCTATGTACTTGACGACAGACAGACACTTGTTGGCCGATCTTAAGAGTCTGGAGATTGAGGTGCTAGCTCCTGGTTTTGAGATACATATGTGGGGATTGCAAATTAGGTCTGAGATGATGGACAAGATCAGGGCCAGGCAGTTTAATGAAGAGACTCTGAGGAGCATCAGAGCACAGATTCATATAGGATTATCGAAAGATTTTACCGTTGCTGATTATGGGTCATTACGTCACGGTACTAGATTATGTGTGCCAAGTGGGGAGTTGCACGAGAAGGTTCTGCAGGAGGCTCATCGCTCTTAATACTTAATGCATCCAGGTGCCAACATGATGTGATCTGAAAGAGCACATATGGTGGTATGGTATGAAGCGGAAGGTGGCAAGCTTCGTATCCAGATGTCTGGTATGCCAGTAGGTAAAGGCGGATAGACAGAGGCCAGGGGGATTGCTACAACCTTTACCCATTCCATAGTGGAAGTGGGAGCATGTGACTATGGATTTTGTTTTGGGGCTTTCGCGTTCTCATGGAGGAAAAGACGTGATTTGGGTCATCGTAGACAGGTTGACCAAATTAGCCCACTTCTTACCATTTAAAGTATGTACTTCTACGGAGAAGCTAGCAGAGATATACGTTCGGTAGATTGTCAGATTGCATGGAGTTCCTGTGAGCAATCTCGGATCAGGATAGTTATTTCACTTCTCACTTCTGGAGGTGTTTTCAGGCTAGCTTGGGCATACAGCTCAAGTTCAGTACCGCATATCACCCCCAGACAGACGGAAAGTCAGAGAGGGCTATTCAGACTCTCAATGATATGCTTCGCACTTGTGTTTTGGATCTCGGAGGTTCTTGGAAGGATCATCTGTACCTGGTAGAGTTAGCTTACAATAACAACTACCAGGCCAGTATTGAGATGTCACAATTTGAGGCTTTATATGGACGTAGATATCGCACTCCTTTATCTTGGGATGATGTCGGTAAAAGAGCCTTGTTGGGGCTAGAGATGGTTGTGGATACAGCTGAGAATGTTAACCTGATTAGAGATAGACTTTGGGTGGCACAGGATAGACAGCGGCATTGGGCTGACAGCCACCGGAGACCTTTAGAGTTTGAAGGTATAAGTTTTGTTTTGTATTGCTTGTGATTACTTTGTTTTAGATTGAGTGTTAAGGCTGTGTTTGTTTTAGGAAGGAGATATGATATTTCTGAGGATTTCTCTAACACGGGGCATGATAAGGTATATCGGGCCCTTCGGTGTTCTTGCGAGGGTCGGTGCAGTGGCCTACAGACTAGACTTATCGCCTGCACTAGAGGGAGTACATGACGTATTCCATGTGTCACAGTTAAGACGGTATGTGGCAGATCCCAGTCATGTACTAGATCACTCGAAGATCGAGGTTGGTCCGACTCTCAGCTATCTAGAGCAGCCTGTGGAGATTTTGGATTACAGGAAGAAGGTATCACGGAACCAGACCATTCCTTTGGTTCATGTCGCGTGGAGGCATTACTCTCCAGGTGAGTCAACCTGGGAGAGGGAGGATAAAATACGCATGCAGTACCCATATCTCTTTGAGCCTTAAGGTATATTCTTCTTGTTCTGTTGTGTCTTGTGCTAGTTTAGTTTTAATTTTGAGGACAAAATTATTTTTAAGGAGGGTAGACTTATCACTACCACATTTCTAGAATAGGAGTATTTTTCCATTTTGTATTATTCATATTGTGCATAATATTTATTTATATACATAATAATAATTATTTATTTGGTATATGAACTAGACTTGACATGACAACTTGGACCCATAGTTGGACTAGTCACATTAGACTCAATCTAAGTTAACCCTTCTCATTATTTGGAAATTAGATTGAACCCACATTAGGATTAGAGGCTTCACTGGTTAATTTTTTATGACAACCCAATAGAGGTAATTAGGACATTCCACATTTCTTGTGGAAGGAGGAAGAGGGGGCCGGCCCTAGTTTTAGGGAGGAAATTCTCTCTCCTCTCATTCTTCATCCTCAAGTAATTCCTAATTAGCGTTCTTCCCCAATAGTTTATCCCACCATCAATTTTACCCTAAATTCATCTCAAATTCCCTCATCCTCACCATCTAAGGAGATTAGAAGCTAGTGGTTATAAGGAGCTTTGGAGAAGAAGGAGTTAGGCTTGATGCTCATGTCCAAATTGTGTCATATTAACTTTTTTATTGGGAAACCATCTCCTAATAGGTAAATTCTGAAATCTTTCTCTCTAATTAGTTCCATTTAATATTTTAGAGCATATAGAATGTACCTATGATTAGGGCTACCCATAGAAAGGAGTTTGAACTCCTATTGACCCTATTTGTGATTTCTACATTGAGTTTGGTGTCCATTTTGGAGAAAATCCGAGAATGGGACACCAAGTATTTGTCATTAGGTTTTCTAGACCTTATTAGTGTTAGATTAGTCATGTGAGGGTAGATACATATCCACAATTGGATACGGGTAGGCCGTGTCATGATACGGTATGGTACGAAGCTCTATTTTGGGGGTTCTTATGCATGCTAGTGTTTTTTACTTCAAATTTTATTATAGCAAGTTACATTAGCCATATATAGTTAGATTTGTCATGTATACATAGCATTGGTGGGGTATTGTCAGATTTGGTATAGTGTATCATAACACCTTAGAGGATATCTTGCCTTGCCCTCAAGGTGTTTGGCAAAACCATTTAGTGTATATATATATATATATATATATATATATATATATATATATATATATATATATATATATATATATATATATATATATATATATATATATATATATATAACTATGTGTATAGTTTAGTGTATACATTCATATATTAGGTGTGTGAGTTATGTTCCTAGTGAACAACTGTGTGGAGTGTGCTCGAGGGTTATTAGGCATGGAGTACAAGTGTGCACATTAGGAATTATTATTGTTGTTAGTTGTTAATGAGGCTTTTGTGGTATCAGAACTGATACACAGTGTATCAGTTCCCTGTGATTGGATCCTTGGTGTATGTTAACTATTGTAGGCCGGGTCTGTTTCAGTTGGGGATATGCTCGATAGGTGATTCTAGTGTATTAGTGAAGACTGATACACTAATCTCACAGTGTCAGTGACTGGGTTAAGGTTAGTAGCAAGCAATGACTAGAGTAGGATCAGTTAGGCATGCTCGAGAGCAGCCAGTGAAAGGGAGGATTTAGTGTAACAGCAGCTGCAATACAGCAGTAGAGAAGCAGCAATATTAGTCTTCACATCAGTGAACTAGCAATAGGGAGGAGCAACTGCTATTATAGACAAAGCAGTTGGGGGTAGCAGTAGGAAATAGGAAGAGTATCAGAGCTTAGGCTTCTGACTTAAAGGGGTGTTGCCACTGCAGTGGGGGAAGTCAGGTATCAGGGAAGAGTATGTACTATATTTAGTGTAAGTGTTATTGGTATGTGCTTTTTATATATCAGTAGTAGACCTAGTGTATTATGTGATGTGGTATTGTATAGAGGTGCACAACAGGAAGTAGGATATTCATGCTCGTTCAGAGCAGCCATTGGATGCATTACCCGCATGCATCACACTTTTGTGCACTACATGGTTAATGAATGAAGGAATTGGGTCTTTGTGTTGCTTCCAGAATTGGTGATGGGCAACAGCAGTAGAGCCTTCACTGATAACTGCAGTAGCATATAGGATACTATATAGGACTTGCAGTGGGAAGTTGGTAAGTGGCATGTGTGCAGTTCAGAATTTAGGAGTGAGTATGAGGCTAGAGTATGACTGATAGCAAGGGATATGAAGGGGGGAGTTTTAGTATGGAATAAGTGTGTATCAGTGTGGACTACTGTAGCAGTAAGGGAGTACCTCAATTTTTTGTGACAATAGCAGGTTGTAGGATGCAACCTGTGCACATGTGTGCACATGTAAGTTTGGGAAATGTAATTAAGGGTAGAGAGATTTGTTCTAAGTTATAGAGTTATTAGTTCAATCAAGTTAATGACTAGTGTTAGTTAAGGTATTAAGATAATAAGTATGTAGGAATTAGTATATGGTATTAGTGATCAGTTAAGTGAGTGAGGTGTTATGTTTAGTATCAGTTAAGTTGGTACTAGTATAGCTAGAGTATTGGTTAATACTATTTAAGATGGAGTACTAGCAAGGTAAATATTATAAGTTATTTATATACTAACTAGACTATAGTATATAGATATTATCTAACATTATATAGATACTTGCTACTAATAGTTAATATAGCTATTAATGACTAGTATTCATAGATATTGTCTATTATAGTATAGAAAGTGACTAGTGGACCTAGTTAACCTAGTTTGGACTTAGACATGACCTAGAAATCTCATATTTAGTTAGTTAATCATGCACATCCTTTAATTCACCATTTAATAGTAATATTTGATATATATAGTTTTGTGACTCCATTTTAGGCATCGATCCTCACACTTTGCTCAGGACCTTACGCGAGTACATTCTTTGACAGTTTCCTTATTTTGACGATTACTGTGATTCTAGTATGTAGTATTATGCTTGATTTCTGACATAGTGGATACATGGATTAGTATTATAGATATCAACCATGAGGAGTCGTGATTGGATCCATTGTACTAGCCGGGGATGGAGAAGTATTATAGATTATATGATCATACACCACCTACTTGTGCATAGCTCACCCTCACTACACGAGGGTGTAGCATGACCTTATTACTTGTGCATAGCTTCCCGTATATGATTGGCCTGATCTCCTTCCCCGTACTTGTGCATTATCATTCATACTTGATTGACCCAATCCCTTACTGTACTTGTGCATAGCCAATCATATATGGTAGATCTTGATCCGTCCTAAGCCGATCACATAATTACTGATATTTTAAGGAACTTAGTAGTTGTTCATATCTCTATTCCAGTTTACACATGTTGATACAGTTATTCCTTGTTTATTTACAGTTCATTATTACCTGTGAGATGATTATTTGCATACCAGTTTTCTTATTGTCCTGTATTTCTTCCATATTGTATTTTTATTGCTTACTATTTTATAGTCTTGGTTAAATTAATGGAACTACTGTTAGTTTATGTGCTTTGCTCCAATCTTGACTGGATAATATTTTTCAGAGGATCTCGAAGCTTTCTACCCCACTTATTACAGACCCGGAGTAGACGAGGATTATACCCCAGAGCTTGAGGATCCCATTCCAGTATTGGATCTATTAGTAAAGGCTTAGAGTCTAACATTTATTTGTAGTTGGATGATAGACTTGAGATACTCTGAGTTGTAAATTTTATTTGGATAATTATGTTGTTATTGAGATAGTTAGACTCTAGATGTTTTGATGTATGATGTATTATTTTTTGACTTCTCTTTTCCTTATATCATTATCGTACAATTCCTCTTCCTTATAGAATTAAGTGATTGAGTATTGATATTGTCATCATATTTCTATCGATCTTGTCCTCCTTATGGAGTTAAGATCATTGACAGATTTTATATTATTGTGAGCTGTGATAGATAGTATTGTGACCTAGACCGCGTTCTACCGTTGATGTTGCGGCGTAGGCTGGACGTACCCACGGTTCATGCCCAAATTCTGGGTACGGGTCATGACAAGGAGCGGGGTACTACACAACTTAGGCTTGAACATATCACGCCCATGCGAGAACGATCGGTTCTACAAGGCCCCAAGCAAGGATGAACGCCCTGTGCGGGATCAGGATGTGACAAAATGGTATCAGAGCAACTCAACCTTTGGCCATTCTGTTGGTTCACGTCGACTCAGAATGACCTTGATATTGTTGCTATAATGAGCTTCCATACAATAAGTCCATAGATATTCTCAAAGATGCGCACAAAAATTTTCTTGATTGTTTTCATGATGGATGGAGAGATATGATTTCATATTTTTTGATTGCTAGTGTTTTATCAATTGAGGATGGCAAGGGATGAGGACTATCGCTGCTTTGGATATCGTAAGTTTCTCCTTGAGTTTCAAGGATGAAACTTTTTCTTAGTAGGTAAGTATGTAGTGCCCCGCTCTGCGATGACACTATATACAAGAGAGATCAGTTTGCTAGCTCAAAAAGGAAACCTTGCTGAAGAGCTCATTGTTGAACCAGAAGATGACAGATCTAGGTGAGTGGACAGAACTTCATTCTCTAATTCTTGCACGCCTTAATAATGAATCTCAGTTTTATAATGCTTGTTGCTAAGTAGTTAGTGTTCACATGAGAATGATAGAATGAGAATATGCATATTTTATTAAAGGACTTGTATTTCTTGCTATTGAAAAGAACCTTGTCATGCTTAGTAAAATAATAGAATGTTGCATGCTAGGTCACACTAATACTGCTATCAAATAAACCATTGACATGCTAATAAGAAGAGTAAAACAAATACTTGAACATGTTCCTTCTGGTATGCTAAAGATAGAGTAGAACTACATGCTTATTAAAAGATAAAAGAAGAATTATCGTCATGCTTGTTAAATAGAAGATCGATTGCATGTTTCCTTGTTATTGTTTAAAGATGGATTGAATGAAATGCTTGTATTGTTACAAAGAGTTAATGTCTTGTTATCGAAGAGATGGAAGACTAATAGTGAACCCTGAGGTATCGGTCCTTCGAGATCTTAGGGGTCTGGCTATTAGAATGGTGGAAGAGGCAAAAGAAGGGAGGAGACTAATAGTGCGCCATGAGGTATCGGTCCTTCACGATCTTGGGGTGTGGCTATTAGAATGGTGGAAGGAGGCAAATGAGGGGGGAGACTAATAGTGCGCCCTGAGGGTGTGGTTATTAGAAAGGAGGAGTGCGAAGAGAAGAGTTAGAGAAGTAGGCTTATTCATGGAGATTGTGCATCATAGAGTTTTTATCTGGGAGAGATGCATATCAAGTAGTTAGGTCACATGCTAGGATGGTCTTCTTGCATAGCCTAATACTTGATGCAGAGATAAACAGGGAACCATTCATATGTTTATGCAAAATATGCTAACTTGTATGTTTGCTGCAGGGATAATCATTCAGTCATGGGTAAGAATTAGTATAATGTGTTTTGCTCTATTGTTAGGTATTTTTACATGAATTGTTAAAACAACCTAGACATGATAAGAAGAATAGTCCACTAAATGCTGCTAAAGTCCTTAGAGTTAATGAATATGGCTCACGAAACACGTTGTGCACATCTAGATTTGGGTAGACTCGATATCGTGCATGAACTACTTGTCATGTATGCTTGATTGTATAAAAATATGAACTTTGATTTCAAAGATGTTTCCAAAAAAGTAAACTGACTCTGATTTTGAACTGCATAAAATAAACCTAGGTAAAAGTAGCAAAATCACTAGTAATGTAATATTTTATGATTACTTAGTGTTGGTTTTAGAGAGTGTTGTTTCTGTTCGTAGATTTTATACTCACCAATACTTTCTCTAAAGTGTTGACCCCCCACCAGTCTTGTTCGCGGGTACTGGATTATCCAAAGAAGCGATATCAATTCCTCATCCTCAGGAGCCGGAGATCAGGAGTCGATGCCTTGAGATGTATTAAGATATTTTCAGCTACTTTTGTATAAAAGGATATAATGTATGGAACGATGTCATTATATTCTGTATTGCTCTATAGAGATGTAAGCTAAATGGCAAGCCTTGTAATCATTTCAAATATCAATAAAGAGATTATTTTCTTACCATTGTGTTCATTTACTTTTTTATAATATTGTGTCACTACTTCTATCTTAAATAGCTTACTTGTCCTTGTTCAATGCATTGGCCTTGTACAAGCATAACTTAGGCTTGTATGGCATCATGCCCATGCGAGAACGATTGGTTCCGCAAGGCCCCAAGCGAGGACAAACGGCCCCTTACGGAATCGGGGCATGACAAAATGGTATCAGAACAACTCGATCCTTTAGTCATTTCGTTGCTTCACTTTGACTCAAAGATGCCCTTGATATTGTTGCTGCAATAAGCATTCCATACAATAAGTCCATAGATATTCTCAAAGATGCACGCAAAAGTTTTCTTGATTGTTTTCTTGATGGATGGAGAGATATGATTTCATGATTCTTGATTGCTAGTGTTTTATCGATTGAGGGTGGCGAGGGATCAGGAATATCGTTGCTCTGGATATTGTTAGTTTCTCCTTGAGTTTCGAGGATGAATTTTTTTCTCGGTGGGTAAGTATGTAGTGCCCTGCTCTGCGATGGCACTATATACAAGAGATATCGGTTTGCTATCTCAAAAAGAAAACCTTCCTGAAGAGCTCCTTGTTGAACCAGAAGACGACTGATCTATGTGAGTGGACGGAACTTTATTCTCTGGTTCTTGTACGCCTTAATAATAAATCTGAGTTTTATAATGCTTGTTGCTAAGTAGTTAATGTTCATATAAGAATGATAGATTGAGAACCAGCATATTTAACTAAAGAACTTGTATTGCTTGCTATCGAAAGAACCTTGCCATGCTTAGTAAATGAATAGAATATTGCATGATAGGTCATACTGACACGGCTATCGAAAGAACTATTGACATGTTAATAAGAAGAGTAAAACAAATCCTCTGGTATGCTAAAGATAGAGTAGAACTACATGCTTATTAAACGATAAAAGAAGAACTATAGTCATGCTTGTCAAATAGAAGATCGATTGCATGTTTCCTTGTTCTTGTGTAAAGATGGATTGAATAAAATGCTTGTATTGTTAATGCTTGTTATCGAAGAGATGGGAGACTAATAGTGCGCCATGAGGTATCGGTCCTTCGGGGTCTTGGGGGTGTGGCTATTAGAATGGTAGAAGGAGGCAAATAAAGGAAGGAGACTAATAGTGCGCCCCGAGGTATCGGTCCTTCGGGATCATGGGGGTATGGTATTAGAATGATAGAAGGAGGCAGATGAGGGGGGAGACTAATAGTGCGCCATGAGGGCAAGGCTACTAGAAAGGAGGAAGTATGAAGAGAAAAGTTAGAGAAGTAGGCTTGTTCATAGAGTTGTGCATCATAGAGTTTTTATCTGGTAGAGCGGCATATCAGGTAGTTAGGTCGCATGCTAGGATAGCCTTCTTGCATAGCTGAACACTTGATGCAGAGACGAACAGGGAACCGTTCATATGTTTATACAAATTATGCTAACTTGTATGTCTGCTGTAGGGATAACCGTTCAGTCATGGGTAAGAATTAGTATAATGTGTATTGCTCTATTGTTAGGTGTTCTTGCATGAATTATTGAAAAAACCTAGACATGATAAGAAAATAGTCCACTAGATGTTGCTAAAGTCCTTAGAGTTCATGAATATGTCTCACGAAACACGTTATGCACATCCAGATTTGAGTAGACTCGATATCGTGCGTGAACTGCTTGTCTTGTATGCTTGATTATAAAAAAACATGAACTCTGATTTCAAAGATATTTCTAAAAGAAGTAAATGGACTCTGATCCTGAATTGCATGAAATGAACCAAGGTAAAAGTAGCAAGATCACTAGTAATATAATATTTTATAACATGTTTACTTAGTGTTGGTTTTAGAGAGTGTTACTTCTGTTCTTGGATTTTATACTCACCAGTACTTTCCCCAAAGTGCTGACCCACCACCAGTCTTATTTGCAGGTACTTGATTGTCCGAAGAAGCGATAGCAGTTTTTCATCCTCAGGAGCCGGAGATCAGGAGTCAACGTATTGAGATATTTTTAATTGCTTTTATATAAAAGGATGTAATGTATAGAACGATGTCATTATATTCTGTATTACTCTATAGAGATGTAAGCCAATTGACAAGCCTTGTAATTATTTCAGATATCAATAAAGATATTATTTTTTACCATTGTATTCATTTACTTTTGTGTAATATTGTGCCACTGCTTCTATCTTGAATAGCTTACTTGTCCTTATTCAAAGCCTTGGCCTTGTGCAAGTGTAACTTAGGCTTGCATGATATCACGCCCATGCGAGGACGATCGGTTCCACAAGGCCCCAAGCGAGAACGAACGGCCCCTTGTGAGATCGGGGCATGACAAGTGGTACAGCAATGAGAGGGGGGATCAGTGCAGGATTGAGCACTGCACTGCTGCAGGATTGAGTAGGAGCAGTAGATCTGCTGTAGTGAAGGGATAGCAATTTAGGCTTTGTGGGGAGTAAGGACTGCTTGTTATGCACAAGAGGGCGCCATGTCTGAGCACAGTGGGACTGTACAGTATGCACAGATGTTGGCATATGTTAGCAGAGTTTTGGTGTTCTAGTGAGGTTAAGTATGAGTGTTAGTATTAATGTTAGTTAGTGTTAGTGTAGTTCTAGTAGGAGTATGCAATTATGGTGATAGGGGCAGTGAGGTAGGAGTAGTTAGTAAGGGATTTGAGGGTGAGTATTAGTATTGTTAGGTGAGGGCTACGTTGAGTGTCTTGAGGGTGTAAGGTATCTTGAGGGTGAGTGTGAGTGCACAAGTGTGTACAAGTGACTGAGGGTATTGCAAGTGAGGTTGGGTTAGTGTATAGGTAAATAGTGTGGGTTTGGTATTTTGTAGGTATTGTGATATATATATGAGGAGTGTGTGAGGTTGTGATACCTTGGCATCATATGGAACTTAACATATGGTACCATGGTACACAAGTACCATTGTGAGGGTTAGATTTAGTGTAGTATCCTAGAGTGTATCAAGGTATTTAAAATACCAAGATACCAAGGTATTGAGTTTAGTGTGGGCAAGATACTAGGATATGGGGTAAGATATGAGTAAGGTATTAGATAATAGGCTAAGGTATTACGAGATACCTAGATTTATGAGTCTAGGTAGTATATATCATATCTAGTATGGCTATACCTACTAGTATGACCTAGAAAACCTAGTTATAGTTTGCTATTTTCTAGTATAGCTTAATAGGCCAACAAAATAGGTATTTGGAAACCCAGATTTAGGTTTTGACCTAGTTTTACCCAATTGACCTAGAAACCTAAATTAGAGTTAATTAAGCATATTTATTACTCCAAAATACCAGTTAACATGGAAATCCATATATAGGTCACTTGAACTCCAATTCGGACACTGATTTGTGTTCTTTGTTCAGGACCACAAGCGAGTACATTCTCTGATAGTTTTTTTACATTGATAGTTATTATAATGCATGTACTTAGTGATGTTTACTTGATTCTTTACACGATGGTTACACGGATTAGTTGTTATGGATTTCAGTCATGATATATTGCTTCTCATATCTCATTGCAAGCCTTGCTCACCATGCTCATATTTAAACATCGCATTGTGTTTCTTTGTATCATGATGTGACATGATTAGAATTTATTATATCAGTCGGGGAAAGGGGAGTACTAAGTAGGTATGTGATCAAATATTTTATATATATTGTACTATTATGGATAGCCAATAATATACATGATCGAGTCATACTATTGTGGATATCCAATCCTATGAGATTGAGTCGTACTATTGTGGATAGCCAAATCATATACATGATTGAGTCGTACTATTATGGATAGCCAATCCTATGAGATTGAGTCATACTATTGTGGATAGTCAATAATATACATAATTGAATCGTACTATTATGGATAGCCAATCATACATTACCGGTATGATTGAGCTGTACTATTTTGGACATTGTTTAATAGTATTGTTGTTGATCACATATCGAAAGTAGTACTTCAAAATACTTACTTAGGTTCAGTCTTTCCTATTTTATTCCATATTTACTACCTATTGCCATATTGTACTTGTCTGCTCATTTTCCACTACCTGACATGCTCTGATTTCATATTGCTTATCTCATCATGTACTTCATTACTATTTATTGTCTTATAATTTTGACCATATATTGGAACTATTGTTAGAGTTATACTCGTTCCATCCTGTCTCGATAATATTTTTATGGGACTTGGAGGACTGGTGACCCACCTATTATGAACCCCATGAGAACGTAGTAGCTGAGTTGGACCATATAACTTCGGAGTAGCTTGGAGTGATTACCGGGAGGTCTAGTCGGAGTCACTAGTTATCTTAGTTTTCTTTATTAGTATTTTGGTACCGGATATGTCTCCGGCAACTATTTGAGACTTGGATGTTATATTTGGATGTTTAGACTTGTTGATTGTTGTTTAGACTTGTTAGAACTTGTGATTTGGATTCCATCTCCTTTATATCATATCGTGCCTTATCTTTCTTAGCATGTGATTGAGTATTATATTGATATATCATTGTTCTCCTTATTGAGTTGGATATTTGTGTGAGATAGTTAGTTGTATATTGATGACCTAGATAGCATTCTACTACCGATGATGTGGCATAGGCTAGACGTATCCACGTACTCGTACCTGAATATCCGGGTGTGGGTCATGACATTTGTCGAGCAAGGACATACTATGTTAAGTAGACTTGCCTTTAGATCGCAAAAAAGATATGACTAAAAATATTGAGAATGGACCTCGAGCATTTTACTGCGAGATAAGGAATAACCTTTTGGTAGGCCTATTGTTCACGACATATCTATTGGTAGATACAACAGTAGAGAAAATAATATTTGGGTGGGGGCGTTTGATGAGATATAGCCCGAAAGCATTGGTTGTTTAGTTGTAGTGTGGACATGAACAACCTTTAGATGGACATCTTAAATGAGAAGGTTGACATTATATAACATATTCTGAAACAAAATTGACTATACTGGAGAAATAAAAATGAAGACTATCAGAGGTATAGTATGAACATAATAACTGCATCATTCCTAGGAAGTCTTGTTTAATATGAGTCAGGATCAACCTTAAAAGATTATAAGATATGGTCATTTCAGGAAAACTTTTGGACATGTAGTATGTGTTAGCCCAATGATTTAGTTGAGTTTTTGAATAAGGCCAATCGGTTAAGTTTAACATTATAATACCATTAATAGTAATGTAACAACTCTAATGTTGATACTTAAACTTAGTATTGTCCAAATGTGCATTAAAAATATCATACCTGCTACTACGCATATTGTGTTGTTCGTCTAACATATATTTGTAGAAAAATAATAAGCAAGATCAACTGTGGACGTATACAATAAAGAAATCATGATAGACCAAAGACAGTATTATACCAGAAAATTTCTCTGAACTGCCTACGACATCTCCGAGGCTACGCACTCGGGATTTTATGATCTGTTTATCTTTGGACAACTACCATCAAGAAAAAACCATCTTCGTACAATAGAAAAAGACAAACCAAGCCAAGCCAAATGCTAGATACTGTCATCATCAAGTTGTTGCTCAATTTTATATTTTATTATGTATTTTTATCTTTATTGATAGGACTTATTGTACATTGGGACGTATTAGCACTAGGAAGCTCAAATTTATTCCCAATTAAACATCATAGTCCACCAAAACAAACCTGACCTGAACCCACAATATTCTGGGCCAGAGTAGCCAAACTCGGGCTGAGTTCGGTCCCACCAAACTCGGGCCAAATTCAGTCCTTGTTGACCTAGTTTCCAATATTTCTCCTGAAGAACTGGGCTCCAACGTTCGAAATCAGAATATTAGGCATACCGAGTTTAGGCCGAATTCGGTCCCGAGAGCCCATATTGAAAAACTATAAATAGGCATTGAATCCTCCATTAAAATTCATAAATTCACTCATTCTTCACTTGCCTATTCTGAGATATTCAATCTTCCTATTCCCAAGATCAACTCCATCCTTCTAGTGTCAAGTCATGGTTTCGATTAAAATTTTGTTCTAGTTGTAAAGCTTGGATTTCTAAGTTATTTTATTTCGATATTGTTTGAAAGGGCGAGCTCTTCGGATCAAACCTCGTAGTTATAAAAATTTGGCGAGAACTTTGGTTCAAAGCTCGTGTTTGTAAGAAGTTGGAGAGCCATTCGGATCAAAGCTCGTAGTGTATTCCTATTTGTTCAAATAGTGGATTAACATCGGACAAGAGTTTTTGGGGGTGGACTAGCTTTTAAGAAGGAAACCAGTATACATCGCAGTGTTTACATTTCTGACTTCTTATACTCAAATTATTAGCTTGCTGAATTTTTAATTAGTCATTAGCATTGCTTTATTGCTTTATTGTGTTTTTACTTTATTCATCCCCCCCACTAGAGTTGCCTACAATTGGTATCAGAGCCAGTCGCTGTTTCTTTTGGCTTAACATCCTATGAGTAGATCCTTATTTTTCCATTGCATCATATTCCTCCTCCGATAAAAAGGGTTATATTTCTAGTAGCATAGACCATCATGCTTCTTTTAAATGCAAGAAATGCTCTAAGTGGAAAGCTATGGCTAAACAAACCCTGGAGATTCTTGATAACCTTCATTCTACTAATGAAGAACTTTCAGAAAAGGTTTTTCATTTAGAATAAGCTAATAAGTTGTTGAAAAATGAAAACAATAATTTATTATGTAAACTTGATTCTTAAAATTATCGTGTGCTTCTTTAAAGAGTTTAAATGATGCTTTAATTTTGAAAATTAAAACTTTCTCTTCATCAGCAGAAGACCTCAAGAGTCAAATGCATATGTTAAAATATTTGCATGATTCCTCTATTGATGCTTTAAAGAAACAAAATGATGCTTTTATTTCTAGAATTGCTCTATTTGAAAAAAAAAGAATAATTTATTGAATGGTAAAATTGAATCTCTTACTAGTATGCATGATAATTTGTTATTAGAACATAAAATTCTTAAAACCAAATCATCTCATGCTTACTCTAGAGATACTCATCATTCTATTATGTCACATAATCACTACCATGCTCATTTTGATACATGTGCACACACTAGCGTTAGGTTCTTTTATTGCTCTCGTAATGGACACATGAGTTTTATATGTCCTATTTGTAAGAAGTTTTCTACCAAGGCTAAAGTAAATGCTATTTGGGTTTCCAGAGCTAACCAATGTGGATCCAAGTTTACTTGGATAGCAAAGTTTTCGCCTAAAGTTATAGGTGGAGATTCTTATGTCTAAACATAGTACAGAGGAGTGTGTTGGTGGTTACAAAGCTACAAAGGTCATCTTTCAAGCAATTACACCAACATAAGTGTGGCCACTACAGCCACTTTGGTAACATGCTAAACAATTTTTCCTAAATGGCTAAAATTGCAAAATCTAGCATATTTTAATCAATGTTTTGCTACTAGCTCTTATTGATATCATTTAGTTGTTATTTATTTAAATCAATGTGAGATGTGATACTGGCATGCTTAGTTAATTTTCTTATAATTAATTTTATCCAACATGGCTTTGTTGTTTAGCTAAACTCATTGTCTATTAGTGTGACATACTTATCTATGTATGCTTTGTTATTCTTAGTATCCTTTTCTAAAGCATACATATCACTTCATTCCGTAGGCCCTTGAGTTTTTGATTTGATGTTTTTGACTCTTTGGCTCTATTTTTTTAGATAGTTTCTTCTCCCTGATTTGTCTTTTAAATGTCATATTTAATGTAATTAGTTTTTGGGAATATATGTGTTTAGCACAAGTTTCTTATTACTTAAAAAGTATATACTTATACTTTGTTATGTACAAACTTTTGCTTACATTTACTGTTGATTCTCATGTTTTTTGTTTGATTAACTCCTTGTGAATCAATTATGTCTTTGCCTAATATAGCAAACTTGTTTGATCTTGTGATAGCTTTTTAATTTGATTAAGGATACATGTCTATATAATTAAAAAATTTAATCTATATGTTGTTCATGTATCTATTTGATATATAATTTTGTATAAATATCTTTATGTGGGTATATGAGTCAAGCTCAAGTTCAATATTGATTTAAAGAGTATTCAATACTTACATCTTCAAACTTATGTTTACCTTATATTTTTGCTATTGATTCTTTTGCTAAAAAAAAATTGAATCAATTAGCTTCTTCCTTAAAGTCACTTATTGTTTATATCTTCTTGCCTTTTGGCTAACATTATGGATACATGAGTTTTTAAAGTGTTTGAATCTTTTCAGGTATGTCTATATGATATATAGTTTTATGATTCCAAACGTTTAAGATTTATTTGACATATATCTTTAAGTTGGGATATTGAGATAAGATGTTTAATTGTCTTTTGCATATGACTAAATATGTACGTCTATTTAAGAATCACATATTCTTGTATTTTATCTTGTGTATTATTTACTTTATTTATTTAGTGCCCATTTCAAGCTTGTGTATTATATATATATATATATATATATATATATATATATATATATATATATATATATATATATATATATATATATATATATTGTGCACTATGAAAGCTTTCTTGAAAAATGTTTTAGCTCTAGCAACTAGCTTTCTCAAATTAGACCTTTCTTTGCTCATTCCTTGGTTTTTTTTTTTGTATTATTGTTACCCAATGATCTTGTAGCACATATGATACATGTTATTGAAACATCTTATACCTTATGTCTTTAGTCACTATGATTTGAGTTTTGGTTTTGAAAATTTCCAATTCTAGAGAATACAGTTATTTTTAAATTTTGTATACTCTAGAACGTTCCATAATTTTATTATCTTGGATTGATCTTAATTCTTGGCAAAAAGATTTATGTTTTATTGGATATCTTTGATCCTCTATTTGATAAGAGACTATTTAATTTATTTATGGTAACTTATACTCTTATTCTTGCTTAATGAAGAGTTTATTAATTATTTTGATCATTCAAAATGAATGACCTTTAAATTGGATACTATAAGCTTAAGCAACTATCACTATTGTTTGTGACATATGGCTCAATGAGCACATTTATCTTGCTAATGGTTTATCGCATACATATTAAATAGGTTATATAGCTTGCCCTTTCATAATATCTTGTTAAGCTATGTAATCATGGCTCACTTTCAATTATTTGATTGTATATCAATTAGCTATCTCTTTTGTTTATGAAACCATGCTTATCAATATGATATTTTATATTGTTTCGCATTTCAATCTAAATATGATATGCTAGTTTACAAAAACAAGTTTTGTGAATTCTCTTGATATAATTGTATTCTATTTTAGATATACATTTTCTCTCTAAAATGAGTTTGACAAGTTACTGTTTTAAACTTGTTTCATGAGTGACATGATGAGATTTATGATTCTTTAAATTAATCCTCCATATAAGTCATTAGTAAACATCTCTTAAATTTCTCTCACTTTTGAATCATGATTTTATCGTAATGTTATTTCCATCTCATTTTGTTTAATCATTTAAATAAGATTGACTATTTTCCATGTTTTCCATTGATTTGAGAGATTTTACCATGATATGGATTTAGGATATTTTTATTGAACTTTATTAATGAGATTTATTGGATCATCTATAATTTATTTCTTTCTTCTTATTAAATGATCCTAATTGTCAAGTGGTTCAAAATTATTTAATTATGTAATTGTCGAGTTACTTTGTTACTCTGTTATGACTACTCATGGGTTATCACATATGTGCCTTTGTTATTTGATCTATTTTGGAGTTCAATTAAGTATTAACAAAGTTTCGTTATTACCTCCTGATGGGTACTTATGTGGTAATGTCACGCCCCAGTCCCAAAATATCGAGGGACTAGACACGTGGCAATGGCCAACAGCACACACCGATGGACAAACCCAATTTAATGGATCCATCGGGGCATACTTAAGCTGTATTACAATGATCAGGGTTTACTAATCTCATCCACAGAGTAAATACATTACTATCATCAAAAGGAAATAAAACATCATCTAGTCACAAGTAAATAAAATTGGGGAACAACCCGATATTAAGTCTGTTACAATTTTTTATTTAAACAAGAATGTAAAGAACATCACAAACTGAGTATGGAAGAAACATATACTCAGGAAAATCTATGGCAATCACCTAGTCCTTGGTTCCTGGTTCTGCTCTACTGTATGCACCTGATCCTGCTTCGGCTCCTGCTAATGCTCATGTCCTGTAAACCTCAGAGTGGATCTCCTCTGCTAATCCTGGGGACATAATTCGGATCCAGGTCCTCAGGGGACATAGCAAGGTACAAAATAACTCAAGCCAACATAATGCAGTGCAGCAATAAATTAAATAATAGGTAAATAAATAAACCAGCTAAGTGATATGCAAGTTGAGAGCATCACTAAACTCAGGCTGAAACCACTACAAGTTCTGTGTCGGGGAGCCGGTAGCAGTAATAACACGTAATGGGCCAAGCTCGGGTTTAGAGTCTTGAGCACCGCAATAATAGGGATTTTATATATATGATCAGCCTGTAGCCTGTGTGTCTCTCCCCACCCAATGTAATCACACGTCTCATGTCCATGACACGCAAGATCAAAACTAATGCAGCAAGTCATAATATGATCTAAGAACATAATGTCTATGTTATGAAACCTGTATCCTATATAGAATCACCTTGAATATTTCAGAAAGATTCTGTCACATGAATAGTGTCAGGTGTCCTGGGTATAACGTACTTGATAAAGCAAGTACTAGAATGTAAAGGGTCACGATATCCATCTCTAGGTGACTTTACACAACTTCGCGTACGGTGTTGGCACCCGACTATTAATCGGACGCTAAGTAAGTCACGGTCCAAGGTTTAAGCATCTACAACAAATATATATGTCAAGGAATTAAGTAGCAAAAACTGCAGAATTTGGCAAGTTACACTTGCCTGGGGTTCTGGCTCCAACTGTAGCTCTGACTTCAGTGGGTTCTGCAGAGACTCCTCCGTTTGCTGAAATAGACATCACCATCAGATTTAAAAAATATCAATTAGCTAGAAACGCCTGTCCTTGAGTCTAATTTGGACACAGGGACAAAAATAACATTTTCAAGTCCAAGCGGGGTCCACATGTGGGCCGCTTTGCACCCAAAAATGTGCCAGGAACAAAGGTCTCCAAATCTGTCAAACTTAGTGTCAACAAGTTAGTAACGATGATACGAACCCAACGGAACTTCCAGAATTGGATTCCTTTGAGCCGATCACAAAATCACCTGTCAAGTGGAGCCGTGGGGCCCACGATACGCGATTTTGTCAACGTTCTCAGAATCGAACCAAACTTTGGTCACAGGACCAGCGTATTGCTACGAGTCCAATGGCGCAAGTTTTGTTTCGATCTGACGTGTGTACACAAAGTTACAGCAAGATCCAGAACGAACGGATACGGGGCGTTGTCGGCGGATACGCGTTGATTTCGGTGTGCACGCACATCCAAATCAACTTCTGCAAAATCCCGCACGTCCGTATCAACGACGCGCATGTTTCGATAAAAATCGCACGCGACCAAGTCATCCCGTTTGGGGGGGCATACTCAGTTCCAGGGTGAAACATGGCATTGGTTTTCCTATTTTTGGATCGCGGTTCGCGATCGCCACAGGACGCGACGCACCGAGCGGGTTGCACGGGCATCGAGGGGGTCACATAGCCTACACATCATAACTGACAGAACCGAAAATGGGTCAACGAGGAGGAAGAACGGGTTACCTGAACAGGGCTCCATGAAATCGAGATTTCTCGTGTCCGCGACGACACGACACAGTGTCAGGCTGTGTCCGGGTTCTAGGGTTAGGGTTCAGTCTTCACGCCGGAGACTTCGCCGGAAGGGTGCTGGGGCACGGCTGGGGGAGGCGGAGCGGCTCATTGGTGTCGTCGGCTCGTCGGGGCATCTCAAGCAGAGCTAGGGCAGTTCGCTGGTGGCCGCGCGGCGCTCGAGGAGGCGAAAAGATGGGGAGGGGAGATGAGGAGCTGGGTGGCCGGGCTCTGCGGGGGTGGCGAGGTCGAGGGCGAGGGCTGAGGAGGAAGGGAGACGACGCTAGAGTTGCTGCGGGAGACGTCGGCTCCGGCGGAGGAGAGCAGGAGGAGGACAGCGGGGAGAGAGGGCGAAGCTGGAGGCTCGGCTGCGGGTTCTGGGGAGAGGCGACGAGGCTAGAGTGAAGGCGGGGCAGCCGGAGGAAGGCAGCTCGGGTTCTGGGGAGAGGCGGCGAGGCGAGGGCTCGAGGGAGTTCGTCGGGCGGAGGAAGAGGAGGTTAGGGCGGCCGGGCGCTGGGATCGAGGGGGTTAGGTCATCGGCGGAACGGGGGTTTATATAGGCGGAGAAGGGAGCTGGGTCGCCGGCCGTTGCTGGCAGGGAGGCGGAGCGACAGGCTGCCGGTGCGGGGATGCGAAGCGGAGGGGTCGGCCGGCGGTTACGCGGCGGAGGAGTCGGCTTGCCGCTCGTCGGTTACGAGGCTAAACGGATGGGGAGGTGAAGGGTTTCGGGTCGGGTCGGTCGGGTCAGGCATATCCGGCTCGATCCGCTAAACAGAAAGCGGGTTCGGGTCTAACGGGTTTCGGGTCGCGGGTTAGACCCAGATCCGACCCGCAGGGGTTGAGTTTGGGTTCAGCTAAACCGGTTTGGGTTGGTTCGGTTTGGTTTATTTCAAATAAACCGGGTTTAATTAGGGTTTATTTTGGTTTAATTATAACTTGGTTTTTAGGACTTTAAAAATACTTCTGGGGTCCAATAAATTCTCGAAAAATTACCCTATGTCTAATTTTTCATTTTACACCAGAAAATATCATTTCTATAATATTTTAATATTATTTAATATTAGTTAAAAATCATTTAAATTCAAAATACCTTAGTTTTATTTAATAAAAATCCTAGAAAAATTCCAGAAATTTGTGAAAATTTTCCAAATTAAAAATTCTTGAAAAATCAGGGGATTTACAATCTACCCCCTTAAGAGGATTGCGTCATCGCAATCAAAGAATAACCAATCAACAAAGATGACACAGTTGCAAACAATTTTCGAAGCACATTACTATCAAGAAGAATCAAAGTTGAGGGTGTAAGAATAACACATAGGAAAAATCATTTTCCTAAGCGATGGAAGTTATGAAATTTCCTGGATGAAGGAAATATAGAAAATTATAGTTTTAGAAAACCAGGTTATCCTTCAAAAACATATTAGACTAATAATTATAAAACATTCTAGGTTATTTAGCAAGTTCAAAATTACTAGGTTATCACTAGGTTATCTATTATTAGCAAGTTAAACTGTCAAGTTAAGTCTAAGGTCATGAACCAGCAGACACGAACTACAGCAAATCTAGAAACATAAAACTATAAAAACTTACGCACATTAGCTACTCCATGATTCTGCGCGTCCTCCAAAGTCATCACTGGAGCTTGTCCGCGTTCTTGCAGATGATTCCTCGGCTGCTGTTGAGCCTGCTGGAAGAGTGCTGCTTGTGGTGCCAAAGGTGGCCTCGGCAGATATTCTCCTGGGGCATGTGGTAGAACTCCTTTAACTTCCGTTTGTAGTATTTCTAATGCTGGAGAGGCTGGCCTTGGTGCTGGTAGTGCTTGTCGGTTAACCATTGGTGCTCTCTTTCGATGCTGAGGACAATCTTTGGCTAAGTGTTGGTTGGACGCGCAAATCAAGCATAATCCTAATTTACGTCTGCACTCGTTCTCAATGTGGCCTCTCTTGCGACAATTTTGATAGATAGGCAGTACTTGCGGAGATACTTCTGGTGGTTGGTGCATGTGAGACTTCTTTACAATTTTTTCCTGTGGTGCTCCGATTGGTGCTGATATGGCTGGTTGATGAATCATCACTGCTTTCTCTCGACGTTCAGGACAATCCCTTACCAAATGCTTTTTGGATCCACAAGATAAACATCGTCCCAGTCTGCGTCGGCATTCTTTAGCGAAATGGCCTACCTTGCCACAGTAGTGACAAGTAGGGAGGACTAGTACAAGTGGTGTAGATGCTCTCTGCGGTGGATTCATCTTTGGTCGCTTTGTAACTCTTTCTTGTTGTGCTTGGTATGGTGCTGATGCATACGACCGCTTCTGGCTGGACTCGATCCTTGTGTTGCACTCCATGGGTCGTGCTGCAGCAAGAACGTCCTCGTTTAAGGTAGTTGCATTTGAGCTGATTAACTTCTGTAACTCCGAGCTAAATCTGTCGATGAACTTCTCCACTTGGTTTTGCTGATCTTCTTGATGAACCTTCTGATGGGCTTGCATCATCGCGTAGAACATTCGAAACATTTGTTGTTCGTCCATAGCCTGCCCTTGTGGAACGGTAGGCATCGGTGGAGCAAACTGCGTCGATGGTGGAACGTCATCTTCCTGGATTCTCGAGGCATGCTGACTTGCTGGACTGAGTTGTTGTGATGATTGACCTTCATCCACTAGTATCACTTCATCTTCGTGGGTAACCATAACACCTTGTGGTGCTGCTGGATGAGTCTCGTCGCTGGCTTGTGGATCCATAATTCTGCAACCAAAATAAACTATAAGAAGCGCACAAGAATCAAGGCAGGATGCAAGTCAAGAAATTTAATTCGAATCCGATATAGATATCAAGAACGTTTCAAGCAAGTGGATGAGATCCTAAAAACTTATCCTATTCTTATTGCAGGCCTGTTCGGTCCCTAAGTTGAAACCGAACAATTTAGTCGTTGACCTGCATGGGCCACCACAAAAACCATGTCATGCCCCAGTCACAAAATATCGAGGGACTAGACACGTAGCAATGGCCAGCAGCACACACCGATAGACAAACCCAATTTAATGGATCCATCGGGGCATACTTAAGTTGTATTACAACGATCAGGGTTTACTAATCTCATCCACAGAGTAAATGCATTACTATCATCAAAAGGAAAATAAAACATCATCTAGTCACAAGTAAATAAAATTGGGGAACAACCCGATATTAAGTCTGTTATAATTTTTTATTTAAACAAGAATGTAAAGAACATCACAAACTGAGTATGGAAGAAACATATACTCAGGAAAATCTATGGCAATCACCTAGTCCTCGGTTCCTGGTTCTGCTCTACTGTATGCACCTGATCCTGCTTCGGCTCTTGCTAATGCTCATGTCCTGTAAACCTCATAGTGGATCTCCTCTGCTAATCCTGGGGACATAATTCGGATCCAGGTCCTCAGGGGACATAGCAAGGTACAAAATAACTCAAGCCAACATAATGCAGTGCAGTAATAAATGAAATAATAGGGTAAATAAATAAACTAGCTAAGTGATATGCAAGTTGAGAGCATCACTAAAACTCAGGCTGAAACTACTACAAGCTCTGTGTCGGGGAGCCGGTAGCAGTAATAACACGTAATGGGCAAAGCTCGGGTTTAGAGTCTTGAGCACCACAATAATAGGGGTTTTATATATATGATCAGCCTGTAGCCTGTGTGTCTCTCCCTACCCAATGTAATCACACGTCTCATGTCCATGACACGCAAGATCAAAACTAATGCAGCAAGTCATAATATGATCTAAGAACATAATGTCTATGTCATGAAACCTGTATCCTATACAGAATCACCTTGAATATTTCAGAAAGATTTTGTCACATGAATAGTGTCAGGTGTCCTGGGTATAACGTACTTGATAAAGCAAGTACTAGAATGTAAAGGGTCACGATATCCATCTCTAGGTGACTTTACACAACTTCGCGTACGGTGTTGGCACCCGACTATTAATCGGATGCTAAGTAAGTCACACGGTCCTAGGTTTAAGCATGTACAATAAATATATATGTCAAGGAATTAAGTAGCAAAAACTGCAAAATTTGGCAAGTTACACTTGCTTGGGGTTCTGGCTTCAACTGTAACTCTGACTTCAGTGGGTTCTGCAGGGACTCCTCCGTTTGCTGATATAGACATCACCATCAGATTTAGAAAATATCAATTGGCTAGAAACGCCTGTCCTTGAGTCTAATTTGGACACAGGGACGAAAATAACATTTTCAAGTCCAAGTGGGGTCCACATGTGGGCCGCTTTGCACCGAAAAATATGCCAGGAACAAAGGTCTCCAAATCTGTCAAACTTAGTGTTAACAAGTCAGGAACGATGATACGAACCCAACGGAACTTCCAGAATTGGATTCCGATGAGCCGATCACAAAATCACCTATCAAGTGGAGCCGTGGGGCCCACGATACGCGATTTTGTCAACGTTCTCAGAATTGAACCAAACTTGGGTCACAGGACCAGCGTATTGCTACGAGTCCGATGGTGCAAGTTTCATTTCGATCCGACGTGTGTACACAAAGATACAATGAGATCCAGAACGGACGGATACGGGGCGTTGTCGGCGGATACGCGTTGATTTCGGTGTGCACGCACATCCAAATCAACTTCTGCAAAATCTCGCACGTCCGTATCAACGACGCGCACGTTTCGGTGAAAATCGCACGCGATCAAGTCATCCCGTTTGGCGGAGCATACTCAGTTCCAGGGTGAAATATGGTGTTGGTTTTCTTGTTTTTGGATCGCGGTTCGCGATCGCCACAGGACGCGACGCACCGAGCGGGTTGCACGGGCATCGAGGGGGTTACACAGCCTATGCGTCACAACTAACGTCAGCCAAAATGGGTCAACAAGGAGGGAGAACGGGTTACCTGAACAGGGCTCCGTGAAATCGTGATTTCTCGTGTTCGCGACGATACGACACAATGTCAGGCTGTGTCCGGGTTCTTGGGTTAGGGTTCAGTCTTCACGCCGAAGACTTCGCCGGAGGGGTGCTGGGGCACGGCTGGGGGAGGCGGAGCGGCTCGCTGGTGTCGTCGGCTCGTCGGGGCATCTCAGGCGGAGCTAGGGCAGTTCGCTGGTGGCCGGGCGGCGCTCGGGGAGGCGAGTAGATGGGGAGGGGAGATGAGGAGCTGGGCGGCCGGGCTCTGCGGGGGTGGCGAGGTCCAGGGCAAGGGCGGAGGAGGAAGGGAGACGGCGCTGGAGTTACTGCGGGAGACGGCGACTCCGGCGGAGGAGAGCAGGAGGAGGATAGCGGGGAGAGAGGGCGGAGCTGGAGGCTCGGCTGCGGGTTCTGGGGAGAGACGACTAGGCTGCAGTGAAGGCGGGGCGGCCGGAGGAAGGCGGCTCGGGTTCTGGGGAGAGGCGGCGAGGCGAGGGCTCGAGGGAGTTCGTTGGGCGGAGGAGGAGGAGGTTAGGGCGGTCGGACGCTGGGATCGAGGGGGTTAGGTCACCGGCGGAGCGGGGGTTTATATAGGCGGAGAAGGGAGCTGGGTCGCCGGCCGTTGCTGGCAGGGAGGCGGAGCCGCAGGCGACCGGTGCAGGGATACGAAGTGGAGGGGTCGGCCGACGGTTATGCGGCGGAGGAGTCGGCTGGCCGCTCGTCGGTTACGGGGCTGAACGGATGGGGAGGTGAAGGGTTTCGGGTCGGGTCGGGTCAGGCGGATCCGGCCCAATTAGCTAAACAGAAAGCGGGTTCGGGTCTAACGGGTTTCGGGTCGCGGGTTAGACCCGGATCCGACCCGCAAGGGTTGAGTTTGGGTTCAGCTAAACCGGTCTGGGTTGGTTCGGTTTGGTTTATTTCAAATAAACCGGGTTTAATTAGGGTTTATTTTGGTTTAATTATAACTTGGTTTTTAGGACTTTAAAAATACTTCCGGGGTCCAATAAATTCCCAAAAAATTATCCTATGTCTAATTTTTCATTTTACACCAGAAAATATCATTTCCATAATATTTTAATGTTATTTAATATCAAATAAAAATTATTTAATTCAAAATATCTTAGTTTTATTTAATAAAAATCCCAGAAAAATTCCAGAAAATTGTGAAACATTCCAAATTAAAAATTTTTGAAAAATCAGGGAATTTACAGGTAAAATATATTTGGTCTATGTAAAATAATTAATGGATTGACTCTCACTTAATTAGATAGTCATGGACATGATGTTGTTGTTTTGTTTGCTTTTTGAGCTATATTGTGTCCTTCATCATATTTTTTAATTAAAATTATTCATAAATTTTATGATGATCCTCTTTTCAAAAGGTAATATACATTGATCTATATACATTGATCTATCTTATCTATTATGAAACAATTTCTATATAGATCAATATGTGTCATCTTTTTTATTAATATATGCTTAACTGGATAATTCCTTTTATTGTTCATCTTTAATGCTTATTTATTGGATATTCCTTATTTTTGCTAAAGATGATATTTTTTTGTTTTGTGATAAGTTTGGAGATTTATATGCATTGAGCAAAGAGGAGAAATATTCATATCTTGGATATCTCTAGATATTGTATTTATCTATTATTGTATATAATTGCTTTGGAACTAGATACACATGTTTTGAGAGGAGGGGAGAAATTATTGTTACAGTTCTTTCACCCTTATTTATGTCGAATATCTAGTTCATCATGGACCCATTTTTTTAATATCTTATTGATTGAGGTCATGACACTAATATTTTGTGAAAGGTTTATGAGAGTTTATATGATTATCTTTATTCTCTCTCTCTCTCTCTCATTTATGGGTTAAAATATAGAAAAAAAATTCTATATCATCTTTACTAATGATTCTATTGAGCTTTTATTATTTTGGCCTTCCTTGCATGTTAAACTGATTTGGCTTTCCTTGTTGTGGACTTAATCAAAATTCATGATTATTGCTTAGATTGTTAATACTTTGAGGGGGAGCATTCAAGTCTACTGAATTTCTCATTCTCAAGTATTTATCTCCTTTACCTTCATGCCTAACTAAGGATATTCATAATATGTTAAGGTAATTGAGTTCAATTTTATGAACTTGGCTAAGTGGATAAATTTTGTAAATAGAAAGATTCTTGTATATCTATTTGATCATTATGATAGTTCTTATTGTATCTTCCAACATTGGTATGTTTGCAAATGTCTTATGCCCATGGATTTTGTTTGAAATCCTTTCTCCATAACTATAGCTTCATTTTCTATTATATTTTGGGATTTCTACCTTGAATTTCTTTTGGTAAACCATTATTGATTGAAGTATAACAACTATATTAATTACATGCATGCTAAACTTGTGGTTTGACAAATTATTCTATATTACTTATGTATTTTTTTTACTTGTCTTTACACAATTCTTATATTACTAATATAGTATCTTGATCATGATTATCTATGCCTTTCTCCTACTCTGATTTATTTACTTAAGATTGAATTCATTTGTTCTCTTAGTACGAGGGAGCGCATTTTTTATCATGTCAAAGGGGGAGAAATAAGTTTAAGTATGTTTGTCAAATAGAGAAGTCATTTAAGTAGTATATTTATAGTAATTTGTGCTTATTACCTATTAGTGTTGCTTACTTCTATTATATCTATTTTAAACTTAACCAATTTGTCATAAAAAAAATGGAAAGATTGTTATTATAATGATTAAGTTGAGTTTTTGAATATGGCTAATCGATTAAGTTTAACTTTATAATATCACTAATAGTCATGCAACTACTATAATATTGATACTTAAACTCACTATTGTCAAATGTACATTAAAAATATCATACTAGCTACTACGCATATTGCTTTGTTCGTCTAACATGTATGTGCAAAAAAATAATAAGGAAGATCAAACGTGGACATATGCAATGAACAAATCACGATAGGCCAAAAATGGCATTATACCAGAAGATTTCTCTGAATCGCCTACGACATCTCCGAGGCCACGCATTCAGGATTTCATGATCAGTTTATCTTTGGACATATGTCGTCAAAGGAACATCCATCTTCGTACAAAGGAAGAAAATAAGCCAAGCGAAGCCAAATGATGGATACTGTCATTATCAAGTTGTTGCTCAATTTTATATTTTATTCTGTATTTTAATCTTTATTGATAGGACTCATTGTATATCGGGTCACATTGGCACTAGGAAGCTCAAAACCAATCACAAACAAACATCCTAGTCCACCAAAATAATCCTGACCTGAACCCACAATATTCTGGCTTAGGAGTAGCCGAACTTGGGCTGAGTTCGATCCTACAGAACTTGGGCCGAATTTGGTTCCTGATGACCAGTTTCAAATATTCCTCCTGAAGAACTTGGCTTTAACATTTAAAAATCAAAACGTTAGGCACACCGAGTTCAGGCCAAATTCGATCTCTAGAGCCCATGTTGAAAAACTATAAATAAACATTAATCCTCCATTGAAACTAACGCATTCACTCATTCTTTACTTTTCTGTTCTAAGATATTCAATATTCATATTCCCAAGATCAACTCACCAGCCTTCTAGTACCAAATTGCGATTCTGATTAGAAGTATATTCGAGTTGTAAAGCTTGGATTTCCATGTTATTTCATTTCGGTGTTTGAAGTCGGTGAGCTCTTCAGATCAAAGTTCGTGGTTGTAAGAAGTCGGCGAGCCCTTCACATAAAATCTCATGTTTGTATGAAGTCGACGAGCCCTTCGGATTAAAGCTCATGGTGTATTCTTATTTGTTCAAATAGTGGATTAATACCGGACAAGAGTTTTGGGGACTGGACTGCCTTCCACGAAAGATACCAGTATTTATCGTGGTGTTTGTATTTCTGACTTCTTATAATCAGATTATTAGCTTGCTAGATTTTAAATTATTCATTAGCATTGCTTTATTGTATTTTTACTCTATTTACCCCCACTTTAGAGTTGTCGACAGTTTGATCAGCCGCTAGTGGATGTAAGTATGTAATAGAAAACAATTATAGAATATATAGCACAATTTTCTTGAGGAAAGCAAAAAAATATTGATGTGTCACAGAAGTACGAGCAACCTAAGGAAATTAAGAAAGGACTACCAATTCGCAAAAGAAAGTGGTGGCCGTGATAAGGGCCTCTTAGAGATGCAAAATTTGTTAGGTGGAAAGTACGGGAGTAGAATATTTATTAGAAAGTTTATTAATCCTCTAGGAATAATAATAAACATGAGTGGAAAATATAACATGAATGGAAAGTGTAAAGGTAGAAACTTATTAGAACTTTATTAACCCTCTAGGGAATAGACATGGACAAAAAAAAGGAAAGTGGAGTTTTATTGGCCGTATGTTGGATACTTGCCAGCAAGTGTTGGCTTCGGATACCCATTGCCATACCGAGGAGATAGACATATTGTGTACCTCGTAGTGCATCATGTTTGCTGCTATGAGCTTTGTGAACATGGCTCATATGCTGACGTCAGAATCACATGCTGAGGGATAAAAGGTAGTGGATTCTTTTATGGAGGATGAAGATACGTTGGATGAAGAGCTTGGGGTGATGTAGCCTAGCCTACGAAGCACGTTTCATCTTATGATAGTAGTCATCAGGCACGCCTTTAGGGGAAAAGGTTCGTAGCGGAAGTCGACATCCTCTTATATGGTTTAACCCTCGTCCTTTCTGGAGATCATACCAAGTTTTCTTCATCATGTTCTAGGCGCTCTTGTTATAGATGTAATAGAGAATGCATCCCTCTTCTTCTTCTTCTTCAGAATTCTCCTTTGCATTCGGCAGATAGAATCTTTCTTTGTCGAAGATGATTGTGGCCTCATCTTCTGATAGGTTATTACCTTAGTGTATGAGTAATATCTTAGCTAATTCCTACACTAGCTAGTATAATTAACTAATAACTTAGGATTGATAATAACAGTCACTAACCTAATACACTAACTGGCAACTAATTGGTAACAATACACTAATTATTATATACTAGCTGACACCCACACTAACAGATTTCTAATATACTAATAGGTAACTTATCTATATAGCTTAACTGATATTAGATATACACTAACTTATACTACTTACTAACTAATACATTGTACTCACTAAGATATATCTAACTCTAACCTCACTAACAGACATTCCTATATACATCACTATATAGTCATCTTCATACTAACTAGCACTAATATCTCATACCAACAACTACTGATACTAATACACACATTAGCTAACTTCCTACTGTACTATTGATACTCTATCTAAGCCACTGACACAAGATTATAACACCTAATACTACATCAAGTACTTGCCCCTAATATGTTCACAATGACATCAGGTCAAGCTACTGCCCAGGTGTTGTTTTCCCCTACAACAACTGCTCACAATTCTAAGTCAATTGTACACCAATACATGCACATCAATACCTGGGCACCCCCTTACTTGAATACAACTTATACACAACACAACATCATCTATAAGGATAATGACAGGAATTTTTATACCTTGCCTAACATCTAATACCAGCCAGATATTTCCAAACCAACACAACAACACATTCAACACTCAGTCCCTCTTAACTTGAACATTAACATAACCCATTCACCAACTCCATCACTGCTAATGCAGTAAACTGCACTGCATCAAACCCCCTCCAATCCACTGCTGCAGCTACTGCATCAGTGCAGTGCACCAGAGCACTGCCTCAACACACAAATGTATACAGACACTCTTGTACTTGACCATAATTAGCCCGCACCTATATCCATATCAACACACACTCAACTAATATGTATCATTTACTAATTCATAGTTAGCCTCGATCATAACCACCTGTACACAGTTGCATCACTCGAGCAACAACACCTGAACACAGTACACGCAGTTGCATATCAGTTACTTAATGTAAGCATACACTCTCAACTGAATATCCATATTTATAACTGCAATCTAACATGTTGCTGATGTTGCCACTACATGCTGAGTTTGCACAGCAACAACTCGAGTGTTCCCCCCCCCCCCCACCCTCTTCCTATAATTCAACTGGGATACACTTCCCAGTCACAAGCAGTTCACACAACACAGTGTCATCACACACCCCTCTCATATTCCAAATAACAGTTAACCCCATACATAATATATATACCCCCCCCCCCATATAAGTACTTCGATTACAATTAATCAACACAACACAAAATAGAATCATATATATATATATATATATATATATATATATATATATATATATATATATATATATATATATATATATATATATATATATATATATATATATATATATATATATATATATATATACTAACGTTGGTTCGAGGCTGAGGTAATTCTACTTCCTCACAAGCATGTAATTTTATGATGCAATTATTATTTTCTGGTTATTTCTCTGATATAGTTACTATTATTGGTAAAGCTGTTACCTTAGTTAACCATGATAGAGTTAGGATCTGTCATAGCGATGTGTCTTACACCTAGTGGGATGGCACCAAAGTCGCGTAGCCTTGTTATGCCATGATGGCAGTTGTTGGCATAAATCGTTGATAGCCGTGCTAGGCATTTACTATCGTTAGATCTATCCGAGACTACTAAAGTAGTTTACTAAGGTAATAGTGTTCTCGTAATAATTCCTTATAACAGTTATAATAACTTGATTATATTAATTATTATTATTCATGCAAGTGAGAGAAGTAGAACCTCAATACGCTGATGAATCAAGCTTTAGCAATTGGTTCTAAAAAAGCCCTTAATAAGGGTAATGCAATTAAAAATGCTCAGAATTTTGAGTATCCCTCTGAATTAGAGGAATTAAATAAATGGACTATTCCAAAAGTAAAGCCAAAAGAAATTTACCAAATTTGTACTTTTGACTTTTGATCATCCATTACTATAAAAATAATGGAAAGAACAGTTTCTGTAAATAATACAGAACATTCACTTAAATTAATAAGCGAAAAAGATATTGGACATGTTCGTGATGTCTATAATTATGTCCATATTGGACTAATATAGGTTGCATTTAAACCTTTAACTCTACCAGCGTTAAATACATCAATTATGGCATCTCTTAGAGATGCGAGATATTTAGATTGGAGTCAATCCTTAATGGGAATTATGCAAACTAGTCTTTTCCATGGCCCAGTCTACTTAATGTATATCCCAATTTAACTCTGTCAATGATAGATGCCCATCTATTTGAGTCTGTAACTTTAAATTTGAAAACCAATGGTTATAATTTTCTTCCTGGATCAGAAACTATAGCAATAATTTATAGGATCCATTATAAGGTGATGAATAATATTGCTCCAAATGCGAAGCATATTACCAAACCTGGTAAAACTACTTTGGTAGAAATAAATTTGTTAGCATCCAAAGTAGCCACAAATCGAATAATTCGACGGAATAAAATTAATTTTCCAAATAAATGGATTTTGAATCAAGCTATATTACCAAGGCCAATCTTGGACACAGATATTGATCAAATTATTCAGACTCATGATGAAGAGGTAGAAGTGAGATTCACTCCACATGATATTTTTAGACTTTCAATATCAAGTCATAAAAAACTACATTCAACAATAGGGTCAACTTCTTCTAATAAAGAAGAAGAAATAAATAAAATTATAATTATTGATGAAGCAATAGCATATCTCTTATATAAGACAAAGAGCAAAATAGGCTCACCGACAATGTCAAAAATAGAATATGCCACTGTTTAATGATTTTTACAACCAATCAAGAAGTTCAGGACATTCTCAATAGAATATACGATGAAAATGTTGAATTTCAGAAATGGTTTGAAAAAACTATTCCATAAAAAGAAGGTATGAATTCAAACATGAATATTATAATCATCTCAAAAAAAAAAAAGGATAATACCTTCGCTGACTGGTTTATCCAGAGTTATGTGGATAGAGAATTAACACAAATTAATATGTTAGAGGAATATTATAAAGTCTGAAATACTGATGTAGGATCAAGCAGCGGTATTACTAGATCAATGTATCCTCCTAATAAGTCAATTAAGCTCACTGTCAAGAATTCGACAGAACAAATTGATGTTGTTTCTTTTGTCAAGACTATTGACAGTAAAGAAATAATTATCAAAGAATTACAGAAAGCCTTAAGGCAGAATAATTATACAAATATTTTTATCCAAGTTATGGGTCAACAATTGATCAGAATTGAACATGCTTTGGATAACTTATTGCATAAATTTAATGCAATTAGACATTTGGATCTTTCTGGAAAATCTTCTTTAAAGGAGACTACTAATATCTCCATTCGACCTCCCATTGAGGTAAAAGAATTTAAAGTAACTAAGGCTCCTGAGGTTACTAAGGAAGATATAAAAGAGCTAATAGCTTAGTTCAAAAGAAATAACCTTCAGACAATCAATGCTGAAGAAAAAGAATTGCAATAGCTAATAGCTCATGCTAGGCAAAAATTTACTACTGTTAGTGAAAATACTAATAAAAATAAATCTGCTATTAATAACCTTCATAAAAGTATTCAGGTTATTAATGGACAATCGTCTCATGCTACTTCTGAAATGTCAGATGATGATCATCAATTTGAGAATAATATTAACGAGGATAATGCAATCAATCCTCACAAAATCGATACCATGCAACAATCCTTTGCTGATTTAAAGCATAATAATAATCCTCAAATTCAACTAGTAAAATATGGTAAACCAAACCTGATAAAATATTACTATAAGAGACTCACTCCTGCTGATGTACTATTAAAAGAAAATGATTCAATAGTACAAAATTATTGCAGTGGAGGCAAAATCTATAAATGGAACATAGATGAACTAACTGATAAACAAATGCATGATAAGTTACATCGAATGATGATGTATTCCAATGTTGCTAAGGCTATTAGAAATAATGATAAAGATACCGCACAATTCATTTATTGTGGTTTTACCGACATTCTTAGGGGCTGGTGGCCTAATTGTATGAATGATACCCAAAGGCAAGAAATATTAAATACCATCAAAACTGAGACTAATCTTGAAAATAATACTCAGCAAATAAAGCAGGATGTTGTTTATACTTTAATTATCATAATTCTGGAACACTTTACAGGAGGAATCTCCGATCATGGAGAAAGAGTAAGAACTCTTCTTCAAAATTTAAGGTGTCCAACATTAACTCACTTTAGATTGTATAAAGATACTTTTTTAAGTAGAGTAATATTGCTTGGTGATGCAAATGATGCTCACTGGAAGTCTAAGTTCATAGATGGACTTCCTAATCTTTTTGCTGAAAGGATAAGGCAAGGATTGAGAATCCAAAATAATGGTATTATTCCTTATTCTAATTATACTTATGGTAATTTGATTAATAAGTGTATTGAAGAAGGTTTAGTTTTATGTAATGACTTAAAGCTAAGACATCAATTAAAAACTCAGAGAATCTCTGAGAAGAAATAACTGGAAGAATTATGCGACTAGTTTACAATGGATACTTTCAAACCTCTAAATACAAAGGGAAAAATGAAAGTAAAAGAATATAAAGATTATAAAAGACCTTATAAAAGAAAGAAATATCCTTCAAAAAGGCAAAACAATATTGTTAATAAGGACATTAGATACTCTAAGAAGAATAAATCTTCTAAAATGAGTAATATTATTAAATATTATAAATGTGGTAAATTAGGCCACTATGCTAACAAATATTACACAAAAAAGAAATTGGAAGAGATTGAGGATGAAGGGTTAAGAAAAACCCTATATAAATTAATGATCGATTCCGATTATGAAGAAAGTTCATCCAATAATAAATCTAGTGATGCATCAGTAAATGAATGTGATACTAATTATAATTGTAACGAATTTATTGCAGATAAGGATATTAGCTACTATAAATCAATAGTAGAAATAAATGGGTTATCAATAAATATTTTAACTCTTGATGAGAAAAAATATATTATTGAGGCTTTACTTACTGATAATATCAGTTTTGCAATTAAAACTAGAATTATTGATTTAATTAGAGAAAAGTCAGATAATAAAGTCAATACTCCTATCCAGACTCCTACTAAAGCCTACAATATGGCTGAAGTAATTTCTAGATATAGAAGAAGACAAGTAAAACCTGTTACTATACAGGAATTTTAGTCTAAAATAAAAACATTAAAAATTGAGATCAAAATATTGAAATCTCAAGATCAGCAAATCCAGAAAAGACTGGATAAGCTAGAACTAGATATCTAGAAATATTGTCAGATTAATAGAAACTGGTGAATCCTCTACAGGTTCTTTTCGACCAAAAGAACAAGAAAAGGAGATTCAATCTGTTAAAATGGAACAGATAGAACAAGAAGCCAGGAGAAATAATTTTGTAAAAAATAGACTTATTTATTACCCATAAATGGTACATTAAAATAAATCTACTCATTAATAATGAGTATTATATAACCAATCTTATTGAACTAGTTGATAGTGGTGCAGATCTTAATTGTGTTAAAGAGAGAGTTATTCCAATAAAATATTATGAAATAACTACCCAGACACTGAGTGTTGCTAATAATAAAGCACTAACTACTCCTTATAAAATTATAGATGTTAATGTTTGTAAGGATGATCTTTGTATTCCTATACACCTAATAGTTGTAAAGAAAATATCTCAGCATGTTATTTTAGGAATTCCTTTTCTAGAAAAACTCATGCCTATTAATGAGATAAACAAAGAAGGAATTATAACTTGTTATAAAGGAAAAAGAATAACTTTTGAATTTATAACTAATTCAATTGTTAATATTCTCAATGAAGTTACTTTAAAAGAGAATCAGATTAATTTCTTAAAAGAAGAAATTGCTCAGGTAAATATTACCCAGCAATTAAAACAGTTAAAAATTCAACAAAAAATTAAACAAGTCAAAGAAGACTTTAAGCTACACACTTGTAGTAATATCCCTAATACTTTATGGGATAGAAAACAATATATTATTTCTCTTCCATATAAAGAATCCTTTAATGAAAGGAATGTTCCGACAAAGGCTAGACCTTGTCAAATGAATCAAGAATATCTTAAATTATGTAAAAAAGAAATCCAAGACTTATTGGATAAAAAAAAATTAATTCGCAATGCTTACTCTCCATGGAGTTATACATCATTTTATGTAAATAATAATGCTGAGAAAGAGAGGAGGATTCCAAGACTTGTTATTAATTACAAACCTTTAAATAAGGTTTTAAAATGGATTAGATATCCAATTCCTAATAAAAAGGATCTACTTAATAGAGTAGCCAAAGCAAGAATTTACTCTAAATTCGACCTGAAATCAGGTTATTGGTAAATTTAAATTGATAAAAAGGATAAGTATAAGACTGCTTTTACTGTTCCTTTTGGTTATTATGAATGGAATATAATGCCATTTGGTCTGAAAAATACTTCTTCAGAATTTTAAAATATTATGAATAAAATATTCATTCAACATTCTAATTTTATATTATCTTATATAGATAATATATTAATCTTGTCTAATACTTTAAAATAACACTTTAAACACCTTAATGTGTTTAGACATTTAGTTATTAAAAATGGCTTAGTAATTTTTGCCCCAAAAATGAAGCTCTTCCAGAAAGTAATAAGATTTTTGGGACATAATATTATAAATTACACAATAATTTTAATAGATAGAAGTATTAAATTTGTTTCTAAATTTCCAGATAAAATTATTGATAATAAACAGCTACAATAATTTCTTGGTGTATTAAATTATGTATCCGAATTCTATAAGAATATCGCCAATGATACAAAAAAATTGTATCAAAGATTAAGAAAAAATTCTGCTCCGTTGAGTAATACTCACACTAAAGCAGTAAAAATAATAAAACAGAAGGTAAAGAATTTACTATGTTTACACTTAGCAAATATTGAGTGGTTTAAAATTATTGAAACTGATGCCAGTAATATTGGTTATGGTAGAATACTAAAACAGCTAAATCCTGACACAAATCCTGACACAAATAATACTCACATTAAAGTATTTTACTTTGACAATAGTAAGCAAAAGTACTCTTGGTTTATTAGAATTTGTCCTGAAATTCTAAAATAGAAAATTCCTGCTTGGTTTATCCGCTGTGGTTATAATTTGGTACTACCTTAGAAATTTTACCACCATCTCTCGAAGAATTATTCGCAACTTGGGCATAATCTAATCCTCTATGTCAGAATGCTGACAAACTTTTTGAAGGGGAGAGTACTATGTATTTCTTTATCCATTTTAAAATTCCATATATTTTCAAATGGGTAATTAAATGCGAATACAATAATAATAATTTTCCAACATTGGCCAGAATTTTTGTGATCAAGTGGTGGAATCGCATTGACGAGAAAGAGAAGGTACAAATAGTACAAAATCTATCAAGAAAATGAGATCCTTGTAGAAGATAAATTAAAGAGAAAATTTATAGAATATTGCCCTCTGAAGAAATTGAAGGAATCATAGAGACGAAGAAATCCTCGGGAAGAATTAAAGAAGAAATGTCTTCAATATACGTGGACTCAATTTGATTCAATTTTTGAGACAGATAATTTTTCTTTTAGTTCTGCTAAGTTAGACAGAATGGTTGAAGAAAATATTGAAGGAGATTCAGAAACCTTCTTCAAAAGAATGTATCATTGAGTCACTACTCAACAGTCTGACAATGATATCGATGATAAAGAGATACAATAATTGTATTGGCCTGCCAAAATACTTGTGGCAGGTTTCTAGTTTACTTTATGAAAAGATGAGTCTCTTTATTATCATGACCGACAATGGTGGACCCTACTCTACTTTTGGTGCAAATGCTCCACTGCGTGTTAAAGGCGATTAAAGTAAAGTTGAATTGGACGGACACTTACAGCTATTCATGTTCGAGATAAGAAGGAATCTTCGTGACTCGCACCTGCCAGTCACCCGGACAGCCAATCCAGCCAGTTTGTATTATAAATAGAGGCTCGGTCTCTGTGTGATGCGTGATTTTGTTTTCTAAGTTCTAAGAGTGTGTGATTTTTCTTTCAAGCTTGTACTACTACTTATCATCGATAAATAAAATTTTAATATTCCGCATAAGAAAGTTTGTTCTCATCCGCTCTACAAGAGCGCTTATCCTGGTTTATCCCTTTGGAGATTTTCTCTTTGGACACTAACAAGTATATGTATAAACACCTATTACTATATAATTAATCCATATGCTATATTATAGGCATTTAATCATATACATATAGGGTATAACTTAGGAAATTATGATACACATCAAATTGAGGAGCCAAAATCCCAAGTTCTCTATAATAATCGTTTATATATATATATATATATATATATATATATATATATATATATATATATATATATAAAATACATTATAATACAACTAAACGAACTTGCTACAATGAGAATTAGGAAGTAATTGCACAAAACACCCAAATTGAGCTCCGTATCACACCGTATCACACAGTATCGTGATACGGCCTACTCGTATCCATTTGTGTAAATGTACATAGTTCCACAACCTCGATCTAAGTCTAATTAGATCCAATTGGTCTCATGATACACAATTGATGTGTCAATCTCGTAATTCCTCCTATTTGGACACAAGTCACTATGTAGCAATCACAATACACATCCAATTAGCCTAGAACTTGTTCATATAGGTAGCCATATGCCATGGGAGGGTTCATAATAGTCAAATACATGATTTGGGAGCTAGAATGAAGATGAATTTATAATTTTACCTATTGGGAGATGGATTCCCAATGAAAGAGCTCTACGATACGATCCGGACACGATCTCCTTGCCACAAGATTTATTTTCTAGTTCTCCTTGCAACTCCAAGATACAATGCTCCTTGAGGAATAAAAATGAGAGAAAAATGCAAATGAATTGAGAGGGATTGATGGAAATTGGGGATCTAGAAATTGGGAATCTCAAAATAAATGAATAAATGGAGAGGAGAGAGAGAGAGAGAGAGAAGGAGCTATATATGTCCACCCCCCCTTCTTTAAGCAAATTAAAATGTCTAATTTACCCATAATGGTTAATCATGAGGAATAATTTAGGAGTGTATAATGGAAAGTCTCTATACTAATGCAAATTAGTCTTAATTCTCCTAATTAATTAAAGGGAATGGGTCTAATGGGCCTAGTCTATGTTGGCTCAATAAATTGTCATGACAAGTCTAATTGGTTTCACTAGTGTCAAGTCTATTTAATAGGTTAATCCACTAACTATAAGTAAATAACACCAGTTATAATTTAATTAAATAGCACTATAATAATTATTAATCACTAGGAATAATAGATATTCAAAATGACTAAAATACTCTCATTTGGAAAAGTGGGGGTGACAAACCTACGAGTCCTTAGAAAAATTTCGTCCTCAAAATTTAAGGAAGGAACCAACTACAATAAGTAATCATAACAAGGAAGCAAGAATTATACCTCACAGCTCAAACAAATAAGGATATCGCTCGTGCATCTCAGCTTCTCGTACCCTAGACTTCGCTGGAGAGTGATGCCTCCATGGGATGCATACCAAAGGGATCGTCTAGTTCCGCAGCACCTTCTCACTATGATCCAGAATCTCCACAGGCTGCTCTGGATAACTGAGAGTAGGGCCCACCTTAATTTTTGATTGATCTAATACATGGCTAGGATCTGCCATGTATCATCTCAGCTGTGATACGTGGAACACGTTATGCACTCCCTCTAGTGCAGGGAGCAATTCTAGTCTGTAGGCCACTGCACCAATCCTCTCAAGAACATCGAAGGGTTCGATGTACCGTGGACTAAGCTTTTTTCCTCTACCAAAGAAAATCGTGCCCCGTGTTGAAAAAATCCTCAAGAATACCATATCCCCCACCTAACACAAAATAAAGCCTTAGTATCCTATCCAAAATAAGCAATCATAAGCAATCCAAAACAAAACATATACCTCAAACTCCAAAGGTCTCCGGTGGCTATCGGCCTAATGTCGTTGTCTGTCCTGCGCCACCCGAAGTCTATTTCTGATAAGCCTCACCTTCTCAACTGCATCCATGACCATCTTCGATCCCAATAAGTCTCTTTCACCAACATCATCCCAAGATAACAGAGTGCGGTATCTCCATCCAAATAACGCCTCAAATGGTGACATCTCTATACTGGCATGGTAGCTGTTGTTATAAGCAAAATCTACCAAATAAAGGTGATCCTCCTAAGAGCCTCTAAAATCCAAAACACAAGTGGAAAGCATATCCTCGAGAGTCTGAATAGTCATCTCCGACTTTCCGTCAGTCTGAGGGTGATATGCGGTACTAAACTTGAGCTGGGTGCCCAAGCCTGCAAACTCCTCCAGAAGTGGGATATGAAACGACTATCCCGATCCGAGACTATGTTCACAGGAACCCCATACAATATGACTATTTGTCACACATATATCTCCGCGAGCTTTTCCGCGGACGTACCCACTTTGAATGGCAAGAAGTGAGCCAATTACGAGGACCCAAATTATGTCTTTCCTTCCTGGAGAACGTGAAATTCCTGATACAAAGTCCATCATCGCATGTTCCTATTTCCATTCTGGAATGGATAAATATTGAAGTAATCCACATGGCCTCTGCCTCTTCGCCTTTACCTCATAACATACCAAGCATCTGGATATGAAGCTCGCCACCTCCTGTTTTATACCATACCACCAAATGTGATCTCTCATGTCTCTATACATCTTGTTGGCACCTGGATGCATAGGTTACTGAGATCGATGCGCCTCCTGAAGAACCTTCTCATGCAATGCTCCACTCGGTACACACAATCGGGTATCGTACCACAATGATCCATCTTCTACAATACTGAAGTCCTCTGCCAATCCCATCCGGACCTGCGCTCTGATGCTCCTCAGAGACTCATTCTTGAACTGTGCAGCTCTTATCCAGTCTATCAACTCTGACTGTACCTGAAGTCCCCACATCTGTGTCGCAACTCCAGGAACTAACACCATAATATCCAAGCTATTAAGATCGGCCAATAAGTACCTGTCCTTCGTCAAGTACATAGTCACTGGATACCTACTCAAGGCATCGGCGACTACGTTGGCTTTCTCTAGATGGTACTACAAAGATATGTCAAAGTCCTTCATTAAATCCAACCATTGTTGCTGCCTCATGTTGATCTATTTCTTTGTAAACACATACTTCAAGCTCTTGTGGTCTGTAAATATCTCTACGCACTCTCCGTACAAGTAGTGTTTCCACAGCTTTAGAGCAAAAATGACTGCTGCCAACTCTAAATCATGGATAGGGTAATTTTTCTCATGAGGACGTAATTGCATGGAAGCATAGGCAATCACCTTCCCGTTCTGCTACAACATACATCCCAAACCCTTACCGGAAGCATCATTGTATATGGAAAATCCTCATGTCCCCAATGGCAACGTCAACACTGGAGACGTAGCCAACCTCTTCTTCACCTCCTCAAAGACGGCATGACACTCCTCAGTCTAGACAAACTCCATGTCCTTTCTGGTCAGCCTAGTCATCAACTCTGCAATGTTGGAGAAATCCTGAACAAATCTTCGATAATAGCCTGCCAATCCAAGAAAGCTCATGATCTTTGCCACTGAACTCGAGGTAGACTACGACTCAACTGCTGATATCATCTTCGGGTCTACTAAGATCCCGTCTCCTGTAATCACATGCCCGAGGAATTCAACCTTATTAAGGAAGAACTCACACTTTGTTTGTATGCTATACGACTTCTCTTTCCTGAGGGTCTCCAGAACTATCCTCAGGTGCTTTTCATGTCACTACCACATTTTCTAGGAAAGGGTATTTTGGTTATTTCAAAATTAATTAAATATTATGCATGTTAAATATTTATTTATTATATTATTTATTTATTGTTAGCATGTTAGATTTATTTTGGACTTGTGTTAGTGGATCTAACTAGTTTAGAATAGATCCATAGACCCAACATTTAATTTTAATTAGATTTGAGCCCAATAATTAGAAGCTCATTTATTAGGAGGAGGATTAATTAAGTTAAACCCATTAGACTAGAACCTTTCCTCCTTAATTAATTTCTTCATGAGAGACCCCAAGGGATATTTTAGACTTTACATAGTAGCTTGAGGGATGGGGCAAGTGAGGCCTATATATAGGGGATAAAAACTTTCTCTCTCTTCATTTTTTATTCCAAATCTAGATCTAGAATTTCTCTCAACCAAATTCCATCAAATCTCTACCAAATTTCTACCCATTTCCTTCCCAAATCATTATTGGAGGCTAGAAGAGCAAGGATCTAGAAGGAGAAAGCAAGGATCTACAAAGAGGAGCAAGGATCTACAAGTTGAAAGCCAAATTCACCAATTTTGGAGATTTTATTGGGAATCCATCTCCAAAAAGGTACAATTCAGTTTTTTCCCTTAATTTAGGTTATAAATCTGAGATTTAACAATAAGAAATAAACCCATATGCATAGGCTACCCATAGGATTTTGTTTTGTGTTCATAGGAGGCCTATTGAGAAAGTTATGGTGGTTTTGTGTCAATTTTGGGAGAATTCTGAGATTGACAATTGTTGTGTGTGTCAATTGGTCCTATAGATCAATTTGGCATGTGCTTGTGTGTTTGGGGCTAGTGTCGTATCCACAATTGGGTATGTGTAGGTCGTATCCCATCAATTTGGTGATACGTGTTGATTTGGGGATTTTTCCTCCGACACAGGACTTTGAACATGTCATATTTTGACACGGACACGTAGATTTGTATTTGACTCTTCGTATTATTTATAAATAATATATATGACTTGTTTGTGTCTTTCGGGGTACGTTTGGATGTGTGGTGGACTCGTGTCGCATGCGTATCCTAGATCTAGTGGGATACAAGGTGATACGTTCCATGTGTGTGCAATTTAATTGTATATCTATTTTCTCTTGTGTTCTTGGCCTTGGTATTGTGTAATTATATATATGTATATATATACATATATTATTGATATATATATTTATGTATTAAATATCATAGATCTATATATCTATTATATATATGTGCTGTATATTTATGTAGTTATTATTCTATATATGTAAGATCTACTAATTATTGTATATATATATATATATATATATATATATATATATATATATATATATATATATATATATATATATATATATATATATATATATATATATGTGTGTGTGTGTGTGGTTGTTATGTATATATGTATATGGTGGTGAATATATATTATATTTATGTAATATTGTGTCTTAGATCTATGTACCTATGTATATACTATATGTGTATATTTATTATGTAGCTATTTTTTTACATGTAGATATATATTTATAGGTGGTAGTATATGTATATATAATATAGTAGATATATTTATATATTATTATTATTATTATTATTATTATTATTATTATTATTATTATTATTATTATTATTATTATTATTATTATTATTATTATTATATATACTTGTATGTATATGTAATTATATTGTGTATGTGTTTATATATACATATATGTATGGGTGTTGTTATAAATATGTTACTATGTATGTGTATATTACTATGTAGGTATTAAGTACATATAGATGTATGTGTATATGTATAGTTAGTTATTTATAGTTATATACATATGTTTAGTATAATATTATGTGTAATAGATATTTTATATATATATATATATATATATATAAGGGGAGAACAGAGCTAGAGCGACAGATTATAGCAACCGCGACAGCAGCAGCAGCGGAGGCAATAGTGACAGCCGCAGCAGCAAGTGTCGCAACAGCAGCAGTGTAGCAAACAACACAGCAGGAGCAATAGTAACAGCAGCAGCGTCGTGAAAGCAGCAGCAGCAATAACATACAACAGCAGCAACGACAGCAATTTAGCGACAGCAGCAGAACCGTCGCTAAAACAGCAGAGTATCAGCAGTATCGGTGAGTTTCAGCGACAGTGGGCAGCGACTTTAGCGACAGTTTGGCAGTTTTTATTAACATTATATACTTATATATAATAGTTATATACATAGTATATATAGGCTATTAATATATATGTAAATATGTTCCTAATTGCTATTAGTATTTTAATATACTATATGTATAATATTTAGTGTAGCATATATTATATTTATAGATAGTTAGTATAAGCAAGGTATTGGGTATTACCTTGAGAAATCAAGATAAGTACCAAGGTAATTGGGGATATCCAAGGTATTGGGTTTGGGTATCAATATTGGTTTAGTTTTGTGATACCAAGTTAGTTCAAAACCAAGATATCCATTTAATGTTAAGATTGTATATATATATTAATATTATTTGACAATATGTGTATGTATGTTTTACCTATTGATTTACGTATCCAGAGATATGGTACCTTAGTATCCTAAGATGTAGTTTTTGTGACCTAGACTTTAGTATTTGAACCCAATATTTTTGTATTAGACTTATGCAACCTAGAAATAGGTAGTTGACCATAGTTTGACTATAGTTGACCATAGTTGACTTAGAGTTGACCTAGTTTGACTTTTGACTTAGAAATGGCTTTATGACCTAGAAGTTGACTAGTTTAATTTATTTTTATTCCCAAATACTTGTATTAATGCAATATTCCATATATAGGTCTGTGACACCAGTTCGGATACCGTTTTGCATTATTTGCTCTGGACCACAGGCGAGTACATTCTCTGATAGTTTTCATTATTTGATTATCACTATAATTCAAGTATTTAGAAATGTTACTTATGATTCTTGACACGATGGTACACGGATTGGTATTGTTATTGGATCGTCAATCATGGGATATTACATTGATTATGGAGATGGTATCAGATACTGTCCTTGTTGGTATTGGATAACATTAAATATTGTAGATTAAATATTGGATACATTGGCTAGTGACGTGTCATGATTCGATCCATCATATCAGTCGGGGCGGGGGAAATACCAATTAAATATGTGATCAAGAAACTATAGGCTAGTAGTGTAATCATTGGCTACTAACTAACCATGCAATTCACGTATGGTTGAGTTAGCTCCTTAGTGTAATCATTGAATCTCCCAGGCTGATCACATATTTAGTTAGTATCTCAAAACACATAGTTATTGTTGATTCCATTATTCAGTTCATTGATTACCTTGTTCTATTCTGACATTATAGTTTATTTCTTTATTCTTGTACGCATTGATTATATTTTGTTGCTAGTATTGCCTATTCTCTCATTGCTCTTGATTATCAGTTATTTTCCCATCGTAGATAGCATCTTCTATTTTACTGCTTTATAGTTTTTGTCAATTAATTGAAACTGCTATTGGGTCGTACTTCGCTCCATTCCTGACTGGAAAATATTTTTCAGAGGATCCGGGAGATTGGTGTCCGACATACTACGGACCTCAGTCTATAATGGTGCAGACTTGGACCCACTAGTTCTGGAGTGACTGTCGGGAAATTTAGCCGGGTTCACTATTTAGCATAGTTAGTTCTCTTTAGCATTTTGGTACCGGATTTGTTTCCGACATATATTTGTGTTTGGATATTATTTCTATTTATTGTTGTTATATTTTTAACTGTATAGTTATGTTAGACTTCTGTGATATTTTCTCGTGCCATAGATATGTGATTGAGTATTGTGTTGAATTAAGTTGATTACTCTCTTCTTAGAGTTGAGATATTATTGGAGGATTATGCTTTTTTGTGAGATAATTAGATAGTATAGTTGACCAAGACAGTATTGTACCACCGATGCTGCGACGTAGGCTGGGCGTTGTTCCCGACTTGCATCCCTACACCGGGTGCTGGTCGTGACATCTCATGCTCCTCCGGGATCTTCAAATATATCAATATATCATCAATGAATACCACAACAAACTGATCCAGGTACTGATAAAACACCTTATTCATCAGGTTCATGAATACTGTCGGGACATTGGTCAACCCAAACGGCATCACCAAGCACTCAAACTACCCATAACAAGTCCTGAAATCTGTCTTCAGAATATCTTCCTTCTTCACTTTCACCTAGTGATACCCCGATCTCAAGTCTATCTCCGATAATACCTTCACTCCCTCAACTGATCAAATAGATCGTCAACCCATGGTAACGGGTATTTATTTTTGATAATGAGATTGTTAAGAACCATGTAGTCGATAAACATGTGCACCGACCCATCCTTCTTCAATACAAACAATACTGGAGCACCCCACTGTGATGAACTAGAGCGAAAACTCATCCACCTGCTTCTTTAACTCTACCAGTTCGCTGTTGTTAACCCTATAGACATGTTGTGATATCGGCTCTCCGCCTGGCACTAAGTCTATAGAGAACTCCACATCTCTTTCTGGTGGCAACCCCGACAACTCCTCCAGAAAGATGTCCATATACTCTACAATCAATGGATGTGATGGCTCCTGCTCTTCCACCAAAGCTTCACAGAAGTCTCCCTCACTCTGCTCTGTTGCTCCTCTGATGAACTCAAACTCTGGCTCTCCTGGTGTCTAAAACAAAACTGTGCCTCCATGACAATCGATACAAGCATGGTTTCTACTCAACCAATCTATCTTGAGTACTATATCGTAGCTCAAAAGTGGCATTACGAGTAGACACATGCTCAACTCTTGGCCCTCTAGAAAAATTCTTCGATCCTTGCAAATATTACTGACCAGGATAATGCCACCCCCAGTCGTGATCTTGCAAGTCCTCGCCAATGGTTCAGTCTCAAGATGATGCTTCAAAGCAACAGATACGAAATAATATTAAGCACCAAAATCAAATAAAGCATGAGCTGGAAAAGAATCAAGATAGACTGAACCTGAGATGACAGCACCAATTGGCTCCTTCTCCTCGACGATCAAGGTAAAAGCTTACATCTGTAGTGTACCTCTCTGTTGCTGCTGGTTCTATATGAACCTTTGATGTTGTATCGGCAACGGAGTTCCTCTCTATTTTTTCTGCTGGTGGTCTCGCGGGTGCTCTCTGTGCCTGGGCCCCACCCTGAGCTGGACGAGGTGGAGCCCTAGGACAAGCCCTCAACTGGTAGTCTCTTGATCCGCAGAACAAACACTAACCCAATCTCATCCTGCACGCATCCCATCCATATCCCGGCTTCTTACAGAATGGGCAAAAAATTGTCGGCTGAGATGGCCTCTAAATCTGGTGTGCCTGTTGTACTGGCACTCTAGCTGGTGCAGGGACCTACTGCCTCGGCTGCTAGAAGTGTCTCAGATGCTGCTTCTAAAAATGAGGCCACTTTGCTGGGCCCGCACTACTGCTAGCTCCTGAAGGATCCCTCATCCTCTTGGAGCCAAGCTCCAAATCATCCTCCGCCTGTTGTGCCTGTGCCAGGATCTCCTCAAATATAGTGGTGCGATGTCCGCTAGTATGGGATTTGATCTCCCAGTTTAGACCCTTTATGAACTTCATGGCTTTTCTCCGAGGATTCTGTCCCTCCACAAAGCAACCCAATCTACAGTACTCTGCTGTATACTCGTCCACCGTCATGCTGCCCTGGACGAGGTACTGAAACTGGCTCTCTAAAGAAGTCAGAGCTACATCTGGGAAGAACTTCTCCTTGAAAAGCTCCTTGAAAGCTTTCCAAGTAAGTTCAGGTGATGAGATCCTCGGGTCAGTCCTGAACCATGTCAAAGCAATATCATACATCATGCTCCCTACTGCCTCTACCTGTAGTCTCTCTGGAATCTGTGCCAGCCACAAATTTCTCTCTATGTCTTCGATCCAGTCGTTGACATAAATAATTCCCTCAATGCCCTTAAAGTCCATGGGCCCTATCCTCTTGAAGTCAATGATAGTCCCCGGTCTCGGCTGTTGTGGGACCTACAGAGGTGGAGCTACCTGTGGATGGGCCAAGGCAACTCTTTCGACTGCGGGGAGTGCAAGCTGGTGGGCATTCTCAATGCCCTGCCTCATAACCTCAGTCGAGCGTGGCTGGGCCTCCGCCTGGGCCTTTTATGCCTCTATCATCTGCTGAAAGAGCGCAAATACCTACACAGGATCAACTCTTGCTGGTGGTGGTGGTAGCTCATTTGAAGCTGTAGGCACCGTCCTCTATGAAGTTGTGGTTACCGTCCTCTGGACTGGAGGTGGAGCACCCCCAAAAGCTTCTGCAGAAATGCCCACTTGGACCGGTGAAGCGGCCTCTGAGCTGGAGCTGATGGAGTAGGGTCTGCTGCTGCCTTCCTCTGAGGTGACGAAGTTACTGACCTCTTTGACACTACGTCTGAGCATTGGATCGCATCTTCGGTGGTATCCTGAAGATAGATTGAGACAAAGGAATCAATATTGAGTAAGATACGATATCATCAAAGAAGGACAGAATTATTCAAGTACATCAAACATTTAAATTGGTAAAGATAGCAAAACATATATTTTGAAATAGTTTCCTAGTTGTGATTGAGTATATTCTCAGCCTATATCCTATATCCTAAAGTAGGCTCGTAGTAGTACTCTAAGTCTGAGCACCACTATAAAATTGTACTACTTGTGATCTCTGGACCAGCATGGCCACCACTAAAAAAATGTTACAACCCGCACCCGAAATAGGGGTACCTGTCATTGTCATCTCAACTCCAAACGGAGGAACAAATATAATGACATGATAAAGATAGCCATAATCAATCACAAAATCAAACTAAGGAGGATATAGCACGATATAGAATAAGAAATATGGAAAAAGAATCACAATACAAACATAAGTCCACAATACTAGTCTAGGCATAATACATCTCCAAACTAATATACATGCCAAATGTCTCAATAAAGTCTAAGCCTCCTTGGCCACTAGCTCTAGGTCCTTCTGCTCTAGTGGAGTATCCTCTAATGGTTCGCCGTCCCACGGCCCGTAGTAAGTGGGACACTTCTCCACAAGCCAATCATTTGAAAAATATATCCAATCAGGATTGGAGCGAAGTACAAAACTCTAAAAGAAGTTCTAAATACATGGTGGAGCATATAGGACAAGTAATAGAAAAGAATACAAGATAACTACAAGATAACTATAATAGAAAATGGAAATGAACTGAAGTAAACAGGTAACGTACTGGAAAGTAAAGAACAGGCAATAGAGAATAACTGCAAGTAAAGAAAATATAACACTAGCTAATGTGCCTTGGAGTACAAGTTCATTATGTGATCGGTTTGGGTTGAACATGAATACAATATGGTAACTCAATTACACGTGTGATATGTAATTGACATATACACAAATACACTTGGCTTGATCACATAACCAACTCCTACTCCTCCATCCCCAACCAATACTTATGGATCCAATCACGACACATTACGAACACGAATATAGGCATACTGCTTACGAGCAGTGTGTGAACATGAAGTACATGATAATCAATATCCCATACACACGATGAAATACGTGTGAAGGAGTACCCACTAAATACAGTAGGGGATAACATCCCATGACAAGATCCATTAGTACTAGTCCGTGTAACCAATGTGTCAGAATCAAGTAAACAGTTCTAGAATATGTGATATATACAGTATCATGGCTGAAAACTAACAGAAAGATGTACTCGCCTCTGGTCCTGAGCAAGGTATCTATCGATGCCCAAGCTGGTGTCACACAATCCTATTTAGGTAATATCATGTTAAATGGTGTAAGAAAGTCATAAAATACTAAAATGAGCTAAATTATGTTGTTCTAGATCAATACTAAGTCATACACCAATTTCTAGGTCCAAACTAAGGTTATTAGTCTATATTGGTCACTATCTAACTAATACTAACTTATGTTAGCTATACTAGATTATTACTGTAAAACTCCTATTTCAAAACAAAATATATTTTTATTATTAATAATTAATAATTTAATTATAGTAATTATGTGCTAATTAGGAGAAATAGATTTTTATTAATTTTTATTTTAGGTGTTGGGGCACTTAGAGAATTTATGGGACCATCAAAAAATTTTCGGAATTTATTTCAAGTAGGAGACCCTTTGAGCAGTTGCTAGCTTAATGGTGTGCATAATTATAATCTAGAATTTTTCTTATGAGTATATATATATATATATATATATATATATATATATATATATATATATGCATATATATATTTAAAAAGAAAAAAAAGAAAATAATAAACTAATAATAAGATAAACTAATAACTTAGCAAACTACCCCAACCATTCCTTAAGCAAAACCATTCTATTACTTATTCCCACAAGCAGCCAGCGCCACTTAGCAAATTCCTAGCCACTGTGAGACACCCCCCCGCGAGTAATTACCAAATCCTCTCTCTCCCTAATATATATATATATATATATATATATATATATATATATATATATATATATATATATATATATATATAATATATATATATAATATATATATATATATTATTGTTTCATCTAAAACCCTAAACCTAATCATCAAAACCCTTCCTCTTCCCATCTAGACCTAGAGAGCGCTGCCACCGCAGCCAGAGAACCCCGCCAGGTCGTCCAAATAAATCCTGACGACCGCGATCCCGCGCACTGCAGATTCCCACAGCGAGGTACTTGTATTCCAGAGTTGTTTCCTGTCGACTCGCTCAACCAAACGCCACCCCATCTTCACCGGTATGCTCACCCCTTAACCCTCTTCCATATTAGTTTGATCGTAGACCTCGAACAACATGTAACCCTAGGCGAAAATAGTGCCAAAGTTGGCAGAAGCAGACCGAATTCTGGGATCGCAGAAAACTGCGGTGACCACCCATGTTTCAGAGTTCGTATCTCCCACCACAGAGATCCGAATTCAATGATTATTTTTGGTATGCGTAGACCACTTGACCTAATTTAATTTTTGTTAAATAACCCTAGATTATTAACTGTTGTAGATAGAATTAAATTTGTTGGAAAACCCCGCGAACCCACTTTTCCCAGATTTCTAAAAGTTGTGAAACGGAGTGCGCTCCGCCAAACGGGACCGCCCCGCCATGTACCAAGTGTACCGAACGGTGCACGTAGCGTAAGCGGACATGTAAAAATTCACAAAAATAGATTCGGACTCGTGTGCGCGCCAGAATCAGCCCGTATCCGCGGATATACCCCGTATCGTAACTTTTGTGGAAGTCGGACGCATTTTGTGCACGCACGTCAGATTGCAACAAAAATTGTGCCACTGGACTCGTGGTAATGTGCTGGTCCTGTGACCCAATTTTCACGCAATTCTGAGACAGTTGACCAGTCACCAATTGGCGGGCCCCACGGTTGACTTTTTGGACGAAATTGTGTTTGGCTCATCAGAATCCATATTTGGACATACCGTTGGGTTCGTACTGACATCTAAAGTTTGTTTGACCTATAATTTGTCCCATTTAGAGACTGTTACCCTTGGCACACTTTTTGGTGCAAAGTGGGCCACACGTGGACCCCACTTGTACCCAAAATTACCATTTTGTCCCTGTATCCAAATTGGACGAAAGGAAAGTGCTTTCTAGCTATTTTGCTTATTCTGGGAATGTTGGTGATATTTATTTCAGCATCCGGAGACGTTCATTCTGAGGCCATAGCTTCTGACTCTTGGTGTTGACATCGGGACACTACATTTTTGCAGCTTTCTTGCCAGGCAAGATACCTTACCAAATTGCTTACAGTATTTTACATGCTTAGTATATTTCTGTATATTTATTGCATTTCTGTATATTCCTTGCATGTGTAGTTTTTTTCAGTCATTACTATATATTAGATATGTTGACACACACACATGGCACTTAGTATCATGAGAGGACAATCAGTAGGCGTATGAGCTTTAACCACTCTGGTAAAACGTAGTCACTAGCACGCACTATGGTGGTCATATTCGATGGTCGCTACCCCCGAGGTATGTCGATTGATGGAGTCTGAGGGTCGCTACCCCCGAGGTATGTCAGCTGATGATGTCCACTGATGAGTGTATGAGTTGTGAGGATTAGATCGAGTAGCCTACCCTTGCCCATACGTCAAAAAGTTGTCCTTATCTGCATCCATATAGATTGTCTTGTACAGCGTACTTATTTATTTTCAAACATTATGCATGTTCACTGTATTCAAATTGGCTTGCTTCTATGTATCTTGTTATGTCCCTCTGAGGACCTGGTCCCTTGCCAGGTATAGACGACCAGGAGTATCCGCAGGAGTACGGGCCTGGACCTGACGCATTACTTTCTGCCGAGGAGGTCTTACCTTCTGAGCATCTTTGATTACATCTAACGATGGATTCTTTTAGCTGATACACTTCTGTTATCACATTATTTTATATTGGAGATTTATACTCATCTCTCATTTAGTTTTGGATATAGTCTTTGGTAGTGGATTTGTCTCCACCCGACTATTATTTTGGATATTTTAGACTCCTTATTCTAGTTTAGTATTTCTTTTCTATGACTTGTTGTATGGATGAGACTAGCATATCTGTGACTTGTGACATTATATATCCCACATGTGAGTTTATATTCATATTACAGCGTACGTATGGGTTATGGTTTCCATATATTGGAGTTGTCATAGCCATACGGCTGGCATGCTTACGTGTTCCTAGTCCTACGTATTTTGGGACTGAGGCGTGACAATTACCTTAGTGTATGAGTGATATCTTAGCTAATTCCTATACTAGCTAGTATAATTAACTAATAACTTAGGATTGATAATAAAAGTTACTAACCTAATACACTAACTGGCAACTAATTGGTAACAATACACTAACTATTATATACTAGATGACACCCACACTAACATATTTCTAATATACTAATAGGTAACTTATCTATATAGCTTAATTGATATTAGATATACACTAACTTATACTACTTACTAACTAATACACTATACTCACTAAGTTATATCTAACTCTAACATCACTAACAAATATTCCTATATACATCACTATATAGTCATCTTCATACCAACTGGCACTAATATCTGATACCAACAACTATTGATACTAATACACACATTAGCTAACTTCCTACTGCACTACTGATACTCTATCTAAGCCACTGACACAAGAGTATAACACCTGATACTACATCAAAAACTTGCCCCTAATATGTGCACAATGACATCAGGTCAAGCTACTGCCCAGGTGTTGTTTTCCCCTACACCAACTGCTCACAATTCCAAGTCAATTGTACACCAATACCTACACATCAATACCTGGACACCCCCGTACTTGAATACAACTTATACACAACACAACATCATCTATAAGGATAATGACAGGAATTTCCATACCTTGCCTAATATCTGATACTACCCAGATATTTCCAAACCAACACAATAACACATTCAACAATCAGTCCCCTCTTAACCTAAATATTAACATAACCCAATCACCAACTCCATCACTGCTAATGCAGTAAACTGTACTACATCAAACCCCCTCTAATCCACTGCTGCAGTGTATTAGTGCAGTGCACCAGAGCACTGCCTCAACACACAATGCACACAGACACTTTTGTACTAGACCACAATTAGCCCGCACCTACATCCATATCACACACTCAACTAATACGTATCAGTTACTAATTCACAGTTAGCCTCGATCACAACCACCTGCACACATTTGCATCACTCGAGCAACAACACCTGAACACAGTGCACACAGCTACATATCAGTCACTTAATGTAAGCACACACTCTAAACTGAATATCCACATTTATAACTGTAATCTAACATGTTGCTATTGCTGTCACTACATGCTGAGTTTACACAGCAACAACTCGAGTGTTTCCCCCCTCTTCTTGCAATTCAACTGGGATACGCTTCACAGTCACAAGCAGATATATTATATTTTGTGTTGTGTTGATTAACTGTAATCGAAGTACTTATATGGTTTGTGGGTGTATGTAGTATGTATGGGGTTAACTGTTATTTGGAATGTGAGAGGAATGTGTGATCACACTGTGTTGTATATATATATATATATATATATATATATATATATATATATATATATATATATATATATATATATATATATGTATATATATATGTATGTATGTATGTATGTATAAACACCTATTACTATATACTTAATCCATATGCTATACTATAGGCATTTAATCAAATACATATAGAGTATAACTTAGGAAATTATGATACACATCAAATCGAGGAGCCAAAATCCCAAGTTCTCTACAATAATCATTTATATATATATATATATATATATATATATATATATATATATATATATATATATATATATATATATATATATATATATATATAATACAACTAAACTAACTTGCTACAATGAGAATTAGGAAGTAATTGCACAAAATACCCAAATTGAGCTCCGTATCACACCGTATCGTGATACGGCCTACTCGTATCCATTTGTGGACACGTACCTAGTCCTACAACCCCGATCTAAGTCTAATTAAATTCAATTGGTCTCATGACACATAATTGATGTGTCAATCTCGTAATTTCTCCTATTTGGACATAAATTACCATGTAGCAACCATAATACACATACAATTAGCCTAAAACTTGTTCCTATAAGTAGCCTTGTGCCATGGAAGGGTTTCTAATGGTCAAATGTATGATTTAGGAGCTAGAATGAATATGAATTCAGGATTTTACATATTGGAAGATGGATTTCCAATGAAAGAGCTCAACGACACGATCCGAACATGATCTCCTTGCCATAAGCTTCCTCTCTTGGTGCTCCTTTCAACTCCAAGCTCCAATGCTCCTTGAGGAATGAAAATGAGAGAAAAATGCAAATAAATTGAGAGGGATTAATAAAAATTGGGGATCTAGAAATTGGGGATCTCAAAATGAATGAACAAATGGAGATGAGAGAGAGAGAGAGAGAGAGAGAATGAGCTATATATGGCCGGCCCCCTGTTTACCCCTTCTCCAAGCAAATAAAAATGTCTAATTTACCCCTAATGGTTAATCATGAATAATTTAGGAGGGTATAATGGGAAGTCTCTATACTAATGCATATCCTCCTAATTAATTAAAGGGAATTGGTCTAATGGGCCTAGTCCATGTTGGCTCAATAAATTATCATGACAAGTCTAGTTGGATTCACCAGTGTCAATTCTATTTAATAGGTTAGCCCACTAACTATAAGTAAATAGCACCAATCATAATTTAATTAAATAGCATTATAATAATTATTAATCACTAGGAATAATAGATATTCAAAATGACCAAAATACTCTCATTTAGAAAAGTGGGGGTGACAGACCTCCACCATTTTACTTCCCCCAGAATCTTAGGTTTGTCATCACGCCATTGTACTTATATTTTCTGTCACGACCCGCATCCGGTGTAAGGGTACAAGTCGGAAACAACGCCCAGCCTACGCTGCAGAACCGGCGGTAGAACGTTGTCTGGGTAATCTATCTAACAATATAATGAACTACCAATAATGATAATATACTCAATCACAGATCTAAGATGGAAATAAGCACAAATTAGATAAAAGAATAGAAAAGTCATATACAACTCATGAGTCTAAAATAATACATCAATGAGTCTGAAAGAATACTAACAAATAAGCTGTAGACAAATCCAGTACAAAGAATACTAAGAAGCTACTAAACTCGGATCATCTGTCTCAGTTGGGATAAGTCCTTCCTGAATCAGGGTCTCAGACTCTAAACCCACAACATCCTGAGGTCCATAATGTGTAGGGTACCAGTCCTCAGTGTCATCTGAAAAAAATATATCCAGTCAGGAAAGGAGCAGAGTACATCTCTAACAGCAGTTCTAATCAATGATAAAGACTATGTAACAGTAAATAGATATGAATATACAAGATGCACAATAGATATAAAGAGATATATACAATAAGGAATACTGGAAGAAATACAATAATGAGCAATATACCAATGAACAAGAATACTAATGACTAAGTGTGTGAGTACTAGCTTTAACATGTGATCGGCTTGGGAACATGATACAAGATACAAGATTTATGGCCTGGCTAATCATACGTGCAATGTATGATTAACACTATACAAGATACAAGATGGGTATGATCACATATCTATACTACATACTCTCTACCCCTGACTGGTATAATAGATCCAACCATGCTATGCTATGGCACGGGATTCCCCAAGAAGATAGCTAGTCTTCCCGAGAATCAGTGTCTGTATATGTACAAGATAATCAATAAAACAAGGCTTGCACAAGATACACCAAATACCAAAGAATAACATATCATGACAAGATCTGGATATACCAATCCGTGTAACCATCGTGTCAAGAAAACATAGATATCTACACTAGATACAATGAACATAGAGGATATCATAAATGAGAAACTATCAGAGAATGTACTCGCCTGAAGTCCAATGAATAGTCTCACCGATGTCTGACACGGTGCCTCGAAGACCTAGATATGGAATACAACATCAATACAAGGTTCCGAAAAGAAAATAAGTCAAACTAATCAACTTCTAGGACAATAAGTCAATTCTAAGTCAAAAGTCAAACTAGGTCAACTATAAGTCAACTATGGTCAACTATAGTCAAACTATGGTCAACTACCTATTTCTAGGTTGCACGAGTCTAACACCAAAATATTGGTTCAAATACTAAAGTCTAGGTCACAAAACCATATCTTAAATATTAGGATACCGTATCTCCGGATACGTAAATCCATAGGTAATACATCAATATAAGTCAAACAATTATTAATAATATAGAATCCTAATTACAAACATTAAATAGGTACCGTGATTTTGAACCAACATGGTATCACAACATAAAACCATAATCTGAATACCCCGAACCCAATACCTTGGGTATCCCCAATTACCTTGGTACTTACCTTAGTTTCTCAAGGTAATACCCAAACACTAGTTATATTATCTACCCGTAGATATATACATATACTACAATAATTATTATACATATAGTATATATTAAATACTATTAGCACATATAAATATATTTATATATATTTCAAATACCAAATATATATATATATATATATATATATATATATATATATATATAATATCTAATATATAAAACTGCCAAATTATCGCTAAAGACTCTGCCCGATGTCGCTGAAGGCTGCTGTTGATATTGATACACTGTTGCTTTAGTGACGGTTTTCTGCAACTATCGCTAAAATTATCACTAAAACTCCTGATACGCTGCTGATACTGCTGCTGAAACTGTCACTGGCTGCTGTCACTGCTTCCCTGCTGCCGCTGCTGCTGCCTTTCAGCGACGCTCGCTGTTGCTCTTGCGGCTGCTGCTGCTGTTGGCATTTGCTGCTGCTGTGGTGATATATATATATATATATATATATATATATATATATATATATATATATATATATATCCAAGAACACAAGAAATAGATCTACATATAATTTGTACAAACACATGGAGAGTATCACGTCGTATCCCAATAGATCTAGGATACGCATGTGACATGAGTTCACCACACATCCAAACGTATCACAAAGGACACGAACAAGTCATATATATTATTTATGAACAATACGAAGAGTCAAATACAAATCTACATGTCCATGTAAAAATATGACATGTACAAAGTCCCGTGTCGGAGGAAAAACCCCCAAATCAACACGTATCACCAAATTATTGGGATACGACCTACACGTACCCAATTATGGACACGACACTAGCCCCAAACACACAAGCACATGCCAAAATGATCTATAGGACCAATTGACACACACAACAATTGTGAATCTCGGAATTTCTCCAAAATTGACACAAAAAATACCATAACTTTCTCAATAGGCCTCCTATGAACACAAAAACAAATCCTATGGGTAGCCTATGCATATGGGTTAATTTTCCATGGTTAAATCTCAGATTTAGAACCTAAATTAAGAAAAAAAACTGAATTGTACCTATTGGGAGATAGATTCCCAATACAACCTCCAAATGTGATAAAATTGCCTCCAACTTGTAGATCCTTGCTCTTCTTTGTAGATCCTTGTTTCCTCCTTCTAGATCATTGCTCCACTAGTATCCAATGGTGATTTAGGAAGGAATTAGAATGAAATTTGGTAGAGAAATAAAGTGAAAATAAAGGAATTTGGTTGAGGAAAATTCTAGATCTAGTTTTGAAATGAAAAGAGGAGAGAGAATTTACCCCCCCTCTCTTTATTATAGGCCGGCCCTATTTTCCCTCCCTCAAGTTACTATGAATTATCCAATATACCACTTGGGGCCTCTCATGAAGGAATAATTAAGGAGGGAAGCTTCTAGTCTAATGGTTTAATTAATTTAATTCATCTCCTTAACAATGGGCCTTCTAATTGGGCTAAATTCTAACAATTAATTCATGTTGGTCCATGAGTCTAAACTAAACTAGTTAGGTCCACTAACACAAGTCCAAAATAAATAAATAACATCTAATAACAATTAAATAATACAACAAATCATTATTTATCATGCATAATATTTAATTAAATATGAAATTACTAAAATACTATTTCCTAGAAAATATAGTAGTGACAAGTCTACCCTCCTTAAAATAATTTCTTCCTCAAAATTCAAAGACGAAAACTACCCCCAAAAAATAACAGAACATAACAAAAGAACAGAACTAAAGAATCATAACTAACTATGAAAGAATATACCAATGAACAGAACAGAACTAGGAAATAACATACCTCAAGGCACAAACAAATATGGATAACGCTCTCGCATTTCATCCTCTCTCTCCCAGGTAGACTCCCCCGGAGAGTGATGCCTCCATGCGACGCGTACCAAAAGAATAGTCTGGTTCCTTAGCACCTTCTTTCTCGGATCCATAATCTCAACTGGCTGCTCTGGATAGCTAAGAGTAGGGCCCACCTCTATCTCCGAGTGATCCAATACATGACTAGGATCTGTCATGTATCATCTCAACTGTGATACATGAAACACGTTGTGCACTCCCTCCAATGCAGGTGGTAAGTCTAGTATATAAGCAACTACACCGACCCTCTCTAGAATAGTGAAAGGTCCGATGAATCGCGGACTAAGCTTCCCGCCTCCACCGAAGTGAATCGTGCCTCGTGTCGGAGAAATCCTCAGAAACACCAAACCACCCACCTCGAACTCCAAAGGTCTCCGGTGGCTATCGGCCCAATACTGCTGTCTGTCCTGCGCCATACAAAATCTGTCTCTGATCAACTGAACCTTCTCTGCTGCATCTACAACCATCTCTGGCCCAAGCAAAACTCTCTCTCTAATATCATCCCAAGACAAGGGAGTACGATACCTCAGACCATACAGAGCTTCAAAAGATGACATCTTTATACTAGCATGGTAATTATTGTTGTAAGTAAACTCTACCAAATGGAGATGGTCCTCACAAGAACCCCCGAAATCTAGTACACAAGTGTGCAACATATCCTCAAGAGTCTGAATAGTCCTCTCTGACTGCCCATTTGTCTGGGGATGATATGCAGTACTGAACTTGAGGTGAGTGCCCAAACTCTCCTACAAACTCCTCCAGAAATGAAAAGTAAAACGACTGTCCCGATCTGAGACTATACTGACGGAAACTCCATGTATCCTAACGATCTGCCTCACATACATCTCTGCCAGCTTCTCCGTAGACAAACCCACTTTGAAAGGCAAAAAGTGGGCCGACTTGGTCAACCTATCAACGATGACCCATATTGCGTCTTTCCTTCCTGGAGATCGTGGAAGTCCGGACACAAAATTCATAGTAATGTGCTCTCACTTCCACTCTGGAATGGGTAATGGCTGAAGTAAACTTCATGGCCTCTGCCTCTCGGCTTTCACCTACTGGCACACTAAGCATCTGGATACAAACTGTGCCACTTCCCTCTTCATGCCATACCACCACACACTCTCTCGCATATCCTGATACATCTTGTTAGCACCTGGATGCATGAAATACTGAGAGCGATGTGCTTCCTGCAACACCTTCTCACGCAGCTTCCCACTAGGCACACACAATCTAACTTCATGTCTTAAAGATCCATCCTCAGCAATAGTGAAATCATCCTCCAATCCTACTCTCACCTGATCTCTGATACTCTCAGAGATGCATCCTCATACTGTGATGCCTTGATCATGTCTATCAAATCTGAATGTATCTGCAATCCCCATATCTACATAGCACAACCAAGAACATCACCTCAATGTCCAAGCTCTCCAAGTCCTCCAACAAATATCGATCCTGCGTCAAGATCATAGCTACCGGATACCTACTCAAAGCATCGGCAACTACATTAGCTTTTCCAGGATGATACTGTAATGATATATCAAAATCCTTCATCAGTTCCAACCATCGACGCTGCCTCATATTTAACTTCTTTTGCGTGAAAACGTACTTCAAGCCCTTGTGGTCTGTGAAGATCTCCACACGCTCTCCGTACAAATAATGTTTCCACAATTTTAGGGCGAAGATGACTGCTGCCAACTCCAAATCATGAGTAGGATAGTTCTTTTCATGAGGACGCAATTGCCTGGATGCATAAGCAATCACTTTTCCATTTTGCTGAAGAACACAACCCAAACTTTTCCCCGATGCATCACTATAAATAGTGAAACCTCCAAACCCTGATGGCAACGTCAAAATAGGAGCAGACGTCAACCTCCTCTTCAATTCCTTAAAAGCAACCTGGCAATCCTCTGTCCAAACAAACTCCATATCCTTCCTTGTGAGTCTGGTCATTGGCTCGACAATCCTCGAAAAATCTTGCACAAACTTCCTGTAGTAGCCTGCCAATCCCAAGAAACTTCTGATCTCTGCTACCGAACTTGGGGTCTTCCAAGATTCCACTGCTGCGATCTTCTTCGGATCTACTGAAATACCATCACCAGTCACAACATGCCCCAAGAACTCCACCTTGTCTAAGAAAAACTCATATTTGGACAACTTCCCATACAACTTCTCCTTCCTCGGCACATCCAACACAATCCTTAAATGCTCCTCATGCTCCTCCGGTGTCTTTGAGTATATGAGTATATCATCGATGAATACCACCACGAACTTGCCAAGGTACTGATGGAACACCTTGTTCATCAAGTTCATAAATACCGCCGGTACATTAGTCAAACCAAATGGCATCACCATAAACTCGTACTGACCATACCGAGTTCTAAAAATAGTCTTCGGTATGTCCACCGGCTTCACCTTCACCTGATGGTAGCATGATCTCAAATCTATCTTAGAAAACACCTTGGCTCCACTCAACTAATCGAATAGATCATCAATCTGTGGCAAAGGGTACTTATTCTTGATAGTGAGATTATTCAAAGCCCTGTAATCAATGCACATGTGCACCGATCCATCCTTCTTCGGTACAAACAATATTAGGGCTCCCCATGGTGAAGAACTCGATTTGATAAACCCCTTATCCTGTAATTCGTCCACCTGCTTCTTCAGCTCGACCAGCTCGTTGTTGTTTACTCTGTAGACATATTGCAAAATTGGTTCTGCACCTGGTACCAAGTCTATAGAGAATTCAATATCTCGATCTGGCGGCAATCCTGGCAATTCCTCAGGAAACAAATCCAAGAACTCTGCTATCAACGGATGAGGCAACTCCTTGTCTTCCACCATAGCTCCACAAATAATACCTTCTTCCTGCTCTGCAGCTCCTCTAGCAAACTCGAACTCTGGCTCTCCTGGCGGCCAAACAAAACTCTACCTCCTCTACAATCTATGCTAGCACGGTGCCTACTCAACCAATCCATCCCGAGTACAATGTCGTAGCTCGGAAGTGGCATTATAAGTAGACACGCACTCAACTCCCGGCCTCCTAGAGTAACTCTCCGATCCTTGCAAATATCATTAACCAGGATAATGCCTCCCCCGGTCATGATCTTGCAAGTCCTAAGCAAAGACTCCGCTACCAAACCATGCTTCAGAGCAAAAAAAAACAGATACAAAACTATGGGAAAACCACTATCAAACAAAGCTAAAGCTGGAATAGAATCAAGAAGAATAGAACCTGCGATGACATCTCCGGTGGGTTCGTCCTCCTCGACGGTCATAGCAAACGCTCGTCCCTGACGTGCACCTCCCTGCTGTTGATGTTGTACATAACATTGCTGCTGTGTCGGAAGCGGTCCCCTCGGTTGTACTGCAGATGGTCTCGCCTATGCCCTCGGAGCTGAAGCTGCTCCCTGAACTGCATGACGAGGATACTCTCTCAGCTAATGCCCTTCAGTACCATAATACAAATAAACTCCTAGCCTCCTCCTGTAAACTTCCTAGATATGGCCGGGTTTCTTGCAGAAATGGCAGGAAGATTGTTGTAACTGTCTCTACTACTGTGGTGCCTGGTGAAATATTGCCCTAGCTGGAGTCTAGTATTGTTGCTACTGCTGGAAAGGCCTGGACTGGAAATAAGGACGTTTTGCAGATACTGTACTGTTGTTTGCCCCTAGGAAAGAATCACGGTCTCTCCCGGGCTTCAAACCCAACTCCCGCTCAACCTTGCGTGCCTCCGCAAGTATCTCCGAGTATATCTCATAAAAAGACAGAATGAGGATCTTCACTTCCCAGTTTAGACACTCACGGAAACGAATAGCCCGAACCTCCGGCTCTCTCACCAAATACTCTGTAAATCAGCTCAACCTGCCGAACTCCGCAGCATACTCCTCCACAGACATGCTCCCCTGAATGAGACTTTCGATCTGCCTCCCCAAGTCTACCCTGTCTGCCCGGGCGAAGAACTTCTTTTTGAAAAGGTCCTTGAATACCTCCCAAGACTGTCCTGCGTCAACTAGAATAGGCTCATTCATGAACCAAGTACGAGCGACGTTGAACAGTTGAAGTCCTACCGCCTTAACCTTCAGATCCTCAGAAAGACGGGATACCCTCATAAGACGCTCAATGTCCTCGAGCCAATCATCAGCATAGATGATGCCCTCGACCCTAGGCTCCAGTTTCTTGAAGTCCTGAATGTTGCCTGGTCAAAGCTGAGCAACCTGAGAAGAAACTTGTTGCTGGACCGAAACTCCTCTATCGACTACGGCACGAACAAGCTGATGAGCACTCTTGAAGCCCTGCCGTAGAACGTCGGTCTGCCTCTGATGTGCCTCTGACTGAGCCCTCTGTGCCTCGAGCATCTCACGAAATAGTATAAATATCTGTGTCGCCTCAGCTGGCACAGGAGGTGGAGGTGGAAGCCCCTCAGATACAGCTGGCACAGTCCTCTGAGTAGGTGGTGAACCTCCAAAAGCAGCTGACACTCCAATCACCGAAGAAGTGACTGGTGCAGGCCCTCGGGATATCGCAGACCTCTCAGAAACTGCTCTCCCCTGCTGTGATCTAGTCTTAGGCGGCATCCTGAGAAAAAGCGAAAGAAAGAATCAATATGGCACAAGATGTAAAACACTCAAGGAAAGGACAGTTTAAGAGATCAAGTATCAATATCAAAGGAGAATAGTTGAATCAAAAAAATATTTTCCTAGATGTGATTGAGTATTCTCAGCCTATAGCCTACTACATCCTATATCCTATCGCAGGTTCGCAGAAGTGCAACTAAATCGTCGTACTACCACGATATCACATAACTTGCGAAACTTGACCTGCATGGGCCACCACTAAAAACGTGTTACGACCAGCACCCGGTGTAAGGGTACAAGTCAGAAACAATGCCCAGCCTACGCCGCAGAACCGGCGGTAGAACGCTGTCTGGATAATCTATCTAACAATATAATGAACCACCAACAATGATAATATACTCAATCACAGATCTAAGATTAAAATGAGCACGAATCAGATAAAAGAATAGAAAAGTCATATACAACTCATGAGTCTAAAATAATACATCAATGAGTCTGAAAGAATACTAACAAATAAGCTGAAGACAAATCCAGTACAAAGAATACTAAGAAGCTATTAAACTTGGGTCATCTGTCTCAGTTGGGATAAGTCCCTCCTGAACCAGGGTCTCAGACTCTAAACCCACAACATCCTGAGGTCCATAATGTGTAGGGTACCAGTCCTCGGTGTCATCTAGGAAAAATATATCCAGTCAGGAAAGGAGCAGAGTACATCTATAACAGCAGTTCTAATCAATGATAAAGACTATGTAATAGTAAATAGATGTGAATATACAAGATGCACAATAGATATAAAGAGATATATACAATAAGGAATACTGGAATAAATACAATAATGAACAATATGCCAATGAACAAGAATACTAATGACTAAGTGTGTGAGTACTAGCTTTAACATGTGATTGGCTTGGGAACATGATATAAGATACAAGATTTATGGCCTGGCTAATCATACGTACGGTGTATAATTAACACTATACAAGATACAAGATGGGAATGATCACATATCTATACTACATACGCCCTACCCCCGACTGGTATAATAGATCCAACCATGCTACGCTATGGCACGGGATTTCCCAAGAAGATAGCTAGTCTTCCCGAGAATTAGTGTCTGTATATGTACAAGATAATCAATGAAACAAGGCTTGCAGGAGATACACCAAATACCAAGGAATAACATCTCATGACGAGATCCAGATATACCAATCCGTGTAACCATCGTGTCAAGAAAATATGGATATCTATACTAGATACAATGAACATAGAGGATATCATTATTGAGAAACTATCAGAGAATGTACTCGCCTGAAGTCCAATGAATAGTCTCACCGATGTCTGACACAGTGCCTCGAAGACCTAGATATAGAATACAACATCAATACAAGGTTCCGAAAAGAAAATAAGTCAAACTAATCAACTTCTAGGTCAACAAGTCAATTCTAAGTCAAAAGTCAAACTAGGTCAACTCTAAGTCAACTATGGTCAACTATAGTCAAACTATGGTCAACTACCTATTTCTATGCTGCACGAGTCTAACACCAAAATATTGGTTCAAATAATAAAGTCTAGGTCACAAAACCATATCTTAAATATTTGGATACCGTATCTCCGGATACGTAAATCCATAGGTTATACATCAATATAAGTCAAACAATTATTAATAATATAGAATATGAATTACAAACATTAAATAGGTACCGTAGTTTTGAACCAACTTGGTATCACCATAATCTTAATACCCCAAACCCAATACCTTGGGTATCCCCAATTACCTTGGTACTTACCTTGGTTTCTCAAGGTAATACCCAAATACTAGTTATACTATCTACCCGTAGATATATACATATACTACAATAATTATTATACATATAGTATATATTAAATACTATTAGCATATATAAATATATTTATATATATTTCAAATACTAAATACATATATATATATAATATCTAATATATAAAACTGTCAAACTGTCGCTAAAGACTCTGCCCGTTGTCGCTGAAGGCGGCTGTTGATATTGATACACTGCTGTTTTAGTGACAGATTTCTGCAACTGTCGCTAAAACTGTCACTAAAACTCCTGATACGCTGCTGATACTGCTGTTGTTTCAATGACAGTTTCCTGGCTGCTGTCACTGCTTCCCTGCTGCCGCTGCTGCTGCCTTTCAGCGACGCTCGTTGTCGCTGTTGCTCTTGCGGCTGCTGCTGCTGTTGGCATTTTCTGCTGCAATTGTGACACTTGGATGTTGTTGCTGATATATATATATATATATATATATATATATATATATACATATTAATATGTATGTGTATGTTACTATGTGTATTATGTACATAATACTATGTGAGGGTGTATGTATAATTATACATATTAATATGTATGTGTGTGTATGTTACTATGTGTATTATGTACATAATACTATGTGAGGGTGTATGTATAATTATTGGTAGTAATTATGTATATGATATATATATATATATATAATCATTCACCATATATAACACACATTATATAATTATAATTATAACAACCCATAAATATCTATTTACATATGCATATTTATACATGCTACCATATACAATTATATATACATATATAAGAATAGCTACATACAATATACATAATAATACATAGATCTAAGACACAAGAAGAATAATTATATATACCATATTATATATATATATATATATATATATATATATATATATATATATATATATACAATTATATCTCCAAGAACACAAGAAATAGATCTACATATAATTTGTACAAACACATGGAGAGTATCACGCCGTATCCACTAGATCTAGGATACGCATGTGACACGAGTCCACCACACATCCAAACGTACCCCAAAGGACACGGACAAGTCATATATATTATTTATGAACAATACGAAGAGTCAAATATAAATCTACGTGTCCGTGTCAAAATGTGACATGTACAAAGTTCCATGTCGGAGGAAAAATCCCCAAATCAACACGTATCACCAAATTGTTGGGATACGACCTACACGTACCCAATTGTGGATACGACACTAGCCCCAAACACACAAGCACATGCCAAAATGATCTATAGGAGCAGTTGACATACACAACAATTGTCAATCTCGGAATTCTCCCAAAATTGACACAAAAAGTACCATAACTTTCTCAATAGGCCTCATATTAACACAAAAACAAATCCTATGGATAGCCTATGCATATGGGCTGATTTTCCATGGTTAAATCTCATATTTAGAACCTAAATTAAGGGAAAAACTGAATTATACCTATTGGGAGATGGATTCCCAATGCAACCTCCAAATATGATAAAATTGCCTCCAACTTGTAGATCCTTGCTCCTCTTTGTAGATCCTTGCTTTCTCCTTCTAGATCCTTGCTCTACTAGTCTCTAATGGTGATTTGGGAAGGAATTGGAATAAAATTTGGTAGGGAAATGAAGTGGAAATGAAAGAATTTTGTTGAGGGAAATTCTAGATCTAGTTTTGAAATAAAAAGAGGAGAGAGAATTTACCCCCCCCCCCTCTTTATTATAGGTCGGCCCCCTTTCCCCTCCCTCAAGTTACTATTAATTATCCAATATACCCCTTGGGGCCTCTCATGAAGGAATAATTAAGGAGGGAAGCTTCTAGTATAATGATTTAATTAATTTAATCCATCTCCTTAACAATGGACCTTCTAATTGGGCTAAATTCTCACAATTAATTCATGTTGGTCCATGAGTCTAAACTAAACTAGTTAGGTCCACTAACACAAGTCCAAAATAAATAACTAACATCTAACAACAATTAAATAATACAACAAATAATTATTTATCAAGCATAATATTTAATTAAATATAAAATTACTAAAATATCCTTTCCTAGAAAATGTGGTAGTGACACATTCTCTTTGTAATCTGGTCTAACGACGAGTTCAATAAAATTTAGTTCCAATCTCTGATATGTCTCCTGAGCACAGAATCAAGGTGGCAACTATGCTGGGGAAGACTTTCTCTTGACAAATATCCAAAACATATGGCAAATCAAGTACCCATGTCTAACTCACCCAAAATCACAAAACATTTACAATGATACCACGCTAGAAAAAAGATATAAAATCCAGAATCAATGTCTACCCATTATATACAAAAAAATATTCTCTATAATTTAAAAATAATCTCTGAAACAGATAATCATGAAGGCAAAACTATCCGAAGTCAAAAAAGATAAATTTATACAAGAATATTAATCGGGCATTCAACAAATGATTCTGAAATCTCAAATTTTGTCTTCCTCTAAAAAATCTAAATTCTGAGAACATCTTCATCCGAATGAGATCTTACCAGCGTACGAAGACGATGATAGAGATGATAGATCAAACTATTTTGACGCACGAAAGGAATAATACATGGATCAACCGAGGGCGATGCATAGAAAGAGATACAGAACCCAAGATAAATAATGAGTAACCCAAAATATAAAGATAAAACATCATCTTATTTGACAAAATGATTAATGTGGTCAACTACAGAGCCACATCTCTCAGAATTAAGGAATAAAGGAAGACAATCAACGAATAGGTACCAAGTTGGAGTAAGGATAGAGGTACCAAGTTGGAGTTCTAAGGAATAGTGGACAGAGATCCATAATCATGCGACACCCAATAAAATCTAAAATGAGACATGCATGGGACACCACAAAAACCTTGTCATATGCCAGAACTAGAATACTGGAGAACAAGGATAGACGTAGGCCAGCTACACTATATGAAGTACTCTGGTACCCCATATTAAGGTCACGACTGTAAGTCATGTTGGGTGTCATAGCAAGAATACAGTCTAGGACCAAACTGATCTCATGTCCACAGGAAATATCAATAAAATAAGTAGTAAGAATGATAAACATATGAAAACTAAGTAAAATAATTTATAATAAATAAATGCAGGACAAGGAGTCCCTAGAGGGCAAAGAGTACTTACCTAGAGGGCTCTGCTAGATAAGCTAGTCTTCAGCGATCCAGGTCCATGCTTGTACGTCCATCGGGCTCCTCAGAATACACAATAAACAATCATTAGAATCCAAAAAAGGAAATTCCATAACCACATATATTAAAGAATGGGATATAAGGTTATATCGTGTGGGTCCCGCAAGTAGTATAGGGATCTGGCACGAAAATCGAGATACATAATTCGATACGTACACATAAAATGAGTCGTGGATGTAAATCAAGATGCGTACAAAATTTGAGAAATCGTTAATGTCGAGATGGCACAAAAATCAAGGCGTGTACGTGAATCGAGATGTATACAAAGTTCAAGGAAATACGAATTTTAATAAGGACGTGTGAATCGACGCGACAAATAAATAATAACATACATGCAACTCGAGACAACATGAGAAACTAGATAGCATACAAATCCATGTGGCACATAAATTGGTAGGTGCACGCAAATTGATGTGACGCGGATTATAAGGTAGGCATTGAGACCGAGACAAAAATTAAGACAGTACACAAATCGTGATGGCATGTTGCCAAAGGCAACATAGGGGTCAAGATGTCATATTGTCAGAGGCAGTGCGTGAATCGAGGTGACATGAAAATGGTGCTATTATACGTAATGAGGTGCACTTGAATCGACACATCTTGCAGCCTAATCAACATGGAGCCCATGAACGTCCCGCTACTAGAGGCATGCATGGAGCTCGAGGGATCGCTTCTCAAAATAACACAGAGCACGAAAAGGCTCGCTCCCGAAGGGTACACTACCCGAAAACAATGATGGGCTCGAGGCCAGCTCGTTGCTCGAGCAGCACGGGGGCCAAGGACGTATCGCTGCTAGAGGCAGCATTGTCCCTGAGGCCGACGATTCTCGGTGGACGAGGAAGATAATAAGAAGAAAGAGGGAGGCGAAGGAGCGAAGGGGCTCGTAGCGGCAAGAAGAAGAGGATATAGAGACAGTGATGACGATGGTGGCGGTAGTGGATAATGATCGTGGTGGCAAGAGCGATAGAGGAGGAATGAGAGGGGATGACGAGGGGGAAGCGGTGGTAGCCAACGTGATAGCGGTGGTGAAAGGTGGTGGCTAGGATAGGAGAGAGGGGGAGCCAGAGAGCTGGAGAGAGTGGAAAGAGATAATAGGGGAGATGAGTGAGTTGGTGAGGGGGAGGGGTCCGAGAGAGTGACAAAGGGAGAGGAGAGAGAATAGATTAGAGAGAAATGAAAGGGGGTGCGACTAGGGTTAGGGTTAGATATAAGAGAGAGAGAGAGAGAGAGAGAGAAACAAGAGGAGGGATAAATTTTGGATTAAAAAATATAAAAAGTAACAATAAAAATATTAAACAAAATGATGATAATAACACCAATAATAATAATAATAATAGTAACTGAAAGTAGGAAAAAATTTAGATCCCCAAAAATACGTAATATCCCACCTACGCGATATTACATCCTACCCACCTTACAAAAATTGTATCCTCAATTTTTTTAATAAATTATGCTTTTTCAAAAATACTATATAGATATCATGAATACTTTACCCACCTTACAAAAAATCAAGCAGTACAATCAGAAATAAACAAAAATTCTCAATCCGAAAACATTAAAAGGAAAGTATCCAACTGTGCAAATTGACTCATAATATCAAAATAAATCCAAAATTCCTAAAATAATATCGAAAATCAAAATGTCAACTACATAAAATGACTTCATAGATCAAAGTAACTATAAAAGATCAAAAATAATCTTAGAAAATTGAAATCCATCTGCGTAAAAATCGACAAAAAATTACAAAATCATGGGTATTTGTATCTAACCAACGACCGTAGTTTTCATCATATCCAATCATGATGCGTGTCGTAGTGATTCTCTACCTCGTCATCCGGCCAAAATGACTGCAAAATATTCACTAGTATACTATGATCGAATGGCTGCAGTCTTCTCGACTACGTCCTCAAAATATACTCGGGCCACCTGGTTACCCTTGAAAAATATCCAAAACATATATAAAATCCAAAAACACATGTCTAACTTATTTGAAATCATAAAACATTTCCAATGATACCCCAAGATAGTTTCTAGGAAAATACTCAAAATCCAGAATCCATAACTACTCATCAAATACAAAAAAATATTCCCTATAATTTAAAAATAATCTCAAAAATAGATAATCAAGAAGGCGGATCTCTCCAGAGCCAATGGAGCTAAATTGGTACAAGAAAATTAACCAGGCATTCAACAAATGCTTCTGAAATCTCAAATTTTGGCTTCCTTTAGAAAATATGATTCTAAGATCATCTCCATCCTAAGAAGATCTCACCAACACACGAAGAGGAAGATACAGATGCTAGATCAAATAGTACTGATGGACGAAGGAAACGATAAGAGAATCAACCTAGGGCGTGTCACGACTCGTACACGGTATAGGGGAACGAGTACGTGGGTAAGTCCAGCCTACGCCACAGCATCAGCGGTAGAATGTTTTCTAGGTTATCATTATCTATCTATCTATCATACTAGTAACCAATACTACTATGTACTCAATCACAATAATCTAAAAGAAGAATGAGCAAGAAGGATAATCAACAATATTCTACAAGAAAGAAACTAGACAAGATATGAAAAAGGAACACTAACTAATCTCTACAATAGTCACCTCAAGCCCATAAAGTAAGGGCAGTCCAGTCTATAGCACCATTCTGAGATCCCAAAGTGGATAGCACGCTAGTCACTGAAAAATATTATACAGTCAGGATGGAGCGAATACAATCCAATAATAGTTCCAATTGATTGACAAAGTCTATAAACAGTTATAGTAAGTAATACTTGATAAGCAAGAAAGAGAATAAATCAAAGAATGAAATAAAGCAACATCTATCTAAAGAGAAACACAAGTAAATATGGAGAACCAGAGAGTATGGCAATAATGACTGTAAATAAAGAAGAACTAAACTAAACAGATATGATGTGAGTCCAGCAAGTGTAATGTGAAGCCAGCAAGAATGTGACTATACTAGTGTATTTTAAAATACTACTTTCAACATGTAAATGGCTAGGGGGTAAAATGGCTCATCGCATGTGAGGTGCGACTGCTATCATTCCATATTAGACCAAAAATGGGTAATTCCAGATTTTTGGGAATGTTTACATGTCTACTCAAGTATTTTCCTGCCTGACTAGCCTAAATGAATCCAAGTTTCAACAAGCAAATCAAATATAAGTCCAGCCAGATAAAAATAAGTGATGCCAGTAAGTGAATCCTGATGTGATACCAGCAATGAGTCCTAAAGTAAAGGTCAGACAAGTATAATGTACGTGTCACAAGAAAGTGAATCCAGATAATACTAATTCGTGTATCCAAGTATCGGAGAATCAGGTAAAACAATATTATAAACCAGAATCATAGAATTTATCAAATAATAGAAACTATTGGAGAAGTACTTGTGTAAGCCCCTGATTTTTCAAAATATTATAAATTGGGATTTTTCGCAATTTTCTGGAATTTTCTGGAAATTTTCTGTAATTAAAATCAAGGTCTTTAATTAATAAATGATTTTTTATTGTTAATAAATAATATTAAAATATCATGGAAATAATATTTTTGGGTGTAAAATGAAAAACTGGACTTAGGGTAATTTTTCTGGAATTTATTGGACCCCGGACCTATTTTTAATCACCTAAAAACTATTTAATTATTTATTAATTAATTAATTATTATTATTATTATTATTATTATTATATACCCGGCCCAAACCCAAACCTGGCCCAAAACCTCACCCGCGGCCCAGCCCAATACCTTAACGGGTCGGGTCGGGTCCGCCGACCGAACCCGCCCGACCCGCGACCCGTTTCCACCCCCTTCCCTGCACGACCGCGCAACCGCCCCGCGTCCACCGCCGCTCAGCCCGCGCCTCGCCCAGCCTCGACGCCGCTCCGCCCGCTGCACTGCCGGACCCGGCCACCCCCTCGGCCACGAACGCCCTCGACGCCCTATAAAACCCCTCTCCGGTTACCCCTCCGATCTTCTCTCCCCTCAGCTGCCGCCAGCCACCACCACGCTGCACCACCCCGCCGCCTCGACGCCGGTTGACCCCGCCGCCCTGCTCCCCCGACCTCGCCGCTGCAGCCCCTTCCTCTTCTCCTCCTCCCCGTTCGACGACGGCAGCCGCAGCACCGAGGAACAGCGGCAGCAGCTCCGGCGGACCCCTCCGCCGCCGCCGACGGTCCCCAGCCGCCTCGCCGTGCCCCCCCGCGCTGTCCCCGGCCGCCTTGGCCTCCTCCGCCGGCCGAGCCGCCGTCACCGGAGCAAAACCCTAACCCTAGCCCTAATTCCTCTTCGCATGTCCGACACGAGTCGGACACGACTCTACCCTGATTTCGGGTCCCCTTCAGGTGCGTGTAACTTTCGCCTCGTAGCTCCGTTTCCATTTCTGCAAATTGCGTTGTGAAGCCTGTATGACCCTCTCGGTGTTCGGACAAACTGTTCGGGGCATCGCGTCCTGTGGTGATCGCACACCGCGATCCAAAAACAGGAAAAACTAGACCCTGTTTTACCCCGGAACTGAGTGCGCCCCGCCAAACGGGACGACTTGGTCGCGTGCGGTCTTCACAGATACGTACGCATCGTCGATACGGACGTGTGAGTTTTCGTGGAAGCTGATTCGGGTGTGCGTGCACACCGGAATCAACGCGTATCCGCGGACATCGCCCCGTATCCGCCTTTTCTGCAATTCATCCTAACTTCGTGCACACTTGTCAGATCGAGACGAAACTTGCGCCATCGGACTCGTAGCGATACGCTGGTCCTGTGGGTCAAGTTTGGTTCGATTCTGAGAATGTTGACGAAATCGCGTGTCGTGGGTCCCACAGGCCCCGCTCGACGGGCGATTTTGTGTTTGGCTCATCGGAATCCAAATCTGGAAGTTCCGTTGGGTTCGTATCAGCGTTCCTGACCTATTGACACTAAGTTTGGTGAATTTGGAGACCTTTGACATGGATACGTTTTTCGGTACAAAGCGGGCCCACCGGCGGACCCCGTTTTGGCCCGAAACTGTCGTTTCTGCCCTTGTCTCCAAATTGGACCCAAGGACAGGCGTTTCTAGCTATTTGACACCTTCTGAGCGTGATGGTAATGTCTATTTCAGCTTTTGGACTCATCTCTGGATATTTTCCCTAAGAGCCAATATTAGTCGGATCCAAACAACAGGCAAGTACCTGCACTTCAAGTTTAATCTTTATATTGTGATAGTTAATTCCCTGCTTTACATGTACCATTGATGACAACACGTAGTGCTAGAACACTGGATTTCATGTCTTGAATATTGGAGTTCATGTCTTGTTTTTTATGTCGGGTGGGAGAATACTGAAAGGCATGTAGTTTACCCTGACCCTTGCCATGATTAATAGCTGTTGGTACACGACTGTCCATCAGCTGGATCTTGATTTTTCCTGTTTAATAGCCGTCTATGGCGGCCGGTTTAACCTTATAGACCCCTACATGCCAACTAGGTATTCTAAATACACAAGTTCACACACATAGTTTCTTGTCTTGTTACAGTTCCTATTGTCTGGTTGTAGTTCATTTTTCCTGTCACCTTGTTCCTGTTTTACTCATGTCCCTGTCTTACAGCAATTAACTCTTAGTTATTGTTACTATTTATTTATGCATATTCTTAACATGATACCTGTCAGTTCTTTTTAATTGTCATAAATATTTAGTTTAAATCTTATTGTGCATTGTGTACTTTGCTCCTTTCCTGACTGGATCTGTTATTTTAGGCGATGATAAGAACTTTGCCCCTACCTATTATGGCCACTATGAGTTAGCAGGTAACACACATGAGGAGCCAGTTTCCCCCAGGAGGCTACTTCTGTGGATCAGTTAGCTGTAGCTGCTTATTCTTTCCTTTTCAGCATATACTCGGGTTTGTCCCCGATTTATCTTCTGGCTTTGTATTAACTGTGGATTTGATTGTCACAGATTAAATATTATGAAATCCAAGCATTCTTATTCCTGTGATTATCTTTGCCGTTTATTATTGTGGATGAGATAGATAGTTATTGATCCCAGAAAATGACCTAGACAGCGTACTACCGCCGACACTGCGGCGTAGGCTGGACGTGCCCACGCACTCGTGCCCGAATATCCGGGTGCGGGTCGTGACACGTTTTTGTGGTGGCCCATGCAGGTCACAACTAAATTGTTCAGTTTCAACTTAGGGACCGAACAGGCCTGCAATAAGATTGAGGATTTTTAGGAAAAGCTCATCCACTTGATTGAATCATTCTTGATATTCATATCGGTTTCAAATTATTTTATTGACTTGCATCCTGCTTTGATTTCTGTGCGCCTCTTATCGGTTATTTTGAATGCAGAGAAATGGACCCACCAGCCAGCAACGAGGCTCATGAAAAAATACCACAAGCCGTTATGGTTACCCAAGAAGACAATGTGATGCCAGTCGTCCAATCATCACAAGGCAGTCAAGCAAGTCAGCCTGCCTCAAGAATCCACCAAGATGATGTTCCACCCTCGACGCAGCCTACTCCACCGATGCCTTCCTTCCCACTGGGACCGCCTATGGACGAACAACAAATGTTCCGAATGTTCTACGTGATGATGCAAGCCTATCAGAAGGTTCAACAAGAAGCTCAGCAAAACCAAGCGGAGAACTTCATCGACAGAATTAGCTCGGAGTCACGGAAGCCAAGCAGTTCAAATGCAATTACCTTCGACGAGAACGTCCTTACTGTAGCACGACCTGTGGAGTGCACCACAAGGATCGAGTCTAGCCGGAAGCGGCCGTATGCGTCAGCACCAGACCAAGCACAGCAGGAAAGAGCTGCAAAACGACCACAGATGAATCCAACCCAAGGGCAGAACCAACGAGCTCCCACTTGTGGCTATTGTCGAAAACAAGGTCATATTTGGAAGGATTGTAGAAAGAGGCTAGGTGTCTGTCTATATTGTGGATCAGCAGCACATCAAGTGAGGGACTGTGCAGCTGCTCCAAGAACACGGACAAGCTTACGCGATGACCGTGGAAAACGTGCAGACTCTTAGAGTCACTAATGCACGTAAGTGATTCGTAGATACCGTTTTCTAGTATTATTTTAGCTTGTGCCTATTGGTTCGTAACCTCAGCCCCAACCTAGTAATTTTGAACTTGCTAATAACCTGGTATGCTTTTATATTTAATAACTGTAGAGATTGTAGAGTCTTTTGTTATTTTGCTTATTATGTGAATTTAAATTTTGTATCTCCTTTCACCATCATCTAGCGCACTTAATTTTGTTGTACTTTATTTATGCTGCTATTCTATAGCCTAGTTTTGCAAGCTTACTCTTTATCAGGCTTGTTCATGACATATGTATTATTGGACGCGTACACTAATACAAGTGTCTATTCAGAATCAGTGTATTACGGTCTGATCAACCTTAGTGCATTTTGATTCGCACTTCGCAAACGACTACTTTACGTGGATTGAGATACGTAGTGATTAGTAGACAAATATGCTTGACCTAGACATGTCTAAAGCATATCACGTAGGTTACATAACTGTATTAATACGAGCATGTGAATAGGAATTACCGAGATAGGATTCAATCCACAATCGCTTGACAATTCCCACCTGAATACTTTAAAATGCCTTGACCACGATATTTCTTTTCTATCACCCCACCCTTGAACTCTTTATTATTGATCCTCGTCTTCCCTTATTTCGGGAAGACAAAATCATGTGCTTGGTATAAGTTTGATACATAGATAGTACTAGATATGCCACTTAGGCCGATCACATACTTGAGGACTAACCTTCGTAAATTGAGGATATATCATATGATCGGCGTTGAAGTTCGAGGATTGAATGACATGAGTAACCATACTAAGAAATATTTTCTTAAAGTATATAGTCTTTTGTGATGAATGGGTAAATTCTAAGTTGGGTAGCAATACAATTGTCAACTCGAGGGGAATGTCCTTTGGATGGTGACCAAGTAAGGTTAGATTGGAAGAAGCAAGCCATTCTAATTTTTTTTTGAAAATTTAGAGGAGTGACTAAGATGATTAATGAATTGATATAGAGGACCCAATAGTTACATCCTAGGTACATGATTTAATTTTGAATAATAAAAGTAAAATCGGCAATTTGAATTTAGAGGATGTAATTCAGACTTGAATATGGCGAACTACATTCAAATTATTTTAAATTTGATGATTTGATTAAGAATTATAATTTGATGGTTGGACTACCTAGTTAGAATATTGAGGATGTGAATGTAATTTAAAAAGTTGGAACATACAAAGGGGAACATTGGACTCGAATCACTTCTAGAGGAATCATGATAGTTAGAATCGTGAGGCAATTCATAAGCATATGCAAATCTTGAAAGTGTTATATGGACTTAATTAAAAATCTACCTGTGGATAATTTGGGGAAGTAAGAAGTAATAACCATAGGTTGAATTCTTGATTGGAACAAGTAGTCGTCTTAAACTTTGAAGTGATTGCAGTGGATATGATTAGGCTTTTAATTATCGCAAAGAGATGGTGATCGACTTGCCCTATGTACATGAAAGATTAACCGATTATGGCTCAATTTTTTTAAATTTTGAGGACGAAATTTTTATAAGTTGGGTAGATTGTAAGCCCCTGATTTTTCAAAATATTATAAATTGGGATTTTTCGCAATTTTCTGAAATTTTCTGGAAATTTTCTATCATTAAAATCAAGGTCTTTAATTAATAAATGATTTTTTATTGTTAATAAATAATATTAAAATATCATGAAAATAATATTTTTGGGTGTAAAATGAAAAACTGGACTTAGGGTAATTTTTCTGGAATTTATTGGACCCCGGACCTATTTTTAATCACATAAAACTATTTAATTATTTATTTATTAATTAATTATTATTATTATTATTATTATTATTATTATTATTATATACCCGGCCCAAACCCAAACCTGGCCCAAAACCTCACCCGCGGCCCAGCCCAATACCTTAACGGGTCGGGTCGGGTCCGCCGACCGAACCCGCCCGACCCGCGACCCGTTTCCACCCCCTTCCCTGCACGACCGCGCAACCGCCCCGCGTCCACCGCCGCTCAGCCCGCACCTCGCCCGGCCTCGACGCCGCTCCGCCCGCTGCACCGCCGGACCCGGCCACCCCCTCGGCCACGAACGCCCTCGACGCCCTATAAAACCCCTCTCCGGTTACTCCTCCGATCTTCTCTCCCCTCAGCCGCCGCCAGCCACCACCACGCTGCACCGCCCCGCCGCCTCGACGTCGGCCGACCCCGCCGCCCTGCTCCCCCGACCTCGCCGCTGCAGCCCCTCCCTCTTCTCCTCCTCCCCGTTCGACGACGGCAGCCGCAGCACCGAGGAACAGCGGCAGCAGCTCCGGCGGACCCCTCCGCCGCCGCCGACGGTCCCCAGCCGCCTCGCCGTGCCCCCCCGCGCTGTCCCCGGCCGCCTTGGCCTCCTCCGCCGGCCGAGCCGCCGTCACCGGAGCAAAACCCTAACCCTAGCCCTAATTCCTCTTCGCGTGTCCGACACGAGTCGGACACGACTCTACCCTGATTTCGGGTCCCCTTCAGGTGCGTGTAACTTTCGCCTCGTAGCTCCGTTTCCATTTCCGCAAATTGCTTTGTGAAGCCTGTATGACCCTCTCGGTGTCCGGACAAACTGTTCGGGGCATCGCATCCTGTGGTGATCGCACACCGCGATCCAAAAACAGGAAAAACTAGACCCTGTTTCACCCCGGAACTGAGTGCGCCCCGCCAAACGGGATGACTTGGTCCCGTGCGGTCTTTACAGATACGTACGCATCGTCGATATGGACGTGTGAGTTTTCGTGGAAGCTGATTCGGGTGTGCGTGCACACCGGAATCAACGCGTATCCGCGGACATCGCCCCGTATCCGCCTTTTCTGTAATTTACCCTAACTTCGTGCACACTCGTCAGATCGAGACAAAACTTACGCCATCGGACTCGTAGCGATACGCTGGTCCTGTGGGTCAAGTTTGGTTCGATTCTGAGAACGTTGACGAAATCGCGTGTCGTGGGCCCCACAGGCCCCGCTCGACGGGCGATTTTGTGTTCGGCTCATCGGAATCCAAATCTGGAAGTTCCGTTGGGTTCGTATCAGCGTTCCTGACCTGTTGACACTAAGTTTGGTGAATTTGGAGACCTTTGACCAGGACACATTTTTCGGTACAAAGCGGGCCCACCGGCGGACCCCGTTTTGGCCCGAAACTGCCGTTTCTGCCCTTGTCTCCAAATTGGACCCAAGGACAGGCGTTTCTAGCTATTTGACACATTCTGAGCGTGATGGTAATCTCTATTTCAGCTTTTGGACTCATCTCTGGATATTTTCCCCAAGAGCCAATATTAGTCGGATCCAAACAACAGGCAAGTACCTGCACTTCAAGTTTAATCTTTATATTGTGATAGTTAATTCTCTGCTTTACATGTACCATTGATGACAACACGTAGTGCTAGAATACTGGATTTCATGTCTTGAATATTGGAGTTCATGTCTTGTTTTTCATGTCGGGTGGGAGAATACTGAAAGGCATGTAGTTTACCCTGACCCTTGCCATGATTAATAGCTGTTGGTACACGACTGTCCATCAGCCGGATCTCGATTTTTCCTGTTTAATAGCCGTCTATGGCGGCCAGTTTAACCTTATAGACCCCTACATGCCAACTAGGTATTCTAAATACACAAGTTCACACACATAGTTTCTTGTCTTGTTACAGTTCCTATTGTCTGGTTGTAGTTCATTTTTCCTGTCACCTTGTTCTTGTTTTACTCATGTCCCTATCTTACAGCAATTAACTCTTAGTTATTGTTACTATTTATTTATGCATATTCTCAACATGATACCTGTCAGTTCTTTTTAATTGTCATAAATATTTAGTTTAAATCTTGTTGTGCATTGTGTACTTTGCTCCTTTCCTGACTGGATCTGTTGTTTTAGGCGATGATGAGAACTTTGCCCCTACCTATTATGGCCACTATGAGTTAGCAGGTAACACACATGAGGAGCCAGTTTCCCCCAGGAGGCTACTTCTGTGGATCAGTTAGCTGTAGCTGCTTATTCTTTCCTTTTCAGCATATACTCGGGTTTGTCCCCGATTTATCTTCTGGCTTTGTATTAACTGTGGATTTGATTGTCACAGATTAAATATTATGAAATCCAAGCATTCTTATTCCTGTGATTATCTTTGCCGTTTATTATTGTGGATGAGATAGATAGTTATTGATCCCAGAAAATGACCTAGACAGCGTACTACCGCCGACACTGCGGCGTAGGCTGGACGTGCCCACGCACTCGTGCCCGAATATCCGGGTGCGGGTCGTGACAACTTGCCTGAGGTCCAGAGCAATGAATGTAAATCGGTGTTTGAACTGGTGTCACACTGACGTATATATGAAATGTCAAGTTAAAATAGTAGTTTGGAATCATAAACATGCTATACTAGCTTGAAACTATGTCTCTAAGTCAATACTAGGTCCAACTAAGTCAAATTTGGTCAAATTTGGTCAAACTAGATCAAATATAGGCCAACACAATCAAACTAGGTCATCTCTAGGTCAAAACAGTCAAACTAGCTATTTCTAGTTGTATGAGTCAATTTCTAGGATATTGGGTCCATACCTTACTTATCTAGGCTATACTAACTATATTAGGATACTAGGATATCGATACTTTTCCGTATCATAAGATATGTAAAATATTATCTATGAACATACTACATAATATATATACAAGTATAATATATATACTAGCATCTCATAGCTGAACTATCACTAGATAGATACATTAGCTTTGAGCCATATCGGTATCACACTCAACCAATACCAATACTAATACCTCACTGGTACCCTACTGTTGTACAAAGAAACTGCACACACCATTACCTGGTACTTTTGGTTCTTGGTGCCCACAACTAATATCCTAAAGTACTAACCTTAAATAACTCTATGATATTGCACTGTACACTCACTTGATACCCTAACTTATACTCCAACTTAACTATATAACTTACCTACTAACTCAAATCTTTTAGGATACCAATATCTCAACTTAACTCTAATATCCCACTTACCTCGACATGTATACATATACAACAACTCACTAATATTAATACTTGATAGTTACCTTGCCACCCTTGATACTAACCAAACACAAACTCAAGATACCAACCACACACACACACACCAACCCCTTACTCATAGCCCCATACTCCATATCACAACCCAACACCTAAGCCACTACTTCCTCTAATCTTCATCACACAACATAACTTGGATTGCACAAAACCTTCAACATAGTAGTGCTCCTCGAGCACTGCCACTGCTGCTGATATGTTCTGTGAAACAGAACAGTCTCCGCCTAATTAATATTGTAATGCAACCTCACAAACTGACCATATAACTCCCCCCAACTTGCTTCCTGACCTGCACAGGCTCCTACTCAGATACTGCTCCATTGCACATTAGTGCAATGGCTGCGGTCCCCTTCAAATGGCCACTGCCCGACCCCTTATTACCCCAAATGTTGTTGTTTATTGCCCAGAATTGCTGCATGCCCTCAATTGGCTTCCTCGGGTTATGACCCCCCCCCCCCCTCTATTCTTTCCTGGATGTAAAACCATCTACATACTCATTGTGATGGAGGTACACACAACAGTGATGCCTGCCTGCACATTGCTGTGCAACACCACTGCTACTGCCCTCTTTCTATATGCATCCATCTACTTCCAATTATCTGCGACTGCCCTCAACTTAAGACACAACTAGTACAACCACAACTCCCTACTATGCTAACTATAATGCCCAATAAACACTCATAATCGAGCTAATACTCACACAGGCACTCTATATCCCCACACTTGGGTACATCATAACAGTATATATATACATACACCACTATAAGTATCCAACACTCTCAACAAAATATATATGTATATATTATACAACAATACATACATATACTATTCATATATATATATATAATCTAGTAGTTTAGAATATAATAGCATGCATAATATATACCAAGACCATTTATCAAACACAAGTTGTGCACCACCTCAATATCACACTAGATCTATGATACCGTTGTGATACATCCTTGATACTCAATCCAATCATCACCCAACTCTCCACAATGGTTATGAACAAGCCTAATATTATAATTACAAGCAATACAAAGTGCTAGCTACCCATCTATGTGCTTATGACAAAATATGACATGTGTAGACCCCCGTGTCGAAGAAAAAAACTTCAAATCAACCTGTGTCACAAAATATCATAACATGGCCTACTCGTATCCAATTATGGACACAACACTAGCCTTACACAACCAACTAATGTTAATTTGGTCCAATTGACCTATTGACAAACACATGGTGCACCAATCTCAGATTTTCCTAAATTGGGCACAAAATATACCATAACTTCTAAAATAGGGGTCCCTAGTAGTCAAATCTTTTTCATATAGGTAACTCTAGTCCATAGGTGAGTTCTTAATGATTAAACTGCAGATTTAGAGTATAATTAGAAGAAAAAACTAAATTGTACCTACTGTGAGATGGATTCCCAATGAAAGTCTCCAATGAACACAAAGAAGCCTCAACTTGTGCAATATCCTCCAAATTGTAGATCATTGCCTTCTCTTTGCTTCTAGAGTCTCCAATGGAGAAGTAGAGGTGAATTATGATAAGATTTGGTAGAGATTTGGTAGAAGGATGAAGGAATTTGGGGAAGAATACTTAGATCTAGAATTTTAGAATGGAAAAAGAAAGGAGGAGAGAGAGAGTGTGTTCTCCTTATAAGGTCATCCCCTCTCATGCTTGGCCTCCAAGCAATTTAAAATATCTCAAATACAAGTCTAACTAATATAAATGTTGGTCCATGAGTCAAGTCTAGTCTAGTTAGGTCCACTAACATAAATCCAAAATATAATATAACATGCTAACAATATTTTAAATACTACAATAAATAATATATAGCATGCACCATAACTAAATAATTATGAAATACCATTTAATATAATAAGTATTCGAAATACCAATATTACAATATTACCAATAATAGAAAAAGACAAAGATACCCCTCTCCGAAAAAGTGGTAGTGACAGGGCGATGCATAAGAAGAGGTACATAACCCAAGATAGATAATAAGTAACCCAAAAGTTAAAGACGAAACATCGTTTTATTTGACAAGATGATTAACATGGTCAACCACATGGCCACATCTCTCATAATTAAGGATTAAAAGAGGACAAATAATGAAAAGGATATGATTCAAGCAAAATAGGTCCAGGTAGAGATATGGACAAATTAAGGAGCTTCAAGAAAGCAAGAAAAAAGGTACCAAGTTGGAGTTCCAAGGAATAGTGGACTGAGATCCTTAATCATGTGACACCCAACAAAATGTCAAAACAAGACCTGGATGGGCCCCCACAAACATGTTGTCACGTCCCATAACCAAAATACTGGAGAGCGGGGACGAACGTAGGCCAATTACCAGGTGAAGTCCCTATTGGAGCCTCGTCGCTCTATCCGACTCCGTAGCCACCATCGTCGGAGCAAATCTACTTAATCTGTAGAATTTTTGCATACCCGTCCATGGTTCTACCAGCCTTCTTGAGACCATAAACCTCTGCTGGAGCTCATATTGCGCTACTACCCCAAAATACTTAGCCCTGAAACGGGCCCTAAAATTGTCCCAAGGAATATGATGCCTCAAACTAACCTCCACAGATGCTTACCAATCACGAGCAAGGTCCTAAAACTGCAACATGACCTGGTCAACCTATTCCTCAGTCGGAACCTTTGTTGCTGCCAAGATAGCCTCAATATCTTGCAGCCACACGTCTGTCGTGATGGCATCCTCCGTGACATCAAAGTACCTCGGGTTAAGTCGACAAAACCTGATCGATGCCCCTGAATCTATCATTATGTCTCTCTCCAGATCCGTCTACAACCCTTGATTCAGTAAGAAATTCTGCTTATGTTGCTGAAACATCTAGTGTTGTTGTGTAACCATTATTCCTCTGATAACCTCTAGCAATGCAGGGGTATCAAGTATTGCAGGCACTGCTGGCACTGCTGGGGGTATTTGAACTTCTAGGATTTGTTGCTCCACATGTCCAACTATCGGTTTAACTGGGTCAACTTGCTCAACCATTGACTCAACCCAGATCTAACTCAGAGCATGTGCTGCCTTATACTATCCTGGAGAATCCTGTCCTGCCATGTCTGCTGCTCCAGCAACTGAAGAAGCCCTAAAAAAAGGACAAGAAACATCAAGAAGATGACGAGAAGGATCAAGGAAACAATTGATTCGATAGTCAAACGGAGCATCGAGAAGAACGAATTCAGGATTTCAAAGGCACATGTTTGATTGAGACTCATAGGATAATAAAACCCCATAAGTCTGAAAATACAGACCTGCATGGGCCACCACTAAAACCTTGTCACGTTCCAGTACCAAAATATGGAGATGGACATGGCCAGCTACCCCGTACAAGATATAGAACATCGTATAACTATCACGGTTGTAGCTAGACAAGGGGGTGCATATTACAATCAAGTCACTTAGGGTCACAAACATAATCTATTGTCTCAATCAATCAAAAAAGAAATAGTAAACATAAAACATATATGAAAAAGCAAAAAGGCATTCCAAACGCTCTGTCCAAAATATTCTGGAAGCTAGCTGTACAAAATGAAGAGCTAGTTTAGTAAAAAAATACATGACCGCGATCAGCTGCAGTTTGATTAAATACAATCATATAAGGGAAACTAAATGTCCAGACATGCTGGCTAATAAGTGTCGGAGGCTAAATGTCCAAAAGAATAAAATGTACAATAACGAGTAGGGAAGAGTAAACCCACTCGTGTCCTTCAACGGCCATCCGCCTGGTGTGCGCCATTATTCAGGAAGAAGTAAGCTGAATCCTCATGTGCTGGTTCTGAACCTGGCCATGCAAAACCTGTGGGGTTAGAACCCAAACAGCAAGTACCACAAATGAAGCACGAATGAAGAAACAAAAACCAACTAAGATATATATATATATATATATATATATATATATATATATATATATATATATATATATATATATAATTTTGTCTCGTAGTTTCGGTCCATAGCCTATCGTGACACAACAATCTAATCCCACAGCTAAACAAGGACAACGGTTAGACCACCGTACCATGATAGTCCATGTCCCTAGACTATTTGACATAGATACAACCATAATTAAGATTAATTATAAAATGTCCAATCACTTGTACGGCTTGCTAGGTGGAATTCAGGTTATCCTAGAATTAATGCATAACTAGAATCCTCATATCGTGAGCTATTAAGCGGGGCTAGCCGAGCCATGTTAATCATGTAGCACGTTGTATATGCATCGATCCCTCGTAAGGCTACCATTCTAAATCACGTAGAACACTTGTACAATATAGTATTCGGATATTGTAGTCCACTAGTGATGACGTGACACAATATTCATGGGGGCCAACCTTGCGCGTCATGACGATTGTCTGAGGTGGCTCACTTGCACGATCTCGGAACTACATCCCTCCCAATGCTCTATAAATTTTAGTTGCCTAGTTAACTCTACGGTTATCTAGAATCACATGGCATGGTCACATGTTACTCCCCTTATATGTCATACTACAGTACGGCCACGCTAGATACGAATCAACTTTGTCACTTGATAGTTCAATTTGGATTCACTCGAGCGTGATGCAACAATCAACAATTCCTAGCCATGCTTGATTATTGACCAACTATCATGTCCATGCTAGAGAAATAATATAATATCACATGTCGCGTAGGATTGGGGGCAACTCGGTGCACATCCAGAACATGTAACACATAGCACGTAGCAAGATATTTCGTACCTCAGTGCACATATAACACATAGCACGTAGGAACGCATAGCAAGTAGTAAGTGTATCAACACGAATATGAGTAGTCGAGTCAAGTTACCAATCAGTAGTCATTCACATGGGTTCTAGAACATTGCAACACATAGGTAATGTTATGCACATAGGTAGTATAGCCACTTGGCGCATAGTCTAGTTCTGGACATAGTCAGGTCGGGCGCATAGTCAGGTCTAACATATAGTAGTACTTAGTCCATCATACTTGCAATTACTAGGATTGACACATAGAATCACGAAATCTAATAAAAAGCTCCAAAATAAAGCAAAACAGCAAAACAGGCGCATAGGGTCGCTCGGGTACACATGCGCGCATGGAAACATGTGCATGGAAAAGCTATCGTATGGATAAAAGCTCATAGCAGTTTGCTGCATGGCGCATGTATAAGTCGTTGTATGGCGTATGTACACATCGTCGCAACGAAGATGAGCCTGAAGCATAGCATCCTGGAGCAAAGTAAGTCATGTGCATAGAAATGACATCGCAAGCTAGGCGTTCAGTGCTAGGCGCATGGTGGCTTGGCACATGTACCCTCAGGTGCATGGCTTATTCGGAAGCATGGTTCAGAGCGCGCATGCAAACAGTCGTGCGCATGCAAACAGTCGTGCGCATCACAAGAGATGACATGCTACGAAGGGGAAACAGTCACGTGCATCCCTCCGTGTGTATAGAAATCCGCACAACGCGCATGCTCCGAAGGGCTGCGGTGGGAAGTTCGTGTCGCATGGCCTTCCCAGCTGCATGGACTTCATCGTCCAGAACACCAAGAACTCCATGAAAATCTCCAAGAATCGAAAACTTGTTTCCTTTATAAAATCTTTATTTTAATTCCAAATCAAGTGAATCAAAAGCCAAAATCACCTAAAATTGAATGCTCTATCACATGGAGTAACTAGTTTTCAAAGATACCAAGTTTTAATAGATCAAAATCAAGGAAAACCATAAAACCCATGAAAATCTTTAACTAAAATGTTAGATCTACTCAATTCCACCCATCAAAACCGAAAACTTCAAGTATTAAAAGTTCTTAGAATTATGATGCACACATATTAGACTAATAAAATGCAAGATAAAAGAAAGAATAAAATCTAAGTGTTTTTCCATGTCATGCAAGGTGTACTTGCCTAAAATGAAGAATGGAAGGAAATAAAGAGAATGGGGGAAGAGAGAGAGAGAAGGAAAGGGGTTTATATAAGCTAGGGTTTGAGGTTTAGACCATGGGTTCAAATCATGATAAAATCCAACTTCACAAATAAACCATAAACCAAGTTGAATCAAAGAATAGGTCTAGTCTCCATGCAACATGCAAATATGCTAGCTAGAAATAAATATGTCCCAAATATGTATATTGGGAACGGAGAGTGACATGAGTCGGAACATAAGTTGAACACTAAGATAGAACATTGAAACAAAGTATATCGAGGCGTGCATAAAGTGCACGAGTATCGAACGGGAATGCTTCGTCAAGCGAGGTGAGCAGTTGTGGCACAATACCACGGAACTGCCAGTAGGCGAGAGATGGAAACGTGCATCCGTGCACGAAAATCATTAGAGCACTTTGTCAAGCAAAGCGTACAGTTGCGGTTCAAAATCGTGCAACTGGTCGGAAGGGATATGGCACCACGGAGCACTATGTCGATAAGTGTCACGCCCCAGTCCCAAAATAGCGAGGGACTAGACACGTGGCAATGGCCAGTAGCACACACCGATGGACAAACCCAATTTAATGGATCCATCGGGGCGTACTTAAGCTGTAATACAACAATATGGGTCTAAATATACTAATCTCATCCACAGAAATAAATACAACAATTATCAGAATCATAAAGCAAGATCATATCTCAATAAAATATAAACTCGGGGAATAACCCGATAATGAGTCTGATACATCTGTCAAGATACAAGAATAAAGATAACCACAGCCAATACTGAGTGTGGAAACAGTATATACTCAGAAGATACCCTCGGTGATCACTCGTCTACTGGATCTGGTACTGATCCAGTGCCTGCTCCTGCTTCTGCTCCTGCTAATGCTCATGTCCCGTGTAACTCGGGGTCGATCTCGTCTGCTAGTCCTGGGGACAAAGTCCGGTATCCAAGTCCTCAGGGGACATAACAAGATACAAAAATCAACATGCCAAATACAGTATAATAATAAATGAGATAAATAGGGTAAACTATATAACCATCTATGTGAAAATGCAATTTGAGAGTTTTAGTCATACTCGGGCTGAGACTACTACAGGATTAGTGACGGAGAAACCCATAGCAGTATATTCTCGAAGGGCCAGAACTGGTGCCAAAGCTCTATATCAGAAACTCAGACACATCCAGATGACAATATATATATAATATAATCAGCCTTTTGTATGGTAAATCTCTCCCCACCCAATGTAATCTCACGTCTCATGTCCATGACATGCAGGATCAAAACTAATGCAGCAAGTCATATAATGTCTATGAATAAAATATCTATGTCATAAAACCTGTATCCTACACAGAATCACCACGAATATCTCAGGAAGATTCTGTCTCATGAATAGTATCAAGTGTCCTGGGTCCATGTACTTGATAAGACAAGTACGAGAATGTAAAGGGTGACGTTACACAACTCCGCGTACGGTGTTGGCACCCGACTATTAATCGGATGCTAAGTAAGTCACACGGTCCTAGGTCAAGCATGCACAAATATATATATATAGTCAAAGGAATAAATAACAAGAACTGCAAGTTTGGCAAGGTACACTTGCTTGTGGTTCTGGCTCCAACTGTAGCTCTGGTCTCAGTGTGATCTGCAGGTACTACTCCGGTTGCTAAAATAAACATCACCATTAGATTCAAAAAATATTAAATTGCTAGAAACGCCTATCCTTAAGTCCAATTTGGACACAGGGGCGAAAATGACATTTCCGGCCAAAGCGGGGTCCACATATGGGCCGCTTTGCACCGAGAAGCGTGTCAGGGTCAAAGGTCTCCAATTTTGCCCAACTTAGTGTCAACAAGTCAGAAACGATGATACGAACTCAACGGATCTTCCAGAATTGGATTTCGATGAGCCGATCACAAAATCGCCCGTCAAGTGGAGCCTGTGGGGCCCACGATACGCAATTATGTCAACGTTCTCAGAATCGAACCAAACTTGGGTCACAGGACCAGCGTATTGCTACGAGTCTGATGGCACAAGTTTCGTCTCGATCCGACGTGTGTACACCAAGTTACAGCATGTTCCAGAATGGACGGATACGGGGCGTTGTCGGCGGATACGCGTTGATTTCGGTGTGCACGCACATCCGAATCGACTTCTGTAAAATCCCACACGTCCGTATCAATGACGCGCACGTTTCGGTAAAGACTGCGTGCGACCAAGTCGTCCCGTTTGGCGGGGCATACTCAGTTCCGGGGTAAAACAGGGCGTTGGTTTTCCTATTTTTGGATCGCGGTTCGCGATCACCACAGGACGCGACGCACCGAGCGAGTTGCACGGGCACCGAGAGTTTTACGTAGGGTTCGCGATGCAACAGACGGAATCGAAAATGGGTAAACAAGCAGAGAGAAACAGGTACCTGAACAGGGCTCCGGAACCCGAATTTCTTCGTGTCCGTGTCGTGTCCGAGTCGTTCACCTAGGGTTAGGGTTTCTGCTGTTGGCCGGAGCTTGGCGACTGGAGGTGGGCCGGAGGGAGGCGAAGGAGGCTGCGGGTCAGGGGAGGTCGGCGAGGGGCTGTGGATTTGGAGGTGGACGGCTGCTCCGGAGTCGGGCCGGTGGGTCTATAACCGGAGCGGGCGACTGCACCGGAGTCGAGCGGCCGGGTCTCTGCGCGGTGGCTGGTGACAGGCGGAGAGGGGGACGACGAGGTCTAAGGCGGAGGGCAGGAGGTCGGGCGGCGTTCGGGATCTGGCCGGAGGAGGGAGCTGGAGGAAAGGGGTGAAGGTGGTGAAGATCGTCGGGGGTCGACGAGGGTGGAGACGGTGAGGGGTTCTGGGACGGGAGAGGAAGTCGAGGGGATCGTCGGGGGTCGACTAGGGTGGAGACGGTGAGGGGTTCTGGGACGGGAGAGGAAGTCGAGGGGATCGTCGGGGCTGGGAGCGTCGGTGGTTGCGGGGAGTGGGTCGAGGCCGATGGCGAGGGGTTTCTGGAGGAGGAAGACGGCTGGGCAGGGCAGCGGCTCGGGGTCGAGATTGGTCGGGGAAGAGACGGCAGGGAAGAGGCTAGGGTTCAGGCTAAGCGGAGGGACGGTGGAGTAGTCGGGCCAGGGTCGAGCTCGGGCGGCGAGAGGGCTAGGCTAGGGGGCGGAGCGGCCGGAGACGGCGAGCGGAGGAGAGGGAGAGAGGAGAGGGCGACGCTGCGGCTGAGTTAGGGTTTCGGCCGGCTGGGCACGGAATTCGAAGCGTTAAATAGGCGGCCGAAACAGGGAAGTCGGCTAGGAATCCGACTAGAGTTTCGGTTAGGGTTTCGGGTCCGGGTCGGGTTCGATTCGGATCCGACCCGACCCGACCCGTTAAAGCTAGGTTGGTCCGGTCCGGTTCAGGCTGGTTTGGTTTGGTTTAATTTTAATTAAACCCGATTTATTTAAGGGTTTAATTGGTTTATTTATTCATTGGTTTTTAAGGCTTTAAACGCATTTCCGGAGTCCAATAAATTCGCAAAAATTATCCTATGTCCAGTTTTTTATTTTACACCATAAAATATTATTTCCATAATATTTTAATATTAATTAACAGCAATTAAAAATTATTTAATTAGAGAATACCTTAGTTTTAATTACAGAAAATTACGAAAATCCAATCTAAATTTTTTTGAAAAATCAGGGGGCTTACAATCTACCCAACTTATAAAAATTTCGTCCTCGAAATTAAAAATATGGTAGGGTTCATCTATCCAATCTCGTTTGATTATAGTCTGAAGGATTCCTCTCAAGTGAACACTGCGGTCCCTACCCAACTTAGAATTTACTCATCTATCATCTAAGGCTATACATCTAATAGAGCTATGCCCCAACTTATTTAATCATGCTATTGAATCCTCAAAGTCTTTAACACCAAACATATCACCTATGGTATTCCCTTAGTCATTTATAAAAGGGTCATCAAACAATGCGACTGGCCTGTGGGGTATATCTAGTACTGTCTATATATCAAACCTATACCAAGCACGAGGTTTCGTCTTTCTGAAATAAGGGAAGACGGAGATAAATAATAAAGAGTTCAAGGGTGAGGTAATAGAATAAAAGTATCGGGATCAAGGCGTTTAAATAATTCAAAGAGGAATTGTTAAGTAGTTGTGGATTGAAATCCAATTCTGGTAATTTTTCGTTCGCATGCTCGTATTAGTACAGTTATGTAACTGATACGATATGTCAGACATGTTTAGAGGGCAAGTTCATTCGTCTACTAATCACTACATATCTCAATCCACGTAAAATAGTATTACGAAGGGCGAATCAAGCACACTAGGGTTGGCCAGACCTTAATATACTGATTCTGAATAGACAATTGTATTAGTGTACGCGTCCAATAATACATATGTCATGAACAAGCTCGATAAAAGGATAAGCTTGCAAAACTAGGCTATATTAGCAGCATAAGTCAAGTACAGCAAATTTAAGTACGCTAGATGATGATGAAAGGAGGTACAAATTAATCAAGTTCACAAAACAAAAACAAACAAGCAACCATAATAATAACAGACTCTACAATCTCTACAGTTATCATACAACCTCCTTGTCTAAGTCGCTAGTCGACCAAATAGGGGCAAGGACCTCTAAATTCTACAGTCTGAATAACCACTATCTTCTTATGCAAGTCTAAAGTTGTGTCATCCTAGTTTACTTCATCAATGGGTCCATAGGGCTAGGTGGTATTATGTTCTGAGGCATACTACCCAACTTATAATAATAACTAATACTGAAATCGTCTTAAGGATACCGTGGAAACTCTTGTTAAGGTACGAGAAGGGGTCTTGGTACCTATTGGGGTATCCTCCTATATTACTTAGGTCATGGTCGTCTTAAGCCTTAGTCTTAGTATTTATAGGACAAGTGTCGATAGTGAGGATAGAAGAGTTACTGGCCGTCAAGGGTAAGGGATTTAACTTGTATCAAGGTGGGGGTACTAATTATGCGACTTAAAGCTAAGGGGTAATCATTAGGTCATAATCTACAATAATAACTTAAACTGTCCAGTTCTAATTACCAATCACATAATTCAAAAAGTTAGAGTAATAACCAAAATAAATAATAAGAGTCACACAGGAATCAAGGCAAGATGCAAGTCAAGAAATTAATTCGAATCCGATATAGATGTCAAGAACGAATCAAGCAAGTGGATGAGATCCAAAACTTATCCTATTCTTATTGCAGGCTTGCTCGGTCCCTAAGTTAAAACCGAACAATTTAGTCGTTGACCTGCATGGGCCACCACAAAAACCATGTCATGCCCCAGTCCCAAAATAATGAAGGGACTAGACACGTGGCAATGGCCAGCAGCACACACCGATGGACAAACCCAATTTAATAGATCCATCGGGGCGTACTTAAGCTATAATACAACAATATGGGTCTAAATATACTAATCTCATCCACAGAAATGAATACAACAATTATCAGAATCATAAAGCAAGATCATATCTCAATAAAATATAAACTCGGGGAATAACCCGATAATGAGTCTGATACATCTGTCAAGATACAAGAATAAAGATAACCACAGCCAATACTGAGTGTGGAAACAGTATATACTCAGAAGATACCCTCGGTGATCACTCGTCTACTGGATCTGGTACTTCTCCAGTGCCTGCTCCTGCTTCTGCTAATGCTCCTGTCCCGTGTAACTCGGGGTCGATCTCGTCTGCTAGTCCTGGGGACAAAGTCCGGTATCCAGGTCCTCAGGGGACATAACAAGGTACAGAAATCAATATGCCAAATGCAGTGTAATAATAAATAAGATAAATAGGGTAAACTATATAACCATCTATGTGAAAATGCAATTTGAGAGTTTTAGTCATACTCGGGCTGAGACTACTACAGGATTAGTGACGGAGAAACCCATAGCAGTATTTTCTCGAAGGGCCAGAACTGGTGCCAAAGCTCTATATCAGAAACTCAGACACATCCAGATGACAATATATATATAATATAATCAGCCTTTTGTATGGTAAATCTCTTCCCACCTAATGTAATCTCACGTCTCATGTCCATGACATGCAGGATCAAAACTAATGCAGCAAGTCATATAATGTCTATGAATAAAATGTCTATGTCATAAAACCTGTATCCTACACAGAATCACCACGAATATCTCAGGAAGATTCTGTCTCATGAATAGTATCAAGTGTCCTGGGTCCATGTACTTGATAAGACAAGTACGAGAATGTAAAGGGTGACGTTACACAACTCCGCGTACGGTGTTGGCACCCGACTATTAATCGAATGCTAAGTAAGTCACACGGTCCTAGGTCAAGCATGCACAAATATATATATATATAGTCAAAGGAATAAATAACAAGAACTACAAGTTTGGCAAGGTACACTTGCCTGTGGTTCTGGCTCCAACTGTAGTTCTGGTCTCAGTGTGATCTGCAGGTACTACTCCGGTTGCTGAAATAAACATCACCATTAGATTCATAAAATATCAAATCACTAGAAACGCCTATCCTTAAGTCCAATTTGGACACAGGGGCAAAAATGACATTTCCGGCCAAAGCGGGGTCCACATGTGGGCCGCTTTGCACCGAGAAGCATGTCAGGGCCAAAGGTCTCTAATTTTGTCCAACTTAGTGTTAATAAGTCAGGAACAATGATACGAACTCAACGGATCTTCCAGAATTGGATTCCGATGAGCCGATCACAAAATCGCCCGTCAAGTGGAGCCTGTGGGGCCCACGATACGCGATTCTGTCAACGTTCTCAGAATCGAACCAAACTTGGGTCACAGGACCAGCGTATTGCTATGAGTCCGATGGAGCAAGTTTCGTCTCGATCCGACGTGTGTACACCATGTTACAACGTATTCCAGAATGGCCGGATACGGGGCGTTGTCGGCGGATACGCTTTGATTTCGGTGTGCACGCACATCCGAATCGACTTCTGCAAAATCCCACACATCCGTATCAATGATGCGCATATTTTGGTAAAGACCGTGTGCGACCAAGTCATCCCGTTTGGTGGGGCGTACTCAGTTCCGGGGTGAAACAGGGCATTGGTTTTCCTGTTTTTGGATCGCGGTTCGCTATCACCACAGGACGCGACGCACCGAGCGAGTTGCACGGGCACCGAGAGGGTTACGCAGGGTTCGCGATGCAACAGACGGAATCGAAAATGGGTAAACGAGCAGAGAGAAACAGGTACCTGAACAGGGCTCCGGAACCCGAATTTCTTCGTGTCCGTGTCGTGTCCGAGTCGTTCACCTAGGGTTAGGGTTTCTGCTGTTAGCCGAAGCTTGGCGGCTGGAGGCGGGCCGGAGGGAGGCGAAGGAGGCTGCGGGTCAGGGGAGGCCGGCGAGGGGCTGTGGATCTGGAGGTGGACGGCTGCTCCGGTGTCGGGCCGGTGGGTCTGTAACCGGAGCGGGCGACTGCACCGGAGTCGAGCGGCCGGGTCTCTACGCGGTGGCTGGTGACAGGCGAAGAGGGGGACGGCGAGGTCTAAGGCGGAGGGCAGGAGGTCGGGCGGCGTTCAGGATCTGGCCGGAGGAGGGAGCTGGAGGAAAGGGGAGAAGGTGGTGGGAAGAGACGGCAGGGAAGAGGCTAGGGTTCAGGCTAAGCGGAGGGACGGTGGAGTAGTCGGGCCAGGGTCAAGCTTGGGCGACGAGAGGGCTAGGCTAGGGGGCGGAGCGGCCGGAGACGGCGAGCGGAGGAGAGGGAGAGAGGAGAGGGCGACGCTGCGGCTGAGTTAGGGTTTCGGCCGGCTGGGCACGGAATTTGAAGCGTTAAATAGGTGGCCGGAACAGGGAAGTCGGCTAGGAATCCGACTAGGGTTTCGGTTAGGGTTTTGGGTCCGGGTCGGGTTCGATTCGGATCCGATCCGACCCGTTAAAGCTAGGTTGGTCCGGTCCGGTTCAGTCTGGTTTGGTTTGGTTTAATTTCAATTAAACCCGATTTATTTAGGGGTTTAATTGGTTTATTTATTCATTGGTTTTTAAGGCTTTAAACGCATTTTTGGAGTCCAATAAATTTGTAAAAAATTACCCTATGTCCGGTTTTCCATTTTACACCATAAAATATTATTTCCATAATATTTTAATATTAATTAATAGTAATTAAAAATCATTTAATTAGAGAATACCTTAGTTTTAATTACAGAAGATTACAAAAATCAAATTTAAAAAAATTTGAAAAATCAGGGGGCTTACAATAAGCGACATGGTGACTCGATACCTCGGGGCCTTCGAGTCGTCAAGAGATACTATATCAGAAAGAGGCATAGTGCCTATGAAACTATCGAAAAGGGCATGATGCCTCAGAATAATTGGTGACTACGGATCGCCATGGAATAATAATTTAGAGGACGAAAGAAATGCTGGGATTTAGTAGGGCGAGTAGACTTGTCCCTCGATAATACTTACAAATAAAGAGGAATAAGAGTATAGTGGGACGAGAAGACTCATACCTCGTCGTACTTATAATTCAAAATATTGCATGGTCACGGACTGCCCGTGCACGGGCTAGGTATTATTCCTTGAACGAAAGTCACCGGGGCATCAGGACCGTTCGGCCTAGAAGGAATCAGAAGTACTAATTAATCAAGGTATATAGAGATATTCTATCTGTGGTGTTGCAACATATAGATGAATGGAGCATCGCTTATTAAGAATTGCGATTCGCGAGCACTTGCGGGACCTATACAGGTGAGGCGTTACAACCGAATACCCTGAAGGAATGCCGTATGTGTTGTGTAATAGTCCATTTTGGCTTAGCCAGTAACCTTCATATAGATAAGCTATGGTGGGCTATCGAACATTTGAGCCAAGAGGATGAATGTCACCTTGCGTCGAGCAAGAGTGTGCACATCGATTATTATTTCAGAGTCACTATTGAGCGAGGCGATTCAATAGATTTCATGTGTTGCACACGCTATATAAGTGTAATGCCCCACTCCGCGTCGGCATTATGTATCAAGGTGAGTGGGCAGAACTGCGTTCTCCGATTCTTGCACACCTTAATAATAAATCTGAGTTTTTGCATGCTTGTTTTCATAAGAGAATGATAAAACCTGCCTTGCATGCTAATAAACGAACTCACCTAGCTTGTCTTTGAAATAAACATGTCTGCTTAACTAAGAGACCCTGAAACGTTTGTCTAAAATTATGTGTTTGCATGAACATGTTCACTATCGCCTATGCTCCGAGAGAACCATATCGTGTGCCTGAATGTGTTCAAAGATAAGGCGGCTTGCCCCGCAATAATGAAATATCGTCTGATGGTTCGTTTCGTCTGCATACTAGAGTTTATTTTATAGTGTTTCATGCATTCACATTGGTCGGACAATGGCTATTGGTGGAGAGCTGAACTGCATATGTCACGGCTGCTACAAAGATAGTGGAAAGCAACCATGAGTCACAGCTGCCAATAGCATCAGATAAATGAGTCATTGGTTAGCTGGATCAACCGCTGCCGATCCTGAGTTACTCGAGGACCGCACTACATATAAGATAGTTCATTATATTGGCTTGGATAGATGGATCGTCCCTAGATATGCATTTGTGTAGCTGTGTATTTGTCCCTAGAGTCTCACGAGACACGCTGCGCACACCCTGAAACAGAACGAACGGCTTGTCTTGCCTGCTTGCTTGAATGAATCAATATGAACTCTATTTTTTAAAGATGTTTCCAAAAACAAAGTAATATGACTCCGTTCAGTATTGCATGTAACGAACATAGGTAAAACTAGAAAGATCATTAGTAATGTAATATTTTATAACATGATTACTTACTGTTGATTTTAGTGAATAATTGCTTCTGTTAAGTTGTTTTATCTCACCAGTACTTATAAAAGTGCTGACCTACCAACAGTTTACTTGCTTGTAGGTACTGGATCATCCGAGGGAGCGATAGGCGTGCCTCAATCCCCAAGACCCAGAATTCTGGTTTCGATTGGCTCGATTTGCTATCGTATAAAGGGGCATAATATATGGAATGATGCCTTTGCTAAAAGAACCCAAGTTCCTCGATTTGCCCCGAATACTCAGTTGGCTAAATGCATTGCATATGCAACAATGGCCCTCCGCTGCTTACTCGATTGATGCTATGATAGCCAAACAACTTAAACGATGTTGTCTTGGACGGGCGCAACCCTAGGCTCGTACGGCATCACGTCCCGGTATCAAACGGCCATACGCGCTCCGTCGGGAAGCACCGAGCCGCGGTGATTCGCGTTTGGTGCGCCGAGGCACGGTGATTCGCGTCCGGTCCCACGGTGGGGGAAACAGTGGTCGGGGGCCCTCGGGGCCGGGGCGTGACATAATGGTATCAGAGCGGATTCGATTTCTTGCCCAATTTTTGTTCCTATGACTCTGAGATTTGCTCGATATGGTATTGCAATAGAGCGTTCCATACAATAAGTCCATAGATATTCTCAAAGTGCAAATATTTTCTGGACTTGATTTGCTTGATTGTTTCAATTGAGTACGACGAGGGATGAGGGCTATCGCTGCTCAAAATATCGAGAAGTTTATCCTTGAAGTTTCGAGGACAATTTTTTTTGTTGGTGGATAAGTATGTAATGCCCCGCTCCGCGTCGGCATTATGTATCAAGGTGAGTGGGTAGAACTGCGTTCTCTGATTCTTGCACACCTTAATAATAAATCTGAGTTTTTGCTTGCTTATTTTCATAAAAGAATGATATAACCTGCCTTGCATGCTAATAAACAAACTCACCTAGCTTGTCTTTGAAATAAACATGTCTGCTTAACTAAGAGACCCTGAAACGCTTGTCTAAAATTATGTGTTTGTATGAACATGTTCACTATCGCCTATGCTCCGAGAGAACCATATCGTGTGCCTGAATGTGTTCAAAGATAAGGCGGCTTGTCCCGCAACAATAAAATATCGTCTGATGGTTTGTCTCGTCTGCATACTAGAGTTTATTTTATAGTATTTTATGCATTCACATCGGTCGAACAATGGCTATTGGTGGAGAGCTGAACTGCATGTGTCATGACTGCTACAAAGATAGTGGAAAGCAACCATGAGTCACAACTGCCAATAGCATCAGATAAATGAGTCAATGGTTAGCTGGATCAACCGCTGCCGATCCTGAGTTACTCGAGGACCGCACTGCATATAAGATAGTTTATTGTGTTGGCTTGGATAGATGGATCATCCCTAGATATGCATTTTTGTCTAGCTGTGCATTTGTCCCTAGAGTCTCACGAGACACGCTGCGCACACCCTGAAACAAAACGAACGGCTTGTCTTGCCTGCTTGCTTGAATGAATCAATATGAACTCTGTTTTTTAAAGATGTTTCCAAAAATAAAGTAATATGACTCCGTTTAGTATTGCATGTAACGAACATAGGTAAAACTAGAAAGATCATTAGTAATGTAATATCTTATAACATGATTACTTACTGTTGATTTTAGTAAATAATTGCTTCTGTTAAGTTGTTTTATCTCACCGGTACTAATAAAAGTGTTGACCCATCAACAGTTTATTTGCTTGCATGTACTGGATCGTCCGAGGGAGCGATAGGCGTGCCTCAATCCCCAAGACCCAGAATTCTGGTTTCGATTACCTCGAGTTGCTATCGTATAAAGGGGCATAATGTTTGGAACGATACCTTTGCTAAAGGAAACCAAGTCCCTCGATTTGCCCCGAATACTCAGTTGGCTAAATGCATTGCATATGTAACAATGTCCCTCCGCTGCTTACTCGATTGATGCTATGATAGCCAAACAACTTAAACGATGTTGCCTTGTGCAGACGCAACCCCAGGCTCGCAAGACATCACGTCCCGGTATCAAACGGCCATACGCGTCCGGTCGGGAAGCGCCGAGGCACGGTAATTTGTGTCTAGTGCGCCGAGGCGCGATGATTCGCGTCCGGTCCTGCGGTGGGGGAAACTGTGGTCGGGCGGCCCTCGGGGCCGGGGCGTGATATAATGGTATCAGAGCAGATTCGATTTCTTGCCTAATGTCCGTTGCTATGACTCTGAGATTTGCTCGATATGGTATTGCAATAGATCATTCCATACAATAAGTCCATAGATATTCTCAAAGTGTAAATATTTTCTGGACTTGATTTGCTTAATTATTTTAATTGAGTATGGTGAGGGATGAGGGCTATCGCTGCTCGAAATATCGAGAAGTTTATCCTTGAAGTTTCGAGGACGAAACTTTTTGTTGGTGGGTAAGTATGTAATGCCCTACTCCGCGTTGGCATTATGTATCAAGGTGAGTGGGCAAAACTGCGTTCTCTGATTCTTGCATGCCTTAATAATAAATCTGAGTTTTTGCTTGCTTGTTTTCATAAGAGAATGATCGAACCTGTCTTGCATGCTAATAAATGAACTCACCTAGCTTGTCTTTGAAACGAACATGTCTGCTTAACTAAGAGACCCTGAAATACTTGTCTAAAAGTATGTGTTTGCATGAACATGTTCACTATCGCCTATGCTCCGAGAGAACCATATCATGTGCCTGAATGTGTTCCAAGATAAGGCGGCTTGCCCCGCAACAATGAAATATCGTCTGATGGTTCGTCTCGTCTGCATACTAGAGTTTATTTTATAGTGTTTCATGCATTCACATCGGTCGGACAAAGGCTATTGGTGGAGAGCTGAACTGCATGTGTCACGGCTGCTACAAAGATAGTAAAAAGCAACCATGAGTCACTGCTGCCAATAGCATCAGATAAATGAGTCAATGGTTAGCTGGATCAACCGCTGCCGATCCTGAGTTACTCAAGGACAGCATTGCATATAAGATAGTTCATTGTGTTAGCTTGGATAGATGGACCGCCCCTAGATATGTGTAAACTCTCTCATCCAAAATTAGGCCTACTTGGCTTAGATAGAGAGACTAGGGCCAGTTTGAATCCAATTAGAAATAGAACACTGTGTTTTAGATAATTTTACAATATTTATATCACTTAGTGCATCTTACCGTTGCTTCGATAATTAGAGCACCTCACTAGCCATTGCCTTTCTACAAATTTTACACCCTTGTCCTAGATGAGCCAGTCATCTATTCTGACTATTGTGTAACTTAAAATTATGCTCTCTTGTGCTACATTTTAGTCGCACAATATTCGTCGCAGACGTTTATATTTAATTCTAAATAAATTCAACTATGTATCCTTGTGTGTTCTAATCAAAATTGGAGACACAATCTTGACCTGTTTTGTGCAATCTAATTTATGATAATATTCTATCCTGAGTCCTCTACGTCTATGACACTTGTGTTCCACCTAATTTTAGCCCCATGTACTTCTAATTAATCTTATAACACCATTTGCATTAATTTTAATTAAGTTAATCCAATTTTCATCTTTGTGCAATTTTTTTAATTGTTGGGCACTTTTATGCAAAAGTGCATTAAGGTGTCCACATCATTGGACACAACACATGAAGAAACCTATTTTGCCTTTATGTGAATTTTCTCCATAATTTTTGGAGTGTGTAGCATTCAACATCACCCCCTCATCAATTCCTAGCCATGCATTTGAAACCATGCGATCCCAGCCCTCCAAACATCTCCATGTAAAGTCAAGCCCATCCCAAATAGGATGTTGACCAATCCAACTACCTAGGTCAACCCCCAACCCTATTCCCCACATATATAAATACAACTTTTTCTTTTTTTATTCCTTCACCCAAAACCAATACCTATACACAGCCGACATCATCCTCCTCCTCCCCTTTATCTCCCCATCTCCTGTGCATGACCCCCTCCCTGTCAACCCCTCGCCGGACCAGCCCCATCACCGCCAGCTCCACCACCATTAACATTCCCAGTCCTCTACGTTCTCCTTCCTCCGCCGGACCCCACCACCATTCATCACCACCACCCGTCGTGCTCTCCCTCAACTCGCCATTAACACCACCACCATTAACACCCCCGATCACCTCTCCTCCTTGCTTGCAGGAAGCACCGCCAGACCTCTCCATCCTCAACTTCTCCTCCTCCTTCGCCTGAGCCCACTCGGCGGACTTCCTTGGACCTGGTCGGAGCAGCCTCCTCCCCTTAATCATAATCATCATCATCACCTTAATCATCACCATAATTATCCTCATCATCATCCCCATCATCACCATTATCATCATCATCCCCTTCATTATCAACATCATCATCACCAATCATCATCATCATCACCATCATCACCATCATTGTATTCATCGTAGTCCCATCACCCTCGATCCTCGATCCTCGTACCCGTGCACGCTAACCCCAAGGTTCGAACATGTCCCTCTTCTTTTATTTTATGTGTGCTTGTGATTAGTATTACTTTATGGTTTAGTTTAGGTGTATAAGTTCAGACCATATTGGTTGACCTAAAGACTAGTGTGCGTGTGTGTAGGTAATTAATTGGTACATATACATTGTGTGATAATTAATGCTAGTACTATGTATGACTGTATTATAGATGTTGAGTGACCATAAGATACCCTGTATTTACATATGACCGTATGACCCGTATGCGTACACATACGCGTATATATATAATATTCAGATTGGTATATATATATTTTAAACTGTTATATATAAACTGCGTGTCCAAGGAAACTTGGGTGTAATGACGGTGGCGTCGTATTCTGCTTTTATTATGTATATTCATATGACCTAGTTTATGAGACCACCCCATTATCATGAGGCATTCTTATATTCCATTGGTCGTGACACATCTGTTACACGAGTGTGAGTCTCATGTAGGACACGAACTTGTATGACGGGTTTGGCCACCTGTACGTATGGGACGTGCGATAGGGAATAACTGTTGTTAGGGATTTGCATGCTAGAAGACTTGGCAGTTATTAGAGGTATTATCGTGTCATTGATATGACATGTTTACAATATGGGGTGGGGAGAACAACAAGTAAGGCATTTTGGCTCCTTTGCACTTTCCTTTTGGTAATCCGTACGCTCCGCCGGAGATACGCGGCGGTGATGACCCCTATATATTACTGGCGGCCTCTGGCGTTCAAAAGACGACATGCTTTGTAGGCCCCTGAATCTCCAAGAGAATCATGCCAATCCCATTTATGGCCAGATAGCCCACTTGTTGGAAAGTTATTCTCAAAATGCATTTACATAGACGGTTAGGCGACCCATTGGATATTTATTTTACAGTACATATTGGCATGCTTCTATGTATCTTGTTATGTCCCTCTGAGGACCTGGTCCCTTTCCAGGTGTAGATGTTCATGACTTAGCAGGAGCGTGGATCCGGACTTGCTACTTATATTTCGAGAAGGTTTCTCTTCGAGCCTTATTGCTTATTAATGGATGTACTTGTATTATTTCTTTTATATTCTAGTTGGTAGTGGATTTGTCTCCACCCAACTACTCGTTCTTATCAAGCATCTTATACTTGATTCAGTTATATAGTTGATTGGTTATTTATTTATATTTGATTATATGGATGAGATTTAGTTATGTCCTGTGACTTTAGATAATTATATACCACTTGTGAATTATTGTTCATAATACAGCGTATCCTTGATTCGCGTCTGGTGCGCCGAGGCGCGGTGATTCGCGTTCGGTCCCACGACGGGGGAAACGGTGGTCGGGCGGCCCTCGGGGCTGGGGCGTGACAACAAGTATTGCTTGCTTAGTTAATGGTGCAATTTAAATATAACATGCAAAGTAGATCGAAGCGACCGAATATAACAAGTTTACTTACTAAACGAGATTCGAGAATAACATGCTTTCCCGCTTAAGTGAATTCAATGATATACATGCGAATATGCTTTCATAACTAAAATATTTATATGTGAAACCTGCTTTACTACTTTCGAGGCGTACCTCAACATGAACTAAAATTCATCTAGTTTAAATAAAAAATTTACCAAATAATCTGTATGCTTCACATGATCACTTAGTGTCGGTTTAGGCGAGTGTGTTATACTGCTCATAAGTACAAGTTGCGTACTGTCCCACTTTTGTGGGCACCCTTTTCAGGTACTCAAGTGCGAGGCCTTAGCTTGAATATAGAAGACATGATGTATGGAACAGTGGAAATCATTTTTGAACAAGAGAGATCAAAGAGTGTTGTAAGCCAAGTTGGCATATTCAATGGGGGCTATTCAAGCCTTTGTAACCGCTGCATTTATATATAAAAGAGCTTCACTTTGCATACTTTGAGTATTTCATATTGACTCTATAAATCTTCTACTGCAACTCGATATTTTATGTGAAAACTATTATATTTTATCTTCTTGCCTTGTGCGTTGTGCATCCTAGGCACCCATGATATCATGTTCTGGGGACAATTATCGACTTTACGGAGTCGGGGCATGACATGCATGTCCATCGGGGGTCCTCATAATACACAATAAACAATAATTAGAATCCGAAATAGGAAATTGTACAAACACATAAATTAAAGAATGGGACTGAAGATTATATCATGTGGATCCCGCAAGTAGTACAAGGATCTGGCAAAAAAATTGAGACACACAGTTCGATACACTCTTATAAATCGAGACGTGCACGTTAGTTGAGATGTGTACGAAATTAAAGACGTCAGGAATATCGAGATGGCTTAAAAATCAAGACATGCGTGCAAATTGAGATGTACACAAAGTGTAAGAAAGTATGAATTTCAACAAGGATGCACGAATCGATACGACACACAAACCACGGCGTGAAAGAAATTTAAGGCGACAAGAGAACAGTAAAAAAACCTATAGTTGGATTGGGTTGGATTTCTTCCTCATACCGAATACATAATTTTCTTTTTTTCCACCTCTTATTCCACAAATTTCTTGAAGAACTCCACAATTTTTATACTACAACAAATTTATTATTATTCTTTTGTATCGAGGTAATAGTTTGAATTCGGACCCGCACCGGTTCCATCTGCTGAGCCACAATCTTGATAAAATAAAATAAAATAAAAACATCAAAATTTAGAAGTACTAATAAGAAAAATAACTGAGAGAACAACTGCATTTACAAATCTCCCACAAAACCTTTCTCTTCTCTCTCTGTTCTAGGGTTTTCTTTCTAAAAACGGATCTGGTATCCTCTTCATTTTCTAGATCTATGGGTCGGATTATCGTATCTGAAGGGTTTATGCTGCTGATTCGATCCGCCAGGTTCAATGAGTGGATTTGATTCAGATTTAAAGGGGGATGACACTCTCCGGTTGAGCGGGTGGATTAGATTCGAATTTGAAGGGGGATGGCACTCTCCGGGATGAGGGGACTCTTTGTCTTCATCAACGACGTGCAAAATTGCCAGAATAAGGAGCATGACACTACCGTAACCAACTGTGACTCTAGTTCAGGACATTAAAATAAAGTCATATTTTTAGAATTCAACTTTGATTTAAGTGTGAAATATAAATAACTTCTTTAAGTAAAGGCTCAGATGTTAGTTTCTTGTGAAAATTACTAATATGAAGACTACAAGTACTTCAGTTTTGCTGTGAAGACCAACACATAAAATTTGAATATTTAAAAGAAAGTATGAGCTCCGAACATCCATCTTCTATTTTGATGGAATAATTTGAATCACAGTTCAAAATTCTTTAGTCGTAGGCATTGCTAGCCTACCCACAACCAATGTTAGCAAATCAGAATTTAGGACTGTCAAAACATACCCATTGAAATAATTATCAAAAAATTTGACAGTCCTAAATAATATGTTGTTCATTGAACATCATATTTTTTTAGGACTCTCAACAGTATGTTTTATTTAGGGCTGTCAAAATTGACAATCCTTCCAATTGGTAGGACTGTCAAATTTTGGACAGTTCTAAATAAGCACATGATGTTAATTGAACATCGTATTTTCTTTAGGACTGTCAAATCATTTGACAGTCCTACCAATTCAAAGTACTGTCAAAAAATTTAATAATTCTACCAATTGGTAGGACTGTTAATTTTGACAGTCCATCATCCCCGTCGCGAATGAGGACAAATTTTTGAAGTTCAAAATTCTAAAATGGGTTCAAAACTTTCGAAATCCGCCCAAATTAAATCATAAACCAAATTTTTGTTACCAGAAGATAAATTTTAGGCATGAACATGGATTAAGAACAATATTTAGAATAATTTGAGTTACATGATTCTTGTTAAGAATGGGTTCATGGCTTATATTTGGGAAAGAAGGGAAAGAAGATAAAAAAGATAAAATTTAAGCTAAATGTTTAAACAATTTGGAGTGGCAGTGGGACCACATCTTCATGAAAAAATAGGTTTAGAATTTTGGGATTTGGGAGAGGAAAGGAGAAGAAGAAGACAAATGGAAAAAAAATAAGGCTTTTGATAAGGGCACTACAAACTTTACTAAGGGCTAGCCCAGGATTGGGGCTAGCCCATTAATGAACAAAGTTTACTCACACTAGCCATTAGTTTACTCATACTAGCCCAAACTTGAAACCCTCCACCCAAACCCTCCAAACCCCACCGGAGCCCTCCCTCCTCCCGCCGGAGCCGTTTTCCTCGACTTCGTCCTCCTCCTCCTTGTTGATGGCTCCCAAAGTCTCGAAAGAATCAAGGTACAATTCTTCATTCTCCTTGTTCTATTGCATTTACAAAAAATTTCAAAATTTTTAAAAATTCCTATTGCATTTCGAAAATTTTGAGTGATTTTCTTTCCATTCTTCAAATAAGGGCATACAAGTCCTGAATGTAGTTTAGGATGTAGTTTAGACGTTTACTTGGATGGTCGTACCCGATTTTAGGGCATACAATGTCGACAATCGTCGAAAGTATCGAGCAGTATCGGGCGGGACTGTAGAAATTTCTACAGTCCTAAATTTATAAAGGACTGTAGAAATTTCAACAGTCTTAAAAAATTAGGACTGTGGAAATTTCTGCAGTCCTGTATACGTATAGGACTGTAAAAATTTCTACAGTCCTGAATGTTAAATTAATTTAGGATATTAAATAAAATTTTATTTTTTGTCTTATAGTCATGACCCTCGGAAGGGAACTGTGGATGAAGATATCATCAGAAGACGCCCTACTGCGTCGATGCGTAAGGAACGCAATATTTCACGTACTATTGAACCAGGTGTCACTATCCGCGACCCCGAGGCACGCCCTGAAGTTAGGAAACATCGATTGATGAAGAAGACTGTCACTCGTTCGAAGAGATGTGCTCCTCCTAGTTCTTCAGGTTCTTCTTCCTCCTCTGATGAGGACATGCCAAATGTCCCAAATCGGCCAACTGATGGTTCAGGACCTTCTCAGCCTGCAGATAGTTCTGTCGAGAGTCTTCCACAAACCCTCGAAAATCGGGCTACTGATGGTTCAGGACCTTCTGAGCAGCCAGATAGTCCAGTCGAGACTCGTCCAAACGGTTGCTCTATGTTACCGTCGATCGAAAACCATATTGCATACCAAATATGGAACAATCTAGTAAGTACATTACGTTATGATAATTTTATATATAGTTGTAAGTTCAAAGTTCATCCAATTATTTATAGATAAGTACATTTTGCATAGAGGTATAACTTTATCCAATTGCTTACTTTTCAGGAGAGTTCTCGTATGTTGACGGTGATCAACCACGGGAAAAAATACAATACATGGAGGTTTGAATTATTGGGAGACGATATGAAGGCAAAAATTAGTCCCACCAGTTTATAATATTTGGATAGCTACTCATATACGACGGTGGATAATACACTGATATCAGCATTTGTAGAACGATGGTATCCAGAAACCAATACTTTCCATCTACCTAATGGGGAGTTGACGATTATCCTTGATGACGTCCATCATATATTGGGACTTAGGGTTGATGGTCGAGTCATGATGAATCAAACTTTTGATGAGTCGAGCATCAACTTTTACAACCATATTGTGGATTATGTATCAGGGTGTCTGGGAGTTGATGCCAATAGTTTTACCACTCTTCGACAATTGAAGAAGTCCTACGGACTTCCTTTAAAATATTTGGAGGAGATATTCGCTGATCCGGACCCCGAAATGGATAATAGCGATAATATGGCCCGCGGATATATGTAGTTCATCTTAGGGGCTGTCAGCATTACGGATAAGTCTGGAACGTCCATACATGCCAAATATCTCCTCAATTTGGACAACATTGATACGGTGGAAATATCTTGGGGAAGCGGTATACTAGCATACATTTACTGCAAGCTTGGTGCGGCATCCCGCGTGGGTTCGAAGACAATATCTGGATGCCAGACTCTACTCCATGTATAGATATATCTTTTTCAACTTATATACATAATTTAAAATTTTGTTGTTAATTTTTGGACTAATATTTTTTTAACCTGGTTACGTGAAGGCATGGATATACGAGCACTTTCCAACCCTGCAGCGGGATAAACTGAACCGAGGGTATGACGAGAACCTTCCTAGAATGTGTCAATGGAAGCCAACTAAGGAAGATGCCAAACGTCCACACACATTGGCCGTCCTACGGAATGCACTCGAAGATATGACGATAGAAGAGGTGAATTGAGACCTAATTTTTTAATGTTTGGTAATAATTGACTACGTTATGCTAAATGACGTTATGCTAAATTTTATGCGGTGCAGATTATTTGGGATCCATATCGTGATTTGCGACAGACTAGTCGTCCATTACAACTAGTCGCTTTATATTACGGTCTTATAAGTTGTCATAAAATCGAGGAGGTTTATATGCCGGATAGAGTGCTCCGTCAGTTTGGCTACGTACAAACTGTCCCAAAGCACACTTTGAAAATGATAACTGCTCCGCGAGGTACAAAACCGCTAAACTATATTCCTGCGGCGTTCAACTGGGTCTCAGACTTCTTCATCGAGTGGCAACGCCACGTTATTAGAGAAACTGAATGGCAAGCAGCAGTAAATATGACGGAATATAGCGACGACTACCTCGCCTACTTCGCTGGTGTCGGAATACCTACCTTGTTCCAACGCGGAGGCGATATTGTGCGTGTACCTTCAGATCTTCCTGCCAAATCGATCTTGTATATTGTATTGGTCAAGATGGTGAGCCAACTTCTTCACTTTCAGTTTGATATTTGTAAATGTTTATAACATAACAATTTTTTTTTAATTCTCATGAATAGGCTAGAAAAGTGAAGAAGTTGAGAAGAAGCCTCATAAGTTGCCAGTGTTCGAATTATATGGCAATCCAATCAATGACGAACTACAACAAATCGACAACGCTGAAGATTTTCCTTTCTTGGAAAATAGAAAGCAACGTACAAAGAGGTGGCATGAAGTTTAGGCCCCGTTTGAAGACTTGTAAAACTTTTAATGAATTTGAGTTTTGAGACATGTAAAAGTTTTAAGTTTGAATTTGACTTGTAAAACTTTGAATAAATTTTCTACAATTCGTACTTTGAATATTTGTGTTCTAAGTTTGCTACAATTGCTACAATTTAAAATTTTGCTACAATTGCTACATACATACAATTTGTGTTCTAAGTTTGCTACATACATACAGTTGTTAAATATGCAGATTTTGACAGTGGTAAAGATTTGGACTGTCAAAATTTTGACAGTCCTAGTATCTTGTAGGACTATCAAAATTTTGACAGTCCTAATTTTGACATAAAACTGTGCAGAGACAGTAGGTAAAGTTTAGGACTGTCAAAATTTTGACAGTCTTAGTATCTTCTAGGACTGTCATAATTTTGACAGTCCTAAACTTACATATAACTGTGCAGACATAGTGGGTAAAGTTTAGGACTGTCAAAATTTTGACAGTCCTACTATCTTCTAGGACTGTCATAATTTTGACAGTCCTAAACTTACATATAACTGTGCAGACACAGTGGATAAAGTTAAGGACTGTCAAAATTTTGACAGTCCTACTATCTTCTAGGATTGTCAAAATTTTGACAGTCCTAGTTTCCTGACATTTTACATATAAATTTGACAGTCCTAGTATCGATTAGTATCAATGCACAACATACAGTTAAAATCGATTAGTATCAATGCACAACATACAGTCCTAGGGTTTAGATAACTTCTTTCATTGCACATCATACACACAATATACAGTTCAATATACAGTTAAACATACATGGCTCTTTGTACAACATACATTTCAATATACAGTATCAATCGATTAGAATATCAAAGTAGTCGTTCGACATGATTTTTGGATCCTCCATCTTCATCATCTTCTTATAGGCAACCATTGCATCCGTGTAGGGTGTCGTCCATGCAATCGCTTCCTCTGGTTCATGTTTATACCAAAGCGTAGAAGGTGGCAGAATAGGAGAATGACCGATCAACCTTGGGATGACAAAGTGTTGTCCGACAAGCCCTATCGAACATAGATTGGATACTCCGTGTTCGGCCGGGGGAGCACACATTGGAAAGAAAGTATTGTTAATGCCTTGTGAGATAATTACAATAGGTATCTATACCTATTAGAGAATACGTAAGCAGTAGGCGGGACATCCATGTAATGGTTTGGTCCGGTAACTGTTTTCGTACAAGGTAAGCTTGCCAACAAATCTCCAATAATTTTTTCGCCGAGTATCTGCCTATAGAAGAGTAGTCGAGACTCCAACTCCTCGTACAACTCTTCCCTAACCTGTCTCCATCCTGCTTCAACTGAATAGCCTAGTTGTCTTGCTAGTGCATGATATCCATAATGGCCATCCTTAGGAACATCAACAATAGACCAAATAAAATCCCGTATCTCAGGTAGAAAATTTTTAATGTATAGACTATATGAATCAGAAAAGTTATCTAAACCCTCCGCCGTGACTGCATCGTTCGTTTTCTGTTTCTTCCCCCTTCGAATAGTAAGCTTACTCTTTTTCTGCGGAAATACCACCCTTTCGATTACGGACTTTGCCTCCAAACTGCGTTCAATATGTTCAAACAAGGATGGATCTCTTTTAGTTGACTCATTCTCCTTCTTTTTTGCTCTACTCTTTCTTGAGTGTGGTCTTCCCTTAGGAGTTCGAACAACAGATGGCTCTTGCAATCGAGTTATTGCCGAGACTACAATTTTTTGGATTTTAACCTCAATGGATCTTCTCTCCGGTTCCGATGCGACACACCACCTTGCATGCAGGAGTTTCACTTGTGGCAAAAAAAAGAAATTATCTTGAACTTCTACCGTCGGCATTATCAACAACTGTCTCCAACATTGATCAACAACATCAATTGAAATAGGTATAGATTCACAACGATATTCGTTAATCTCATGTGCACAAGAAAGTCCGAGTGAATGTCGATATGAACAACCGCAAACCTCATGATCATAACCAACCGACTTCGACCTACAAATCTCCTCAAACAATAAGCCCAAGGCCTTGTGAGATACTACATGGATTAAACCATCCAAGAGGTGTTCATGCTTGTATTCATGCTTTGTAATATTGAGGCTCATCTCAAATGATGCTACAATCTCGTTCACCGTGGAAATAATCATCAAATGAATCGATTGCCAAACGGAGACAAAATTACTGACCGATGACTAGAATCTTTTTAAACTTGAGTGTGATCCTTTGACCTGGTTCGTAGTGATTGTGCCATAATGCTTTACCATGTTCGTCCATGCTAAGACGAATTGCTCTTTATATTGTTCTAGCCAAGTATCTTTGATTATAAGATATGCATGTCGGGTTACTCGTCTCCCACTTTTGTTGGAACATGTACCATGCTGTGTCGTAGCTGTCTGTAGTACTTGCTCGCCATACAAGACTCCAATCACTGTAGAATTCTTCGAAGCGAAGTATGTCGATTTTACCGTCTACATTTTCAAATTTTCTCTTGCATTGAGCTTGGATATTTCGATTTATATGCCAAGTGCATAGTAGTCTATGCGCATGAGGAAATACAATATTTATAGCATTTATCAGCGTATATTCTCTGTCGGTAACAAAAACAGAGGGCTCTTTGTAACCTGTTTAAAGGGATTGTAGTTTCCTCAACGCCCATGTGTAATCCTCTACTGTCTCACTCTTCATAAAATAAAAAGCGACTGTAAATATTTTTCCCGTAGACATAAACCCAACAACGTGAAAAAGAGGCATCTTGAACTTGTTGGTCTTATATGTACAATCAAGGATCAACACGTCTGTGAAGGACCGAGCCAAGTGTGTGCAATCAGGATGAGCCCAAAACAACGAAAGGAGTTCATCAGTTTGTGGATGTCTTTTATGGTACTCCACGTAGTGATATTCCCCAAGCAACTTTAATACTTGCTGCATCGCCATTCTTCCTTTCATACTATTACATTTTGCTCTGGCCCAACTATTATAGATCGTCCTCATGGTAGACTTGTTCCCATCTTCTTTTTGTCGCACGGCAGAATAAATTTGTTTCGGTGCAACTCCGGAAAGGAACAATTCTTCAACCAACTTTCTCTCATCCTCCTTCAACCGTGCCACATAGACATGACCCGTAAGTGTCCCTGGAATATGATGATTGTGTCTTCCATTCTTAACTTCGATTATCCACTTCACATCTTCTACTTTTACAATCAACACCTTAAATGGACAACCACATTTTCTCGTCCCAACATTTTTCTTAGGGATTTTTTTTTTCAACAACACCCTTTTTTTTATGATGCTCTCTAAACACACCTCCTCTTTCGTACCCCAGCTCTATATATTTTTGGCTCAGCTGAGATCTGATGGATCTTGCAATAACAATTACTATGTTATGTCGTCTTCCAACTTCTCTGCACCAATTTAATGCTTCTTCCTGGGTTGCAAATTGAATATCCGTTGAGAATATATCATCCACATCAACCCTAATAGCAGGATGTACCACAACATCTGTACAAGGTTGGTCCTATAACCAATATAAAATAATATAAAAATTAATAACTTTATATAATTGGTACTTCAAATAATTTAGACTTTAAGATCTAGGACTGTCACTTTTTGACAGTCCTATCAGTATATAGGACTGTCAAAATTATGACAGTCCTACTTTTATATAGGACTGTCAAAATTCTGACAGTCCTGTATTTATATAGGACTGTCGAATTATTGACAGTCCTATATTTATATAGGACTTTCTAATTTTATACAGTCCTTACACGATGACTGTCGAAATAAGGTTATTATTTTACGTACCGTACGTGCTTCGGAACAACCGACATATTATTCGGAACGTCCGGAGTGCATATTTAATGGATTGCATGATCCGACTTCGTCATCGAAGATATTTTCATGCATTGTTCCTACAATAGTAAAAAAAAACTAAATTTTTTTCTAACAATCTCAAAACTTATTTATCGTATGTTGTCGAAGACATACCGGAAGAATATTCGTTGGACAATCATCAAAGCAAAATTCTCTTCCACTTGGGACCACAACTATTAATTTCCAAATTTAGGTTTAGACTTGGAGAATGAGAGTTTCTTCAAGTGAGGGTGAAAAGCCTAAAATAGAATTTTTTTTTTACTTATATAGCTTGGTGTGGGCTAGCCCTAAGTAACTTTAAGAGTGGCAAACTTATAATTTTGGAAAAAATTACATTGGGCTAGCCCTAAGTAATATGTGTAGTGCCCTTATCAAAAGCCAAAAATAACAATAAAGTTATCTTATGACCTTTTATCAGGGCACATCGAAACTTACTCGGGACTAACCAAGATTGGGGCTAGCCCAGTTTTGAGAACTTTTACTCGGGGCATCCATTTTACTACTAGGAGTTGCCTACACCTCCCAAACAACCCCCCAAACCCTTTCATTCAAACTCTCTCTCTCTCTCTCTCTCTCTCTTCAAAAACCTAAATCTCTCCCTTCTCTACCTCCTCTATCTCCTCAAAACCCCTAATCTTCTTCCCAATCCCCCATAAATCATCTTCCCAATCTTGTTCCTCCATATTATCCATCTATAAATTTAGGGTTTGTAATTTTGATTTAATTTTAATAAATCTTCTTCCCAATTATTCTAAATGCCTAAAAGATCATTGTATAATAATATAAAATAGGTTTTAGATTAACTTTGGACGAATTTTTGATCAAAATTATTTTAGGGATTCTAAGTTGGTACAGTCGCTGGATGGAAGACGAAGGACTGTAGAAATTCTATAGTCCTGTAGAAATTCAGGACTGTAGAATTTTTTTACATTCCTAAATACTTCAAGGACTTTCAATTTTTTTGACAGTCCTAATGAAAATTGACTGTATATTAGGACATAAATTTTTTTTTATAGTACTAACTGTTGGTAGGACTGTCAATTTTTTTGACAGTCTTGATTTACAGTAAGTTTTCACTTGGACTGTCAAAAACTTTGACAGTCCTAGTATACTGTAAATTTTTTAGATTCACTAGGAATACTAATTTTTTAGATTTGTATATTGAATATTTTTTAGATTCACTAGAAATATTATTTTTCTTTAAATATACCACAAAAATTAAATATTTCTTATTACGATTTCTAAATTATTATTAACAGATAATTTTGTCATTATAAAAAGTAAAAATTAAATGATTATCCCATTTTTAGTCTTCTTCATACTGATGTATTATATGATAACATTTGAACGTCAGGAGATACGAATTTTTACTCGTTAACAACGAAATACTAGAAAAGAAAATTAATCAAAGTCAAATTTGGAGATCAAAATATCATTATTTTGCAATTATGACATTACGAAAAGTCCGTCAAACGATGAAACAATTTATCCTATACTACTTTTTGATATGGTCGTTTTGGCACTAGCTGGATCTCGTTTAGATCTCCTAGTCAAAAGTTACGATCCTTTAAAATTTTAAATTTCAAACTTTTTGTTGTAGCAATATGCGTATGACCTTGGGCGTGAATTTTTTCTACACGAATTGTGTTACTCTCGTCGAGGGCATATAAATCGACCTATTGTTTGATAAAAAACAATTTTTAAGGAAATAATTATGGTCACTCGAAGCCTGCTTTACGACATACGTTATTTTCTTACGGTAGTCAAAGGGAACAACATCACAATAATCTTTTATTAAGAATGTCAAAATTTTTAACAGTCATAATTTAAATATACTGGATTCTTAGGACTATTAAAATTTTTGACAGTCCTAACAATAGTGAGGACTCTCAAATTTTTTGACAGTCCTAATTTAAGCCTGACTATTATTAGGACTGTCAAAATTATGACTGTCCTGAGTATTATTAGGACTGTTAAAAGTTTTGACAATCCTAACTATATACAAGACTGTCAAATTTTTTGACAATCCATCATCGTCCCCGTCGAGACTACGCGTGATTTTTCGAAGGTTAAAACCCTAAAATGACTTTGAAACTTCAGAAATCACTCCCTAAATGAATAATAAACCATATTTTGGTCCCTAGAAGATGAAATCTATGCATGAAGATAGAACTCTAACATATGTAAAATTTGGGAGAGGAAAGAAGCAAAATATGAAAAAGAGAAAAAATATAACAAGTTGACTTTTATACTAGGTAGTGGGCTAGTCCCGAGTAAATTTTTATGTTGGTAAACTTGTAAATAAAAGCAACAGTTTTAGAATAGTTCCGAGTAACAAATGGCGTGCTCCAATAAAAAGTCTTATCTTAGAGCATCTCCAACTATGTTGTGAGTTTGGAAAAAATGGTTGCCACATAGGATTCATAACTTATTATTTCAAAAATTCTTTTCCAATGAAATGTGAAGTTGATTATGAAGTTGACATGACAATGACATAACAATGATAATGTGAAATTGGTTGTCTAGATCTAGACATTGGACTTCGCGACTTTATTCCATATCATCAATTATGAATAAAAATATTTATAAAAAAAATAAGTGAAAAAATTGTCTTGGAAGTTGAAAAAAAGTATTTTTTATTGTCTTCTTAATATTTTTGTATTTGAGAACACTTTTCTATCTCATTGTCTCGTATGAATATAATCTTGCCACATAGGAAATATATTGTCTTGTGCCTCATACCACATAGGGATCACAACACAAAACAAGACAATATAATTGTAGATGGTCTTATATACTATGTAGTGGCTGTCACTAACAATTTTTTATAATGATAAACTTGTAAATAAAACAAATATTTTTGGGTGCCTTTAAAAAAATTCTAAAATAAAAGAAAGAAAACATCGAAATTTAGAATAGTAAGAAAAATAACCGAGAGAAAAGCTGCATTTACAAATCTCCCGTCAAAACCTTCCTCTCCTCTCTCTCTCCGGTCTAGGGTTTTCTTTCTAGAAACGGATCCGAGAACCTCTTCCTTTTCCAGATCTACTGGCCGGATCGTCGTATCTGAAGGGTTCCTGTATCTGATCCGATCCGCCGGGTTCAGCGGGTGGATTGGATTCGGATTTGAAGGGAGATGGCGCTCTCCGGGATGAGGGGACTCTCCGTCTTCATCAGCGACGTGCGGAATTGCCAGAATAAGGAGCAGGAGCGCGTCCGGGTCGACAAGGAGCTCGGCAACATCCGGACCCGATTCAAGAACGAGAAGGTCAGCCTTTACTTCTTATTTCAGATCCCAACAAACAAACAATCCATGTAACATTTCTTCATTTCTAGATTGATGCAATTTCTTTCGGCGATTTCATCTTTGAATCTAATGCAACAAATGTTCCTGTGATATGAATTTTTAAACTTACATGCTTCCCTTTTTGCTCAATTTTGACCTAAATTAGTGTCCATGTATTGAATTTGAAATAAGCCTTGTGTACTTTCTACCAACTTTAGAGTTTTCTTGATTGACCACTGCGTGGATGTTTATGTACTTGGAATTGGGATGACCAGAATCTTGTACCAGGTTTCCGTATACTAGATGATGGGAAGATGTGTTATTATGGAAAATATTTGAGTTCCAATGCAATATGGCTTGCCGGTTTGGGTGGGTGATTTTTTTAGATGTTACTTGTCTAAATGCCTTGGATCAAATTATACCACCTCCATTGGGGAACACACCAAAAGGGTTTTCAGGCTAGTTGATTTGAATGAGGAGGGTTTATTTATTTGCCAGGGGTTTTAGTAGGGTGATCTAAGAAGTCTTGATATCGTGAATAAAGAAATTCTAACTTCGACCAATTTGTAGGAAGATAAATCAAAATTTTTTTTTTTACTTGGAAGAGGCTTAGGCTTATGATAGTGTCTTTTGAGAGATTATGGATTCTAGCACGATAATATATATGATATAGGTAGGCCATAACAGTGTTTCTGGTTCCTACAACCAGGGAACCGTGTTCTAAGTCTAGCGACCAACGTGGTGGTTCTAGGCCAGGACCACCAAAATTGGCGATCAACACGGTCTTGATCTTAAAACATGAAGTTTAATTTAACAAACATATGAACCAAGCCTTAAATTAAGTTCACACTAAAATCAATTATTTGTCAAAATGTTCTCCAAATGAGTTCTTTCCGATGGCAGAGAATACATGTACACATAGAAGCAACCTACAATTCCAAATAGTGAACGGTTTAAGCCTATCCACTTGTATTGTGTATCAGAGAAAGTAGTGCACCACACACCAAAGCAAAATATCGAAACAAACTATGACTCATATTATTGTTTTCAAAAGCACGCCTAGGAGCAACGTTGCACCTCTTCACGCAAAGCACACTTCCACTACAAAAGCGGTACCTAGTCGCGTGCCTAGGTTAAAGTGGTGAAGCCCTAGGTGCGCCCCTAGTAGTCTTCTACTTTTTTTAAATTTATAAAAGCCTAAGGCCTTATGGCCCAATAACCATTAAGACCTGTTAACCCATTAACTTTACATTAACTTTGATTAAGTTAAGTCAGGATGTGGGTTTAAAAAAAACCATTAGGACAAGTCCTCACAAATTATAACCTAATTTTCATTTCCCCCTTACAAAAGATAGATCCCTCCCGCCTCCCACCGTCGATTCTTTTGCTTTGTCAACTGCTTTGACTCGTCATGCTTACCGCAATTCTCATGCATTGTATACTACATTGACTCCGTCCCGCTTGGATCCCTCCTGCTCGATTGCCTCCAGCCACTGCACCCACCTCTTCCTCTTCCTCATCCTCTTTGACTACCTCCCAATGAGAGTCCTCAGGTTCGAGCAGACCTATGATGGAAATACGCGTTTTCAAAGGACAAATTATGTTAGCAAATATATGCTAAACGCGTAAAATGTTAATTGTAAAAAATTCAAAGATATGCAAAGAAACAAACTAATATGACATAAATATACATGTTTTTATACCTTACTCTTTTTTTTTTCCAAGTCGCACACGCCTTACTTTTGTGCTTTGTGCCTAGGCTCTTAGCGCCTAGGTGAGCTTTTTGCCTTTGACAACTATGTCCCAGATAACACCGGGCCATAGTATCTAGTAGCTATGTTGAAATTATCAATGATATATATGATAGATTTACGAATACTTTGCAATTATTGGAGGAGATACGACTCTAATCCAATCAGAGTGGATTTATATCCTAAATAGTCACTATATCTTTACCACTTTGCATTAGTCATGCACAAGGTTGTGAAAAGCGCTAGGCGCTAGGCGGGCGGGTACCCGACGTCTATTCCGCCTAGGCGGCTGCCTAGATATAGGCGGTTCAAAAGATATAAAAATTTCAAAAAACCTATTGAAAATTGTATAAAAAGTCCATAAAAATTCATAAAATGCATAGTCGGGCGTCGGGGGGACTAGGCGGGCATCAGGCGGAAGGACACCAGCCGCCTAGCGCCTTGGCGGCCGCCTTTTAGAACATTGGTTATGCATACCCTCAAAGCATTGGATGAATTTCATGTTTTATCTTATTTGTCTATGGTTGTGTCGTTGGATGATATTAGTATCTAAATAGAATTGGAGAAAGAAAATTTAGAATCTAAAGAATTTATAATTACTTAGTGGGGGTGAAAACAAGAATATATAAAATTGAGCTTTAGAAGAAACATGAAGAAAAGAGTGTAGCTTTACTGCATTAGTAGAAACTCACATATGCAAATAAGGTATTAGTTCATTTTGATGGCCAAGAGAGAATTCATACATAAGAGTGAGAGCTTTCACTATCTAGGACTAACCGAATCCATAAACATAGCTGGGTCTTATGGAAGTCTTACAGAATTTTTCTTTCAATTTCAAAGGTAACGTGCGGTCACCACGAAGTACTTTAGGAGCATTCCTATATTTTGACCATCCAATTATTTATTTATTTTTTATGCATGGTATCCTTTCAATCTCTCCAAGACGAAGAAAGATTGATCATAAATACCGAAAACTATCACTACTAGGTATCTTTTATCCGTCTATATGTACTCCTTGACTCTGTTTGACTCTAGTTAAAGCTTCATTTTATATACTCTGTTTTTTTATACTAATTTAAAAACCCTAGATACCAAAGTTTCTTCCATTTCTATTTTACCATCTAGTGATATTCCATATAATGTGCCCTTTTCTGCTCTTATGGACCGTTTTTTGCTTCTGTCGACCACCACAATATTGTCGACAAACATCATAAACCATGAACCTCTTGCATATGCCTTAGTATTTCATCCAAAACTAGAGCAAAAAGGTTATGACTAATGCCAATATTTGATGGTAGTAGGAAATAATTTGTTATCTTCTCTAATGTTTCACACGATTGTCACAATTCCATCATTAATACCCTAAATAGTTTCAATACATCTGCTAGAAACTTATTTCATCTCTAAAGCCTACCATATTATCTTGCTAGGAACTTTATCATGAGCTTTTTTGAAGTCGATGCTAACCATGTGTAATCCCTCTTTTCTTTCTAATATTTTCTATTAATTTTCTTAGCATGTAAATGTCTTCCACAGTGAAATAGGACGGGTCTTATATGGGCAATCTCAAGTGCGTCTAAACTCAATACTCAGTAACTGGGAGCAAGCTATAAACAATGATTAAGAAATATCTAAAGCAAAACTACATATCTAGATTACATACTATCTATGAATCAAAGACGAAGTTGAGATTGACCAGCTTCACAAATTACTCTCGTGTTTCGAAATGGTCGAGACATAAACTGGAAAATTGATCTTCGTACGACCCCAGATGAATTTGACAATAGTAGCAATACATGAAATAATACAGAAGGATAAGATGAGAGAATTGGGTTACTCTTAACATAAAATTTATTCCTACGCAATCTCTCTGCTGTATATGCGTGTATCTTTATATTAAAAACAAAACCTAACCTAACTATGACTCGTTGAACCCTATAGGACTCAAGATTAGTTTCAAAAGTAAAACCCATTCCTAATACAACTTAATATGTTGAATTTTGAATTAATACATAAATAAGGGCAATATAAATCCTAAACTAAACTCTAGTGGGACTCAAACTTGTTAATTTACCGGACTCGAGATGGTCCTCCTTTATGTCCCTGCTTCAAAAAAATCCACCCCTGATAAATGTGGTGGTGACATCATGAAGCTGAAAGCAAACTGATACTCTGTCTTCACAACTCCGAAGGCCTAAAAGCATCCTAATATAAGCTCTAATAAAGCTATAACAAATACTCTCGAAGGTTTGGAAATTGGTGCTGAAGACTCTGAAACAATGGGAAAGGCAGATGAAGCCAAAATAAAAATCTGACAATACATCAACTCTGACTACAGGCTTTGGCCAATATGTGGCATTGGCTGTGGCCCAAGTTACTCATAAAGAAGACATGGTAGATTCTGAGATCTTGTGGGATGTCTAGCTGATATGTGCAGTAACCTACTATCTTTAGAGTTTGAAAGAAACTTGTCTCCCTAACGCGTGGAATCTCTTCATCATTTAGTGACACTCTCAAATGAACCGTCTCCACTTGCAAATATCAATAATTGTCAAAAAACCTCCAATAGATGTATAACAATCACAATTCATGGTTATGGTCCCACTAGCCTCGTAGTGTCTATTGTAGGTAGACTCTACAACTTCATCTACAAAGTCAATTGGCCAACGTTTATTAGCCGACTCAATGTGGATCAGTATGATAGACAAACATCGCAGGACATGTAATGACTGTGTTCTAAAAATCGGCTTGTTCGACCGCCTAGGCGCTAGGCGTCCCTACGTCGAAGCGAAAACTCCTATTCGGCGGTATAATGCGGTTGTGTCTTTGTGCGGTTCTGTTCGGACCTGTTCGGCACCTAGGCGTCTTTTGGGACTTGTGCGTCTTGTGTTGGAAGACTATAGAGAGGAAGAGTTTGATGCTTAGGAGTTAGGATACTTTTTATGTTTTGCCATGTTATGTTTTGGATATGTTTGATGAATCATGGATATCTTTTGGATGTCTTTTTGTTCATACAGAAGTAAAAAAATACAATGAGGTTGTCTTATTGTTCATACAAAATGATAGTATGATCTAATATTTTCATTGTTGCAGTCTTGTAGAAGCATTTGAACCCAGTAATAGATAGCAAGAAACATTTAAAGATGAGAGAAATAGTAAGTAGAATCCAAATTAGTTAAAAGAATACTATATAAGCTGTTACAAGGGAGTAGGAGGAGAAAAAAAAACTATCTAATAACTGTTTGGCGCCTAGGTGGCCTAGGCACTAGGTGTCACTTCTGCGCGTCGAACCTGCACATCGAATTTTAGAACACTAATGATTTACTCATCACTGCGAAATCAACCTCAACTTCAAAAGTACCCTCTTCGTGATTTATTTACAAAACGAACGTCCTCAGCTAAATTAAGTGCATCTCGCAAAGTATATCCTAGATGTAAAGTCTTATTTGGACACTTTTGTTAACAGTGACAAAATCTTTAGCATACGAAGCACTTTGGACCTTTCGATTTCGTGAATTGTTTTACGATAATGTTCTTATTCGTCCTTGCAATTTTATAGGATTTACCTTTATTTTGTATTAGTGTCAATATTGCTCACCGGCTTGGTAGGTTTTCTTATTACTAGGCATTTTCAAGTAGTCCACTATCCCTTGGGCTAACTAAAACACATGGTCCAAAAGAACTATTTGGTGGTGGTAACATCTCATAGTGGATATCACTGTCCATAATGTAACCGTAAGATAGTGAAGTGGAATATTTGGACATGTTACAATTGCCAACTTATTCATGTATTCATGAATAGATAAACAAACTCCTCTAAGGAAGAGTAGAAATTGGTCCATAAAGTGGTCCTTGTTGCTCTAAGGGAGATAGTTTTCCTTAAGTTTCTCTTTCATCTCGTCCCAACTCTCTATTGGCTCTCTCCCGATAGTGTTCCTTTCTGTATTCGCTCCTACTCATGTCATATACCATTGAAATAGTTGTCTATGCAGGATAACCAATCACAAATGATAATGGGTCATGAGTGCCGTCGAACACGGGTACCTCAACTTTGACCTTCATAGTAATATCGTCCTTGCGAAGTCTACGGTTACAAATCCTAGGATAATCATCATGATTAGAGTCATAGTACACAAATCGCGTCACTCGTACTGTGTCCTCTAAAATCCTCTGTAGAAGGAGCTGAATACATGTGATCTTCCCTATCTACATGTCACTTTACTCTCCTAGGGTTGCTGTAGCACGTGGATCGTGCACCCTATAGTCATCTCTATGTATGCCAGTTCAGAACTTTATAAACGTGCCCATCTCAGAACTTTATAAACGTGTCTAGATGGAGGCCTGTTTTATCTGAATGAAAGCATATCCGACCATTGTCTCTATATGTGACCTCTCGGGAATGGCTCTCTACTTCACTTATCCTACTATTGATTGTGGTAATCCTAGTATTTTCTGCGGCACCTCGATCGTTGGTCGTACCAAATCCTCATGTTTACATGACCGATGCCTAGCCTGGTCTCTAATGCGTCAACCCTGTTACAACCACTGTGACCCTACCGTCGATCACTAATTTTCACGTTTAGCTTGACACTATTGTTGCCAAATTGCAACAATTGCTCGCTTAGCTCGCACATGCTGGCACACATATCTTCGCACAATTGGTCATAGTTTTTAGTCATCTGGATTGATTATCCCTATAGCGATACCATTTTATAAGTCCATATAATGGGCTAAACCTAGTTCTCTTATACCAAATATGACACATGAAGGGCCCTATAAAGGTAGATATGCAAGCGTTTAAACCATAGTTTAAAGTATCGGCCGATACCAATCCGATACAGCCGATACCGATACAGTTTGGCATGTTCCGATCCGATACCGACCGATACCGACCGATACCCGATACTGACCGATACCGACATTAGAGGTATTTTTTCCAGTCAATTCGGCAAAAAATTTTGAATTAAAAAGACCAATTAGAAAGGATGTAAAAGCATAGCAAGGTTGTAAAAACATATAAAAGAGTAAAACTTATCTATCGCATATAAATCAATCAACAAGGATGACTACTATTTCATTCAATATCAAAAATACTAAGAAACAATACTGAAAATACTTTAAATTATGCATAAATGTATAAAATATATTCTTTTAAATGTTAATAATTTACTAATAGTTGTTTGCTTTCCGATACCAAAAAAATCCGATACTCCGATCCGAAACCGCCGATACTACCGATACCACCGATCCCGATACTCATAGGAATGGTCCGATACCGATTCCGATACCGATACTTTGAACCTTGGTTTAAACTCATAATCACTAACAAAATAAGCAGAAGCAAGTTATAGCAATGGTTAACAAATATCTGAAACAAAACTACTTATCTGGATCAAAAAATCTCTCCAAATCAAACGCGAAGTTGAAGACTGAGTGAACCCATTTGCAAATTACCCTCACATTTCGAAACGATCAGAATAAATATTCAAACTTCGATCTTCGTATGGTCTTTTGATGAATCTGGCAATTATACAGAATACTGTGGAAAATATGTGGAAAAATAGTAGAGAAGGAGAAAGAGGAGGGACAATTAGGATAATTTTTTAACACCACTTCTATTCCTTAAACTCAATCTGTGTGTGTACATGCATGTATATTTATAGGAAATACAAACCCTACTTTAACTAAGATTCCAGAAACCGTAACCTAACTACAATTCAATACTAAGCCCATAAATTAAACACCATTTTAATACACTGAATAGCTATAATTCTAAATTAGTACATAATTTAAAGCAATAAAAAGCCTAAACTATAAAGTAAACTCGACAAGATTAAACTTGGAAATTGTCTCGGACTTGAGATGGTCCTCCTTAACATAGTAGATCTTCCCGGTATATAAAACAAAATTGATTCTCTAGATTAAGTGAAAGCAAGATCTAAAATATATATATAACATACTAGATCTTCCCGGTATAAAACCAAGTTGATTATCTAAAACCAAGTTGATTATCTGAAATAAGTGAAAGCAAGATGTAAAGTATATACCACTTGTCATTTATGCACTGAAAACAACCTGCTAGTTTAGTCTCTTAGGAAGTAAAATATCAGGGTACTCTCCTCATTGATGTTCTAAAGGAGGTTTCCTATAAGTTAGCCTCTAAGATGCATGCCTTCTAGACTGATAGCCAAGGGTGCGCATATGATCCCTGGTTCTAGGAAAAGGGCTACGGCCCCAAATAGCAGTAGTAATATAGAAAATAAAATTAATATGCTATGCATCAATAGGAACATTATTCAGACAATTCTTATTGTTGTAATATATAAATATTTAACCCTCACCAAAATTTTGGAGTTTTGGTGAAGTCTTGGTGACTTCAACATTATTTAGACAATTCTTATATATATATATATATATATATATATATATATATATATATATATATATATTACCCTTACTCCTCCACGAAAACTAACCATCTTTGGACTTTTGAAGTGTCAGGGACGTCAACATGGCATCAGAGCAATCCGATTCAAAATCCCTTTGCTGCTCATTTTAAGTGGATTTGAAAATTTTCCACTGCATGGATCCAGATCTATGGTCCATTTAATGGACTTTCACATACAAATATTATACCCTCAATTCTCACCCCAACTTATAACTAGACAACACATATGTTGGTTAGAAGATGTGGCAAAAAGTTATGGAAAACATTGTGAAACACCTGTATGCTGCAGTTGTCCATAATAGTACATCCAAGCACGGTATTGGTCAATCAATGTGGATACCATAATGCTTTGTTTCCTTTTTGTATGTTCAACTCTTTATTTGAGTGAAATGATTTGTCAGTTTGTTTCTATTCAGGTAGATATATTAGATTTCTTGTTTCTTGTTTCTAAATTTACTGCCAATCTTGTATCTGTTCTTACACAATCAAGAACCTTACTCTAACTTTGTCATCTTTTGATGAAAGCATTTCCTTCTTTAATAGGGATTGACTCATTATGAGAAAAAGAAATATGTCTGGAAAATGCTTTACATCTACATGCTGGGCTATGATGTTGATTTTGGTCATATGGAGGCTGTTTCTCTGATATCCGCACCAAAATATCCTGAGAAACAGGTAAGTCATCTCTTTCTCAAGATCAAGTTTCTATGTTGACTGATCAATTATGTGTACTACATTGATTTCATTTACCTTTATTGTTATACCAGAATATCCATAATAGTCTAGACAATGAAAAGTGATTAAACAGTGAAAAATGATAATCTTCTCATGTAAGGCTGTATCATGGTATGGAGCCTCAGTCAGAACCAATATTTCATCATTTCGTTTCAATTTCGGTGTGGACCAATCTCAAACTGATCTGGAATTTCCATCACGGCCTATACCTTTGGATATCTTTTACCAATCCTAGCAGAGGGAGAGTAATACAGGATGTGGAGTGAGAGATTTCGAGCTTCCAAACCGGCTATAATCTAACTACTAAGTTACTGTAGCAAGGTCCACTATGTCAAAACGAATTGCCCTATGATGTATATTTACTATTTCGGGCATGACACATTAACATTCTTCACAAACTTAGTGTGAGTATCAAACTTTTGTCTGGTTTTTATTCTCAATGTTTCAATAATGAAGAATTTACACATTTGTAGTGCCTGTAGTACTCTAGATACCTAATAAATGTTAGTATCGTGGAAATTTGCATTTGGACTTGTTAGAACATTAACGCAAAATGCATAAGTACTGGCTAAAGGGAGAAATTGATGGAAAAAGTATAATACTATAAAAAAGCAAGGTGAATGAAGCTTATTTAGGTTAATATTGAATTTTCTGTTAATTTGTTATTTTCATATTAACCACCAAACAGGAACAAGCTAGACGACTGAATTTGCAAATAGCAAGCAATGTTTTGAATGCGTTGACATGCTGTTTCTTGCTTTGCCATGTGACTAAGTTGCCACAATGTAGCAGCCATTAGTGGAAAACCCATGGCCTACAGATTTCTTCTAGTATCCGAAATGTGCTCCATGGCCTGAAGGTGATCTGACATAGCTCAACATAGGCAGTGAGAGATAGGGAGGAGGATTGAAAGCCCCTAGCCTCGAGACTTCTTCAAGTACCTGAGAATGCATATTATGGCATGAAGGTAAGAGACAGTAAAAGACTGCACGTACTATCCAACTTTGCTGACACGGAGGAAATGTCTAGACGGAATGATAATCAATTAGATGAGCTCGCTGTTGTGATACCTTTAGATTATTCTGATCCATAGGAGTATCGGCCAGTATGTAACATATCCAAGATATCTAAGTATTACTTGGCAAAGAGAGGAGTTCTTTCAACGAGTAATCTCAATGCTAAGAAAGTACTACAGATGACCTAGGTCTTTGGTGTGTAAGTGTCCAGAAAGATGGGATTTAACTTTGGAGATCCTGGTGGAGTCATTGCCATGATGATGATTTCTTCTACGCAAATGAGAATGACCATCCCCGGGGGTCAACGATGGATGAAAAGGGAAGAGCTAGTAGCATCCAAGGAGGAACCAATATGCTAACAAACAAGGGTAAACTTGTCAAACCAGGCTATAGAACATGTCCGAAGAGATATGCTTAAGGCCATGAATAAATTTACGGCGAGATACTTCTCACAATAGGTGGCTTCTGAATGTAGACTCTAAGAAAGATTTTATGTTTGGAAAACATTTTTAATATCAAGCTGGTGTGGCCATCAGGGTGTTCAGTTTGGCAAAGGGGGAGAACATCTATTTGTAGTCAATTGCACAATGCTTGGTGAAAAGAGCTTTGAGGCACTTTACGGTACCCTTAGGATTGTGTGCGACACTTAGCACCCATCTACAACCAACTTGTGAGTGCCCCTAGGATAGAGTAGCCAGTCCCATGTGCCATTAAACCAAACAACCTACATCTTCTTATTTAAAAACCGAGGGTCAGGGAGCTAAATAACTTGTACTGCTAAGTAGAGATGATAAGACAATGAGATAGACTTTACAAAGTAGAAGATCTGTGTTTCTTATACCCTGCATTGCAATAAGGCACTCATCAGGCTGTCCGGTTGAGGTAGAGGAGCAAAGTGTGCAACAGAAGAGGTAACCACTGGATTTTAGTGGCACAACCTCTTGTTCCTATGAGCATATACCCTGGGTGTCGTAGGTGTTTGAGCAGCAAGAATGGACCTTAATGTATCATCAGAGTATATGATTAGATACGAAGGCTCATATGACCCATGAGGAGCTAAGGACGACGTGGATGGTAAGAAGTAGGCATGTTGATGGCTCACGAGGAGTTGAGGATGTGGCTTAGGAGCTAAAGACGACGTGGATGGTAAGAAGTAGGCATGTTGCTCCAGGAAAGTGACATTTTCTGAACTTTCCAGATAGTAAATAAGACATCCTTTATGAATACGAGAGTAATTTATAAACATGTGTTTTCTAGCTCGAGAAACAAGCTTATCATGTACAGGTTTGTTATATGAACAGAACAAGTACAATTCAAAGATTTTGGAGGACAGAGGAAAATGTTTTTATTGAGGAAAGAGGATAACGAACGACGTTCACGTATTGAGGAAGGCATAGGGCATGCGGTTCTAGGTTGGAACAATGAGAACAGCGAAGTTCCAATAATTATGGGGAATATTCATATGAAAGATAGAGAGCACGAGCGACTTTAAATGAGTGCCTATTTTTGTGTTCCACTGCCCCATTTTGGTGGCCTGTATAAGAGCTAGAAGTTCAGTGAAGGCTGTCGTAGTTCGGACTAATTTTTTTGGGTTTTTTTGATGTCTCGAATCCAGTTTCAGGCTAAATTCCTCTTAAGCATATTTGGGCCAGTTTCAGATTCAAGTAATACATGTAGAAGTGTTCCTTACTTCAAAGTTCAAAGTATTTGTTTAATTTTACAACAATTAGATGGTTTTCACATGCGATACATGGTTATATGCGATACATGGTTATTATATACTGTTGGGTCTTGTTTATCTAAAATTTGATAGATCATAACTTTTCAATCAAATCTATATTAAAAATTAGAAATTTGCTATAATTAGATCGGGTTCGAGTGAGGCTGTATCCAAAACATTAATTGGTTTAATCTTGGAACTCAAACTCGACAATTCTAATATAATCAGGTTACTATTGACAACATACTATTGCTTACATGCTACCCCACACACAACAACAATCCAATTGAGAAATGAGAATTCACCTTCAATGTCTAGGTATTAATTTATGAGTATGATGCAAAAATGAGCATTAAACTAATGAACAAAGTCCAAAGAATTATATCAAGTAGAAAATAATAAGTCCCAACCATAAACTTCATGTTTGTCTTAACTTGCCTACTACAAACCTAGTGTCGGAGACCATTTTTTTTTCAGGAGTGAAAATACACATAATTCCATATTCAAGGGGATATTATATGAAATTTGTAAAAAAGAAATTATAACTGAATTATCATGGGACTATGGAATTTAATGGATTTGTTATGTGGAATTTGTAATAAAAAATTAAAATATCAAACAAATATATAACAATGCTTTATGCTTCTATTCTGTTTTGTACTCGAGATTTCTTGATTAAACTAACCGAGCTTCTCTTTGGTTGTTTAATTTTGAAGTAAATTGTCTAATATATATATATATATATATATATATATATATATATATATATATATATATAAACAAGATCTGTTCTATAGGCTCGTACTACTGTATCCTTGAGTTTTAAGGAGACATGCTATAGAGTCTGGTGGATGACATGTGGCCCCTCGTCTATAGCGTGGTTAACGGATGAGATCTAACAGATCTCGGCAGTAGAGGATCGTTCCCATATATATATATATATATATATATATATATATATATATATATATATATATAAGAACCAAAACTCACACCTCAGCCTACACTGGATGTACTCCTATGCACACCCTAAAACTTTAGTCTTGAGCCCCCCGCCTTGTTGTCTTGAGTTCCCGCCTTGACCTTTCGAGACTTTGCCGATACCTCGAGTGTGGAAGGTTCTAGAAGACTGATGGGTGGTTAGTCATACACGATTCATACATGATTTAAGAATCACAGTTCGGTTGTGATTTAAGAATCGTCGTGATTTAAGAATCACAATCACAATGATTTTAGACAAAATACAATGATTCCATAATATATGGTGGTGTGATTGTGATCTCACACCTATTCTTAAATCACCATTTTCATGATATCATTGGATATAAACTATATATAAAAATAAAGTAATATAAAATAATTTTGTAATCTTAGGCTTGTAAAATTCATAACACAGAATGCCCACAAAAATATTTTACATCAGTATTATTGTGATACTCCACCTTCTACTCCAACCCTGGGTGCAACTCTGCCTCCTATTTCAACACTGGGTGCATCTCTGCCAGCAACTTGCTTCTGATTTCCCACTGGATGCTTTACGGGAGAAACTCAATATTGTCGACCTTTTGGAGCTGCAATTTCTTGTTTCTCCATGCTTGAATTAAGATATTTTGTCAAACAATTTATAAGCATTGTCATCTCTATGTTCTTGTAGAAAGCGAAAAATTAAATGTTATAGTTGGCGATGGTGTTGACTTGTTACGGAGAGTAAAATTTTCCGCAATGAGTCGAGATGACTGTTAGATTTAGCCTAACATTTTCTCAAAACTTCTTTTTGGCATTGTTGAGCATCCACTTATTTCTGATTTTTTGGATTTGAGGATCTACTCAACAAACATGTTTTTGTAGGCGGGACGATGGAGGGTCGGGTGGTTGTAGAAGTGGGAGAGTTGGTAGAGGACCTCTTCTCGGCTAACTTCTTGCACATAGTACTCATTAACTCATCCACAATAATATAATTCCTACTAAATGTTTTGCTGTGATCTTCTTTGGCTGGTCAAAACTACTATACGGTATCCCAAGTGGCATGTTTGGGCCGAAATCCAATTGCAACTTAATCTTGGATACAAGAACACCATCGTATAGGATTCCATGTTCATGTTCTCAAAAGTATTGGGCCAGGTGTCATTTGTCTATGTTGGCAACCAGAATCTGTTAGGTTCCCAACCTAACGCCAGGGGCTGAGCTCGAGTGAAACTGGCCATCAAACTCAGAAGAAATTGCAGTAAATGAAAAAGAAGATAATAGACTGGAAATTGTAGCTAGGGTTTTGGAATTTTATTGCTGTAATTGAAAGGAAAACACAAGGAATTGTAATGGAAGATGCTGTAAGAAAATTTGACAAGGAAAATGAAATCAATTCTCCCCACTCTTCTGTGCCCTTCATTCCCTTATATAGTCTGAAACTAACAGAAATTACCAACTAACTCCTGACTACTGATTGCTAACTAATTGGCTGAGCTGGCTGATTAGCTGAGCTGGCATAATCTTTATGAGTCGCTGCCAAGTTATTGCTGCGTCATGTGAAGTAGTAGGTAGCCTACAGGAATAAAAATGCAATTCGAATACAAATGCAATTCAAATACAAATGCAATTCAAACACAAAATGGAGGAAACAACTCTCTGTACCCAACCTTATGGACTCTGATACTGATACTGATACTGATACTGATACTAGAGGTTCTGATACTCTCTCTGCATTAGGATTCCTTATGAGCTGATGACTGACTGAACACTTGAATTGCAGCTACAGGTCACACTCTGATTGCCAGTAGCTCAGCCAGGTACATAACATTCCCTTCACCTTATTTTGACCTTGTCTCAAGGTCAAAGAATGGATAATCTTGGCAGAGAAAAATGATGGGAAGGGTAAAGAGTTAGCATGGTTGGAAGACTTGGACAAGGTCTTACAGGATAAGAAGATAGGAAGAGAGACATGGATATCCAAATGCAAAAGTAATATCATCTATGGACAGGTATCCAATGGTAGGGCTTTCCCCTTGATTCCAACTAAGTCATGTGTTCAGATCTCTTGTGATTAGGGAAAAGTATCTTTGACAAATTTGGTGACCCTGGATGCAAACAGAAGCAAAGTGAAGAATCTTTGAAGGAATCTCTTTGTACTAACTTTTTTGGATGGGTCTCTACGCCTGAGTCTTAGAGCAACTGCTGATTCTTTTAAGGACTTCCATAGTATGCTGTCTTCTTCAAGTTTAGGAGTTGATGGCACCCTGGTTGCAGAATTTGAATATCCATCCTTCCATTTCACTAATGAATCTACTGTTGCACCATTCCTCATGTATTAAGCTAGCTATATATGCCACTAAACTGGAACTAGAGAACTAAATGGTCACTGAGCTAAGATACTGAACAGTGGGTATACTGATACTTTAGAGACTGAATATTGAAGTATCCTGATGCTCACTACTATTTGATGCTTGAAGAACCAGAAGAATAGGTATACCTGGATCCCATATGGTTGTCACCAAATTCTCTACTGCACACTTCTGATCAGATGTGCCTGATATCTGTGCAATGCGCTAAAAACGGGATGTTTTTGAATCTACAATTACATCAACTCCAGATATCTTCCGGATGTTAGCAACATTTGTTCCACCCTTCCCCATGACTTTGCTAAAAGCATGTGCAGGAATCGCAATCTCAGTAATCGAAGGTAGTGGAAGTGATCCATAGTCATCATCTCGAGCCTATAAAGAGGTATAACCATGCAGACTGCTTCCAGAATGCATTCCTAAACTATTTCCAGTTTCAACCCTCTGATCAAAGCCAATTTGAGTAGATGGTGCCACACTCGGGATAACTGGAGGTACTGAGAGACTAGAAGAGTAAATGGGTTCAGTATGAGGAGCATTATCATATCTGCTTCCATCCCTGTCCCTCAAAATATCTTCCCTTAGCCTAAGAGTAATCTGAACAAGTGCATCTTGGACATTGCTTATTCCCCCTTCACCTCGACAAGTTCATCACTGGCAGCAGCACATTTGGGCTTTTCTCCTTTTGAAATAGGAATGTCAGTCTTGATTCTTTTACACATATCATTGACAATAGAACCATTTTTGCCTATGAGGCATCGAATGATCTTTGAAGGGACAAGAAGATGGATATTCATGGTTTCATCATCCTTATCACGGATCTTTTCTTGCAATAGAAGAATAGCTTCAACAGCAGCTGACTTTGTGTCATCAGTAGACTCTGTGGTTGTCACAGTGATAACACACTCTTTGGTTTCACCCTTTGCATCATCCACATCAACACTTGCACCACTAGCTTGCCTTGCACTTTTGATGGAACTTCCTCCTTTGCAATTAACATGTCCAATTGCGCCTCTTGGACACACGACTTTCAACTAATTCACCTGACCGGGATGAGGCAGCATAGCCAGAAACAGCTAGAATGGCAGATGGATACACTGGCCATGCACTAGAAGTGTCACTATATCCATGAAGCCCTGCTGGTTGTGTTGTTGAACCAATTACTGGAGGCAGAGAACTATGGGAGGAAATAAGAGCATCTGCACTAGGATAAAAGCTACCAGTTGGATAAATGGGCATATCTGATGGAATAATAATACTTGGTGGAAGATCAGGAATATTGGTGTCAAGAGAAATCTCTTCTTTCAATTCAGCATTAATATCTCCCTTCTTTTCTTCAACTTCGTCTTCCCGATCATCAACCGCAACATCGGCCTTCTCCAAAATAACCGGTTCCTCGCCAACGGCCTCAACCAATTTATCGAACTGTATATCTTTCAAACCCTTGTCGTCTCTAACTCTAAATCCTTCTCCTCTTACATGCATTTCATCAAACACAAGGACCTCTTAGGATTTTCATGTATTTCTTTTCTCAGACATTTAGTCAAACATGTATCGCTCGCTGTGAGAGAAAAAAGAAAAGTCGATTGATATTGCCACTGTTGCTGTTGTAAATGCGGCGGTGGATGGATCTGCAATGGCTAGTAGAGACGGATCCGTGTACTGCAGAGCGGGGAATGGCAACGTCTTCTCAGCCATTGCTCTAGTGGAGGAGCAGTCTGGTAGTAGTACGTCGTTGGCGACAGTGTTAGGTACTGTTGCTGAAGATGCCACAACGGAGGAGCACAGTACTGCGGAGGTTGGTGGCTCCATGTGGCGACAACGGGTCCGCGTACGGCAGTGGATAGAAGCCGTAGGGGGTGGTGGGTGTGGCGGAGGTGACGACATCTGTGTTGCTGCGATTGATAGCAAACGTACAGATCCGGCGGTGGCGGAGGCGTTGGTTCCATGACCGGAGGAATTTGGGGAAACTCAACTCTTCTTCTCGACCACTCCAAATCTTCCAACAATTTATCCATTTTGTGATTTAGTGTTTGAGCCATACCTTCCAAGAACAAGAAGCGTTCCTTCTTCACTTGAATCCGTCGTTCGTCCATCGAGCTACGCCGAGAGCCATGACTACTAGAGCTTCTTTCCCAATTGCTGGATCGAAACTGCTCTGATACCAATTGTTAGGTTTCCAACCTAATGGACTAGCCAGGGGCCGAGCTCGAGTGAAACTGGCCATCAAACTCGGAAGAAATTGTAGTAAACAGAAAAGAAGAAGATAACAGACTGAAAATTGTAGAAGATAACAGACTGAAAATTGTAGCTAGGGTTTTGGAATTTTATTGCTGTAATTGAAAGAAAAATACAAGGAATTGTAATAGAAGATGTGCTGTAAGAAAATTTGACAAGGAAAATGAAATCAATTCTCTCTACTCTTTTGTGCCCGTCATTCCCTTATATAATCTGAAACTAACAGAAATTACCAACCAACTCCTTACTACTACTGATTGCTAACTAATTGGCTGAGCTGGCTGATTAGCTTAGCTGGCATAATCTTTATGAGTCACTGCCAAGTTATTACTGAGTCATGTGAAGTAGTAGGTAGCCTACAGGAATACAAATGCAATTCGAATACAAATGCAATTCGAACACAAAATGGAGGGAACAACTCTTTGTACCCAACCTTATGGACCCATATACTAGAGGTTCTGATACTTTCTCTGCATTAGGATTCCTTATGAACTGATGACTGACTGAACACTCGAATTGCAGCTACAGGTCACACTCTGATTGCCAGTAGCTCAGCCAGGTACATAAAAGAATCCAACCGATGATGCTTTCATCGTCCTTGAAGAATTGAAAAGTTGCAGAGACCATTGTCATTAATGTCATGACCACAAAGTTGGAAGTAGAGTAAAGCGATATGGAAAAATAGTGAGGACAGAGGCTGTTCGGAGAGTATGTAAGAACGATAAGGAGGATGAAGAAGAAGAAGACAGAGGTTGTCCAGTGGAGAGGATGGAAGAATGATAATGAAGACCGAGAAGAAGATAAGTGATCTAACAGAGAAACATGATGGGGACATTTATGGGGCAAACATTTGGGTGATTACAAAATCCCATAGGGAAAATATGTGCTTATTATGGAGGATATGAATAATTTTGGAAAGTGTGATTCCCCAAATCACAATTTTAATGCTTTTAAAATGTCAGTTAACTAACAGATGATTTCATAGTCACACTCTCCAATCACAATTGACTAACACCGGATTGAGAAAACATATGTTCTGATTTCCAAATCCCTCCGAGAGAATTTCAGATTGATTACGAAGTAAGAAAAGCCAAGTCTACGAGAATGATCAATCAATGAAGGTAATCAATGAAGGCTGGAAAGTAAAAGAAGAAGAATAGATTTTCTAGTTTCTTTGAACCCCAAATATCTTATTGCAACAATGCGAAAGGGGAATCAATTTTGTACTACTTGAAGAGAGAAAAATAATGCTTCTTTAGAATGTAAGGCTCACACATAAACTTTATGAATGATCTATCCGACCACATAGTTCTGACTACTTGATAGGTGATCAAGTCAAAATTAAATGCCAGTCAATTATAGATACAAGTGAGCTCATGAAGCACAACAAAAGGAGAACAGGTGTCATTTCTCATAAGATGACTAACAAATATAAGGTTAGCACACAGAGAAAACTATAAGAACCTACCGAAGTTGATGTTGTGAATTAACTGGATAGAGACTAAGTTAGATACATGAGCAATGTCTCCATTGGTAAAGGATATAACTGTGGACTCACCATTAGAAATTCAACCTTTGTATAAGTTATAGGCTCGAATGTGCAAGAATCAAGGACCCATGGAGAAGAATGATATTGATAAGTGATGCTTTGGGTAGTAGAAAGTTGAGTGGACTAGAGAATATAAGTGGCTGAACGTTTATTGAGGTATTGGAGGAGGTCAAGAAGGCTCGATTGTTGGCATAATCGCTCGGTAGCCATTCTTTTGTCAGCAAACCTCTGTATGGTTGGACGGCCGCAGTGAGTGCAATACAAACAATCAATGACGATGACCCTGGGCACACAATATGAGCAAAGGCACTGGATGTAAGTAGATGAAATCCTCATAGAAGCAAGGGATAACATTATGATACTATAGTAGTAGATCACCAGAAATAAATATCAGTAACAAAACAAAACTTTGTATACGAGAAGTAATTCTAGTAGAGCAAGTGACAATAGAGCAACAATTGGCTAAATGGAGTTGTTAGTGCGCGTCTATCCAAAGACTGATAAGAGGACAAAGGTTGATGGCCATCATAAGGGGGACAAAAACGTAGGCTAGACCGAGAGAGCAAGTGAGCTAGGTAAAGTCTGCTGCCAAGTGAGAGCAGGACGATTTAATCCTGCTAACATGTAAGCTATGAGGCTAGGGAGTTATATGTGGTTGAGACAACCACGTTACCATAGAAGAATTAGTTATGAAGAATGAAGAATCCATGTGTAATAGTGGATGCTAACCTCTTTCTTTAATAAAGGGGGAAGGGGTTGACCCATAGGCTTAACTATTTATTTACTAAAGGAGAGCTTTTTGTGCTCTCTTGTTACTATAGAGAAAAAACAGAAATGGAGCTTTGTGCTATTTTACTTAGAGAAGAAGACCCTTAGGCTTGACTGTTGTCTTTAATAAAGGAGATATTATGTGCTCTTTCTCATCACTACAGAAGAAAAGAGGCACCTAGCTTTGTGCTCTTTTACTTAAGGGAAGAAGTAGGAAGTAGTGAGAGAGATGAGATATGTTCTGAAGGAGACAATAGATGCCCTGCGGCTTCTCCGGAGAAGAAGAGAGGCAAGTCGGTATTGCTGTCACTTTACCAGATAAGAAGAATGGAAGAGAGGTTATCTCTGTGTTCCGTACAAGGCCGAAGACGGATGGTAACATTAGGAACCCGAGATGATCAGTAAGTCATTGTTATCCCCTTCTTCTTCTTCTTCATCATCTTCTTCTTCTTCATCATCTTTTTCTTCAATAAAGTTTTCGTCTTCTTCGTTTCATGTTTTTTGTCTTTTGTGTAGGGATGTATGGTAGCATCTGGATTCTGGTCTAAGGATAGGGTTTCAATTGGAAGTTAGATCTCGAGTTTGTGTTTGTTCAAGGGTTAGGGTTTCAATTTGTGTAGAGGGTTTCTATTTAGATTTATTGAATTTAGGGTTAGGGTTTCAATTAGGATTGTGATATGGAGTATGGGTTAGGGGTTCTATTGGGTATCTATTTGTGGTGGTGTTTGGTGGGGGCGAGGGAGATCACAATTAGGGTTATAGTATCTATTTGTGGTGGTGGCAGACAGTAGGGAGGAGTTAGATCCAGGCTAGGGTTAGGGTTTCTCTGGTGGATGCTTAGGGTTGGGAGGAGGAAAAGAGGCTAGGTGAGTGGTCGTTAGGTCTGAGGATAAAGTTAGGGCTTTGGGTAGGGGACTAATGGTTTTATTTTTAATAGTGGAGAGCTTAGTGGTTCGACACCATGTTGAGACTTGGAGTAGCTTAACTTAATAGATAATTTCATTAGATGAGGGTTAATATATATATTTTTGGAAAGGATAAGACCCCACTTTGGTGGCTATCCAATGTGAACTTTAATAAGACAAATGTAAAAAGAAAAAGAAAAACTCTTCTACAATTCTACAACCAACATCCGTCTCAATCTCTCCCATCACGATTAATGATTGATCCTAAATGTATAAAAGTGTTGCTGCTAGATATCTCGTCCATGACTTTGCAATCCCTAATTTCTTTTCGACTTTGATTTAAATTACATTTCATATACTATGTTTCATTCTACATATTTAAAATCCTTAGATTCCATAGTTTCCACAATTCTATTTTAGTGTTCTCTAGTCTATCAACTAGTATAATATCATCAACAACAGAATATACCATGGAACTTCATCCTAAATATGCCTAACATTCCATCCATTACTAGCACAAACATAGTAAGACTTGTGTTGATCCTTGATGTAAGCCAAAAGGAAGGATTCTGTGTTTCCATTTTAGGTCCGACGTATCTTTGATATTTTGCAACTATACGAATGGGCATTGCATCATTCTCCGTTATGTATCCGGATGAGTGCTACTTATATCGAGAAGATTGGAGAATGGTCACTAGGTAAACTGGAATTATGTAGAGAAAAGTTAGAATATATGATTTAAACTTTGTAAACAGAAGCTAGGTTTATGAAATTGATGTATGGCAGAAAGCAAATTGAGCTTTTTTTTAGGATTACTTCAAAATTTAAAGCTGAATTTAAATTTCAATATAAATCTGAATTTAAATTTATATATAAATTTAAATTCTGATAGGATATATGTATATTACTTGTGACTTTATATTTAGTTTTTTTTGGATAGAATTATTTAGTTTTTGACCTAAGTTTTTGTTATTTAGTTTAATCTTTAGTTTGAAATGTTGATGTGAAGGCCTCCTTGGTATGAATTCTTCTGAATCGTTCCTTATCATTTGGTATGTAAGCAAGTTTTAGACCTGGCCGTCTTTTCCTCATTATCCCCTGATGTGAGTTGTGTGATGCAAAAACCTCGCCGGGAAGTCCTTGGAGGAGGTGTGATGTTAATGCTACAACCTTGGGTGTCAAACTCTTGGAGATGTGAATCCTCTCGTTCCCCTTCATCAGATTTGGAATTTTGGAGAGGAAATAACATAACAAAGTAAATTTTGACGATTAACTGGCATCAAAATTTGTAATTTTGACAATGGAAACTTTATAAGAAAATGAGTCTCTTTGGATGTAAAGTTTTCCTTGGTGTTATTCCAAGATTTTTCTAGTGTCAGTTTGTGAATTAATTGCTAACTTGAGATGTGATGTTGGTTTTTTCGTTATATGATTTTATGAGAACTTATTGTTCCTTATCAGTTATGACAGTTGCTGATGATAAATAAGAGGTAAGTGGCCTTAAGAGAAGCTTAGTGGAAAGGACTTATGTAGCCAACCATAAAATTTTGGATGAAAGCTTTGTTGTACCCCTCCTCTGACCTCCATCCTGCCCATCAACTTACCCACACTAATCTGACAGGAGACTATTCATCATATGATTTTTATGAGAACTTATTGTGTCTTATCAGTTATGACAGTTGCTGATGATAAATAAGAGGTAGCACCTTCAGAGAATCTTAGTGGAAAGGGCTTGTGTAGCCAACCAAAAAACTTTGGATGAAAGCTTTGTTGTACCCCTCTGACCTCCATCCTGCCTATCAACTTACCCACACTAATCGGGCAAGAGACTATTCATCATTGGGACTCATGTAACTTTGTAACCTTCTGTTATCTTTTGCATGTGTGCCATGCGAGCAGACTATTTCATTAACATATTTTGAATTCTTACCTGTAATAAGGTATGTCCTTCTAGCTGAGAGTAATATGCATTCTGAACTCCATGCAGATAGTGGTTCCAGAAAGATTTTGTATATTTAGTCGAGTAATTCGGTGTAGTGAATATCAAATTCTTATAATCTGTTGTCAGTGATTGGGTAGTAGCATCAGATTTATCTCCTTGATTTAAAATGAATTAGTATACTCTGCAACTTGTTGGTCTTTTTGATGGATAAGCAGAAGTAACATAACAAAGTAAAAGAGTTTTCAGAGAAAGATTGCTGCTAGAATCTAGTGTATTATGAACACATGGCTTTTCTATATTGAGATTAAAATGCCACATGGTGTATTTTTGTCTGAATCATATCTTCTTTTGGGCTGAATCGCAATGCTCTTTTACTGTTGTTGCTTTTTATCTGTAACTTTATCTGTAATAGTTAGTTTATGATGAGTAGAATATCAGTTTTCTTACAATAAAGGATGTTGATGTCTTTATTAGTTTCTCCTTATGTATTGTCAAATGCTACTGCAGGTGGGATACATTGTGACTTCCTGCCTACTGAATGAGAACCATGACTTTTTAAGAATGGTTATCAATACTGTACGGAATGACATAATTGGGAGGAATGAAACTTTCCAATGCTTGGCTCTAACAATGGTATGACATTGTTCTTTGTGTCTACTCTTTTTCTCCATTGTTGATTTTGGTTATAGCTATACTGGTATTCATGCATAACATTCTCAAGAAGTTGCTTATGCTAGGACATCGGGGCTTTTATGCATAATACCTTTAACTAAATATCACTGCTACAGTGAAATATATGTTATTCCTAAATCTAATGCTAATCTGGACGTGATCTCTAAAACTGCCACCTAGCCTGGACACTCAAACTGGTGATGTGCTCTGTGTAGTTTTCATGTGTTTGGTGTTCGTCTTGGACATTTGCTGCACACAACACGGGCACTCAAAAATACACTTAACACTGTGCCATGCCCTAATTGGTATTTTGTTAATATCGTAACCCTGCAGCATATGCTGGCATGATATTGGATATATAAATCAACAAGCTGACAATAACCGAACTCAACTGGCTCCTGTGGTTAGTGAGAAGAGGTATAATCTCCCTGGCTGGGTGGAGGTCTCGGGATCAAACCGCGGGGGAGAGGTGTGGGAGAAGTGGGCCCAAATGGCATGCAATGCCGCGTGCGTAAAGTCCCGTGCGTATCGCTGGGCATCTAAAAAAAAACAAAACAAAAAACAAAAACCGACAATAAGACCTTAAATGAGCTGTAGTGTTATTCGAAAGCAATTCTCACAATGGGAATGCACGGGATCGCAAACTGTGAATTTTGTACACAATAAGTACATTCATCACAACATTTTGTTGCCCAGCTATCTTACCCGGACTCTCCACTTTAGGAGAAGTACCCGTGTCCACCGGGTAGGACATGAGTATGGGTATGAAATCCGTATCCGATCATCCATAGTTACAATCGGATCCTTCATGGTCATTTATGGTGACAATCGGAAGACTAGTAGTGAAGTAGATAGTTTCTTTTAATGTGGTAGTGAAGTAGATAGTTTATTATAATAGGATGGATTGGTAGTAAAGTTATGAAACATTACAAATTTAATTACATGATGTCTTTTTATGGAACCATGCAAATTTAATTATAAGCTCAAATATATGAAACAATGCAAACTTTATTACAACTGTCTTTTTATGAAATCATACAAATTTAATTAGAGAGTATGTCTTTTTATGAAATCGTGCAAATTTAATTACGTGTCTTTTATGAAGCCATACAAATTTAATTACATGATGTGTCTTTTTAAGAAATCATATTCAAATGTATTTATTTTAATAGTCATATCCTCGTACCCGTATCCAAAATTTGGATCCTTTTTAGCCGAGTCCGAGTGTCCTTCAATTATGAGTTTGAACGATCCGATTCTTAGATATGTACCCATATTCGACACCCGTACCCGAGTCCAGGTAACATAGTTGCCCAGTGAATTTGATTTGATGTGTAGGATGCGTAATACTATTAAAATTTGTACTTCTGGCTAACCCAATAATTTGCTTTATAAGTCATACATGTTGTTTACTCCAAAGATATCCTTTGATGGCCCAAACAAATTTAAATTTTTTTATTTTCATTTTCAATTGAACTTTGACAGTATTAAAGACAATGAAGATATACATTGTGACATGGACAGGAAAGAGATTTTATATGATATAGAACCTATGGTTACCTACTCATTGAATTGTATATCTTCATTATTCTACAACCTGTAAAAGATTTTATTGAGAACCTTAAAAATTATAAGAATGTGAGGGTCATTGACACCATGTAAAGTTGCTATGGTCCTTGTGATTTCTCTTTTTATTTTTTACAACTAATTTTAAGTTTGGGATCATTAGCTTTTTTTCCATAATTGTTAAGCATCAGTTATTTAGTCCCACATCAGGTAGAGAATAAGAAGGTTAGTCCTCTCCTGTATATATATGTAGCATCTCAATCAATAAAATCATCCTATTATTATTCTCTCCTACATGGTATCAGAGCGAAAATCTTAATCCTACCTCCATCCTTCTCTCTCCCTCTCCCCACTTAAAATCGTAACCCTGGCCGCCCACTTCTCCCACCCGTCACCATCGGCTCCCCACCTCCAACCCGCTGCCGCTGCTAATGCTCTCCTCCACAACAACACCCCATAGCCCCCACCCGACCTTCCCCACAGCTCCTCTACAGCCCCCCGACCACCTTCAGACCCCTACGACCCCATCCCCATAGCACCCAAACCCGACCAGATCTACGCCTCCCTCTCAGGCCAAGGTAGTCAAAGGCGCAAGGCGCACTCAAGGCGCAAAGGGTCCAAATCGCCCGAGGCGCAAGGCGCACTTAAGGCGCGCGCCCGAGCGACACGAGGCACAAAAATTATATATATATATATATATATATTCACATCGGATTTCTACATTGATAAACATGTGTTCTTCAAATTCTCGCATGTCTAGGTTGCAATCACTTTGAATTGAGTGAGTGAGAGAAAACAATAAAAAAAGTACATCAGTTCAAAAAATAGTCTAAAAATAGTACAACAGTTAAAAAAATAGTCTAAACATGTTATTTTTTCACAAGATTTTCAAGGCGCGCCTAGGCGCGCCTTAGCTATTCCAAGGCGCTCGAAAAAGGCACACCTAGGCGCGCCTTAGGTGCGCCTTAAGAATTGCGCCATAAGAATTGTGCCTCGCCTGGAGTGCCTTGAGGCGCTACCCCTGCGCCTAGGAGCAAGGCGCGCCTTTGACTACACTATCTCAGGCCGACATCAAACTTCCCTAAAACCCTAACCCTAGATGCCTACATCAGCCCTCCTAGCCGTCGCCAAACTCCCAACCCTAGCCCTAGATTTTGAGATGCAAATTATGTAAAAAAAAAGCAGATATGAAAAACAGAATAAGGATTTGGAAAAAACGACATTAAGATCTCCAGGGGGTAAACTATGATAGTTTGGGTGAACCTCTGAAAATCGACAACAATATCATGAGTTAACAGAGAGCAAATTTTATTGTTTGTGTAAATCTCTGTTCCTGGTCTAGTTATCCACATCGGGATCTAACAAAGAGCAAACTAGTTTTGTGTGAATAGAGGTCTTGGCTTGTGTGATCCAACTTCGATCTTTGCCAAAATTGTGCGTGCCAGAAGTGGCAATGTTGTGATGAACATCGCGCATTGGCAAGATTGATGTGAATATCGGGCCACAATGATCATCGATAGTCGAATCAAGAAGGATGTCAAATACTGCGGTGAACAGCAGTACTGGTAGCACCAGTATCGGGAACACACAGGCCGGAATACCGATTACTGGTACAACGATTTCTTCGATTCGATTGGTCGATCGGAGGCTGAATGGTTCGAAAAACTACTCCACATAGCGCAATAATGTTGAGAAGATGCTTCAGGGATGCAATTGTCAAAACATCTCACTGATAACCCTCCGAAGGAGACTGATTCCACATATAAGCAGTGGGAGACTGATGATTGTAGACTATTTACACAGTTGACGAATCCGATGGAACTATCTGTCGAAGATATGGTTCAAAATACAGATTTAGTAAAGGAACTATGGGTGGTCCTAGCGGCTGCGTTTGATGAAAAACGCGATTTGTCTCGCATCTATGACTCGGTTGTCGTGTCTACCGGGCTGATCAGAGAGAAGTCACATAAGAATCACTTCCGTGCCTTTAAGGTCTTAACTGATGAGGTGGATCGAGTTACCCCTGACGACAGATATCAATGAGGCGAGAACTCAACGTCAACAGCTCTATGTCATGTCGTATCTTGCCTCACTTTTTCTGATGCAGACTGTACGGTCTCAGATTATTGTTGGAGTCGAGGTTCCATCTCTGATGGAAGTCCACTTTCGTGTCTTACGGACAGCGTAAGTAGTTGGGAATGATACGAGTGATGCACTTGCTGATCGATCTGCCTTGGGTGCTGCTCATGATGGATTTCATGGTGGCTGTGGTGGTCGATATGGTGGCCAGAATGCTGGTCGTGATGGTAGATGAGACAATGTCGGACGTGATGGAGGACGACCGTAGACATGCTTCAATTGTGGTCAACCTGGCGATTTTCAATGGCAGTGTCCCAAAGCTTCTACTGCCAATGTTGTATCGGATGCTCATGACGATGGAGGACGATCCATGCAGATGACTGCAGAGATATATGCAAAATTCACTGAATTTCAAGCTTAGTTTCGTGGTGAAGTATCTACATTTGGATTCACAGTCGGATATTCGACGGCCTGTGTGGTCAAGTCAAAGCAGTGGGTGATTGACTTGGGTGCGTCTGATCATATGAAATACGATGCAGATTTGTTGCATAATTATGTATCTGTGGATCGTGTGAACGATATTACTGTTGCGAATGATAGTTCACAGAAAGTTCGTGGAAAAAGTACTCGTCTTTTTCTTGGTCTGCCACTCACTTCAGTTTTACATACACATGGAAACACATTCAGTTTATTATCCATTAGTTGGATTACTCGTGACTTGTAATCAGTGGTGGATTCAGGATTACAATCCACTGGGGGCTCAATCATAAGGGGGTTCGGTAGCAACACCTCCGAATTTTTTTAAGGTATAATAATTTAATATTATATTAAATAGTACTATTTTCATACAATAAAGTATTACATTTTACAGTTGTTCTCTACGAGTTTTCATACTTTGAAAACGTTTAACTACAACATCATTTGAAATACTACTAAGCAACTATTTTTTCTTCTTCTAAAGCATTACATAAAACATACTTTCTAAAGAATTAGATGAAGCATACTTTCTAAACTACTACTAAAGTATTACATGAAGCATACTACTAAGCAACTACTAAAACATTACATGAAGCATACTTTCTTAAATTTTTTTTTTCAAAAGTTTTACTCGGGGCCCAGCCCCCAGTGGAGTAGATGTGGATCTGCTCCTGCTTGCAATGCTTGGTAACATTCTTCCTTGATGATTGTATTTTTCAAGACATGAAGACTGAAAAGGCTATCAGTAGGGATATGTGGCTGGAGGCTTGTATCTATTTGAAATAAAATATTTTGTTGTATGTACCTGCGTGTCACCGATCCATTTGAGTTGCACTGTCGGTTAGGTCACCCATCTATCAAAGCTTTCCAGAAAATGTGTTCATCTTTAGATTTTCGAGTTCCTTTTCATTGTGAGTCATGTAGTTTGGCTAAACATCATCGATATCCTATCTAGTGAGTCTAAATAAAGCTGTCTCAGCTCCTTTTGAATTAGTACATTCTGATATATGGGGGCCTTGTCCTATTGAATCTGTGATGGATGCAAGTACTTTGTTTACTTTGTTGATGACTACTCACGAGTCGCTTTTGTCTACTTACTGAAAACTCACTCCGAATTATTTGATATTTGGTGCAATTTTTATGAGGAAATTGAAACCCAATTTGGGATTTCTATTAAGTGTCCTCCGAGTGACAATGGTCGTATGTGTCTCGTGAGTTTACTTTTCATCTGGATAGACATGTCATTATCCGCCAAACTTCTTGTCCTTACACACCACAACAAAATGGTGTGGCTGAACGTAAGAATCGTAACCTTTTGGAAACAATGTGTGCTCTTATGTTTCATGCACGTACTCCCAGGAAATTTTGGTCCGATGTGGTCCTTACAGCTTACTATCTGATCAATCGCATACCATCTACTGTTTTCAATGGCAATACTTTTTTTTCTCGGTTATATCCCAATCGTATGTTTTCTCTACCTTACAAATTTTTTTGGCTACTTATGTTATGTCATGGATATTTGACTTACTCTTTCTAAATTTGATCCGAAGGCAATCAAGTGTATTTTTCTTAGGTATCCGAAGGATCAAAAATGATATTGTTGCTTTTTCCCAATTTTGATGAGGTATATTACGTCTCGGGATGTTACCTTTGTTGAAACCGAGTTCCTCCCACCCCATCCAACTACCGATTATGTTCCAAAAGTTTACCTAGATGAGAACTTCTTCTTGTATTCACTTCAAACACAACAATCCCTGTAAGGGTGCTCTCTCCTACCGAGCCAGTCTTACCGTCTAATGGTCCGCACACACCGACTCAGTCAGAACTAACATCGCCAGTCTCGTCGTCTCATTGTTTGCAAACATCATCTTCGTCAGAACAGAAATTACCAGTGGTGCCCACAGGTGTAGAGCCGGCATCGTCATCAGGGTCCTCCAGCTCCATCGATTCACCACCACCTGATATACCGGTTCGCCTGTCCCGTATGCCGCTACCATCCTTTGTTTGTTGACAACTACAAAGGGCTCGCGAGTCACACTCAGTCCTTGTGACTATTATTGATAGGATTCGGATCCCCAACTCTGCAGAGGAGGGATTCAAACATCCTGGTTGACGCACCGCTATGGAAGAGGAGATGTGAGCACTTTGGAAGAACCATACCTAGGGCTTGGTGGATTTGGCTATTGGTAAGAATGTGGTAGGTTGCAAATGAGTGTTTACAATCAAGGTGAAATCGAATGTCACTCTTGATCGTCTGAAAGCTCGTCTTGTGGCAAAAGAGTATTCTCAGACCTACGGTAAAGATTATTTTGAGACACCTCCCGTTACCAGAATGACCTATGTGCGTTTGTTACTATCCTTAGCTGTCCGCTATGACTGACCCCTACTTCAATTGGATGTGAATAATGCATTTCTCCATGGGGACCTTGAAGAGAAAGTGTGTGGTGCAACCTCCTGGATTCGTTGTAAGGGAGGGTAAAATATGTCATCTGCTAAAGGTCCTCTACAGTCTCAAACAATCACCTCGTGCTTGGTTTGGTCGATTTATACATATCGTTACCCAGTTTGGCATGTTCCAATCAAGGTAGTCAAAGGCGCACTCCATAGTTTGAAGTATCGGCCGATACCGATACAGTTTGACATGTCCCGATCCGATACCCGATACTGACCGATACCGACATTAGAGGTCTCTTTTTCGGTCAATTCGGCAAAGAAAATTGAATTAAAAAAACCAATTAGTAAGGGTGTAAAAGCATAGTAAGGTTGTAAAAGCATATAAAAGAGAAAAATTTATCTATCGCATATAAATCAATCGACAATGGTGACTACTATTTCATTCAATTTCAAAAGTACTAAGAAACAACACTAGAAATACTTTAAATTGTGTATAAATGTATAAAATATATTTTTTAAAATGTTAATCATTTACTAATAGTCGTTTGCTTTCCGATACCAAAAAATCCGATACTCCGATCCGAAACCGTTGATACTACCGATACTGCCGATCCCGATACTTGTAGGAATGGTCCGATTCCGATACCGATACTTTGAACCTTGGCGCACTCGAGGCGCAAAAGGTCCAAATCGTCCGAGGCGTAAGGCGCACTTAAGGCGCGCGCCCGAGCGACGCGAGGCACAATTTATATATATATATATATATATATATATATATATATATATATTCACATCGGATTTCTACATTGATAAACATGTGTGCTTCAAATTCTCCCATGTCTAGGCTGCAATCACTTTGAATTGAGTGAGTGAGAGAGAAAACAGTAAAAAAAAGTACATCAATTCAAAAAACAATCTAAAAATAATACAACAGTTAAAAAAAGTCTAAATATAGTTATTTTTTTCACAAGATTTTCAAGGCACACCTAGGCGCGCCTTAGCTATTCCAAGACGCTCGGAAAAGACGCACCTAGGCGCGCCTTAGGTGCGCCTTAAGAATTGTCCCGCCCGGAGTGCCCTGAGGCGCTGTCCCTGCGACTAGGAGCAAGGCGCGCCTTAAGCGCGCCTTTGACTACACTGGTTCCAATCAAAGAAGTATCATTTGGTATTTTACCGACAAACATCAACCGGACGGATACTACTTGGTGTATGTTGATGGCATTGTGATTTCAAGAGACGACAATCAGGGTATTGCAGGGCTGAAGAAGTTTCTAGGTGAGCAGTTTCAGACCAAAGATATGGAATCGTTGAAGTACCTATTGGGCATTAAAGTTGTCACGTCCCGGTTACGCAGAACCGATCGTTCTCGCATTCGGTTCCGCAGAACCGTTCGTCCTCGCTGGACATGATGCCGTACAAGTTTGAGATTCAACTTATACAAGGCAAGAACGTGCACATTGTCAATTTTTTTTATAAACAACCCAGCAACACAGCAGCAGAATATTGAACACACACAGTATAGGAAGAAAATAGCTCTTTCATTGATTCATTGTAACGAAGTACAATTTTTCCAGCACTGGAATGAAAATGCCTGAACGGCTTACATAGCTTGCGAAAAGTAAAACAACTGATAGGCTGACATGAAATAATATTTTATTCCATACATTATGCCCCTTTATTACATTCTTGAACTCGGAAACAACTTGAAATCTTGAATACTTTGATAGGCAGAAGCTTTGAAAAGAACTGCAGTAAGAGCTTTATCTCCCTTGAGCTCCCGCGGTACCTCGATCATTTGGGTTGCCCACATAGACTGGTCAGTACTTAACATGTACTGGTGAGCAGAACTAGCCCACTCACCTAAACCAATACTTCTGAATTTACATGTCTCATTGCTTAATTGTTGCCGCACAAAACATCGTTAGCATGAAAACTCTCTTTCGGGTCATTTGTGGTGTAATACCACGATGATCATGCCATATAGGATTTCGATGGGAGTGCGAAACGCCATTCAAAGCAGGTAGCAAGTCTCAATGAATGTCTCGCTTATACCCTGCGCTACCAAAGCTACTATTTTTCCTGGGCCGAACGGTCTCCAGTGCCCCAGGTTCTGTTCGAAAATTTTTACTACCTTGTGCACAAGTTGTCCATGACCATACAATGCATCTACGACTATATGATAAGCATAAATAGCAGTGTAAGGTATTTAAGTATTTAGAGCAACATGTACAATGATTCTTTCTCATTTCAGCATACTTAATCAGTGTCTCGATCGGTGGTCCGTAGACTCCGATTTTACGCTATCTCGTGGCACCAAACCATGATATGATGTTTGTATCATTCCCTGTGTTATGTAAATGAATTTTTCCTTTTATTAATGCAACTCATTGATTTACAATAGTGGTATGAAAGTTGTGGCAAATAGTGGCTTATCGATCATTGGACTTAGCAAGGTTACAAGAGAACTTGATGATTATTGGCATGAAGGAGTAGAAAAGAAGGGACATATCCGCTCACCAAATAGAGAATGCCAAGAGAAGGAGAACGCTTGTACGACTAGGCTTCGGTCACGCGTCTACCTGTATTGGCACCAACATTTGATTGGAATACCGTCTTTATCTTCCTTTCTCTCTAAGTTCTCCAGAATGAATGCATGAAATCGATGAAAATAGGCAAAGACAATCATCGAAAACCATCAAGAAAACACATTCATCAAAACCAAGCAGCGAAAATCCAAGAAAACCAACAAAAACTATTGGACTCGTTCCAACAGAAACCGATCCATTAATTGGAAAGGTTCATTGCATTCGTCCGTGATCGATTATGTCGAAAGATTTTTCCATTACTCAGTTCCGATTGAGTTGCTCGCGCCACAAGCCTTACGTAGTGAACCGCTAGGAGCGAGGCACTACAAAAGTCACAAGGGGAAAGCAAGACATTATAGTGTCTCAGCAAAAATATGTGCTCGATATCCTAACTGAAGCAGGAATAATGCAAACTAAGGGAACAACCTCACCTATGGAAGCAGGGATAAAGTTACTCCCCGATGAGGGAATACTGACAGCCAATCCAGTATCATCGGATAGTTGGAAAACTCAACTACTTGGCAGTCATGACTCGTCCAGATATTTCTTTGCTGTAAGTATCGCGAGTAGATTTATGACTTCCGCTTTCTTTTAAAAAAGCATCTAGTTCCATCTTTCTTTCGTTAGTGAAGCCACCTTTATCTAAGAAGGATTTGAGTAATTCGGGATCTATACTACTTAGAATGGCTCTCTCATATTGAGAAATTCTGTCTAGTTTCATTCGAACTTTCATAGAAGTACCTCTTTGATTAAGTCTTCTACTAGTTCATTTTCAAAAAGATGATGTCAAAAGTGAAAAAAGAACAAGAGACTGACAAATATTTGGTTCAGTCCGATTCAGGTGCCAAATAGAACCAACCATTGATTTGAAAATGGATAAGGTTAATCTCTATGAGTTCCGCATTGTCAGTTAGTTCTCAGAATCTTGCACTATCTTGCTCAAAATATGGGAAAAAGAATTCAGATGGAGAGTGGTTCAACTACTTGGCAGTCATGACTCGTCCAGATATTTCTTTGCTGTAAGTATCGCGAGTAGATTTATGACTTCCGCTTTCTTTTAAAAAAGCATCTAGTTCCATCTTTCTTTCGTTAGTGAAGCCACCTTTATCTAAGAAGGATTTGAGTAATTCGGGATCTATACTACTTAGAATGGCTCTCTCATATTGAGAAATTCTGTCTAGTTTCATTCGAACTTTCATAGAAGTACCTCTTTGATTAAGTCTTCTACTAGTTCATTTTCAAAAAGATGATGTCAAAAGTGAAAAAAGAACAAGAGACTGACAAATATTTGGTTCAGTCCGATTCAGGTGCCAAATAGAACCAACCATTGATTTGAAAATGGATAAGGTTAATCTCTATGAGTTCCGCATTGTCAGTTAGTTCTCAGAATCTTGCACTATCTTGCTCAAAATATGGGAAAAAGAATTCAGATGGAGAATCGGGGACATACTCATCTTGAGTGCTTTACAGATGCTAACTAGGGTGCAAGTGTTACGGATAGAAGGTCTACTTTGACTACTCGGTATTTATTGACGAGAACTTAGTGTCGTGGAAGAGCAAAAAGCAGAGTGTGGTCTCATGATCCAGTTCGGAAGTGGAATACCGAGCTATTGCTCATGGCACAACAGATATTTTATATTTGATCATCTTCTAAAGGAGCTGGGAGAAGAAGTAGGATCTGAAGCAGCAGATATGTGGTGTGGCAACCAGTGTGCTATCCATATTGCTACCAATCCCTTATTGCATGAAAGGACTAAACATATTGAGATCGACATCCACTTCATCCATGATGAATATCAAAAGGGGATAATAACATTGTACTACGTGAGAAACTGCAATCAGATAGCTGATATTTTTACGAAGTCTCTTTTAGACCCTCGTGTTCAGTTTCTTTGTAACAAGCTGGACATGATTGACATCTATGCTCCAGCTTGAGAGGTTGTTAAGTATCAATTATTTAGTCTCATATCGGGTAGAGAATAAGGAGAAGGCTATTCCTCTCCTATATATATGTAGCCTCTCAATCAATAAAATTATCATATTATTATTCTCTCCTACAATAATCTATAATTATGTTGGTTTCTGCAGGTAGGAAATATTGGCGGAAGAGAGTTTGCCGAATCACTGGCTCCTGATGTCCAAAGGCTACTTGTAAGAAAGCTGAAATTTCTTTCATTTTTTTGTCACCACATTTATGATTGCTAATAGAAGATATTTATTTTCTTCATTAGATTTCAAGCAGTTGCAGACCTCTTGTGAGGAAAAAGGCAGCATTATGCCTTTTACGGTTATTTAGAAAGAATCCTGATGTTGTCAATATAGATGGGTGGTAAGTGTACTTTACCACACATTGTTTGGTTGTAATTCACTTTTTTGTGCTATCTGTTCTCTCTTCTAATTTCAGGTCGGATCGCATGTCACAACTTCTTGATGAACGTGACTTGGGAGTTTTGACATCTGTCATGAGCCTTCTTGTTGCTTTAGTCTCCAACAACACCGATGCATACTGGAATTGTCTTCCTAAATGTGTCAAAATATTAGAGAGGCTGGCCAGAAACCAGGATATACCACAAGAGTACACATACTATGGAATTCCATCTCCTTGGCTTCAGGTTTGTTGATACATATTTTAGTTGCTTATACTTACTGATGACCAAAATTTCAAAGGATACAACACAAATTATAAAGTGTTAATTCATACAGTTATGGGATTTGCGTATTGGTACCCTTTTTTCTTGCATCAATAAAGGGCCACCTCTTTTGTAACTTTGCAGCATCTGCCCGATATTGATACGTATCTGCTGATATCGACCGATACATCTTGTAATCGGCCAATGTTGAACGATACATATCGGTAGCATACATATTTGTACCGGTACATATCAGCCGATACCGATACATATCTGTGACCAACCAATACATTTCAGGCGATTCAGATATGTATCATCCACATAGTATCGTTTTGGCATGTCCCAGTCCAATATTGATCCCCACCTATATCAGCCGATCCTAATATTGAAACTCTATTTCCAGGTCAATTCATCAAAGAACAAATAAAAGGAAAAAGAGAAATATGAAAGAAAATAGTGTCAACACAATGATTCAATGTGGCGAAGATATATATGCTACATTGTGTTGATACACAATATAACCACTACCCTTTCTTGATATTATATATCTATAATTCATAACATTCATCCATCTTAATATTTTTCCTTTCAAAGCTAATGAGAAGCAAAAATATAAGTAGAATTACTTTTCCCCTCGCATCTCGGTCACTTTTACTTTTTCGTTATTTCGTAAAATGTATCAATATTTTACTTGTTTCTTAACAATGATAATATTAACATTTGGGTTCTCCGAAGCCCAGGACTCCGAAACCCTGATTGAAATTGTTGAAACCGCCGAAACCACAATACCAATACTCATAAGGGTCCGTAACTGACTCCAACACTAATGCTGTGACACTTGATTAGCAGCAACCTTATTTTTCCTTTCATCTACTAAAACAACTTCAATTGAAGATGGAAATCATAGTGAAAAGATAAAACATTGTAAAGCACACAGGCGATGCCAAGTAATAATGTTTTTATTGCTTCTGTCACTTCCAAATATTGGTATATGCTGCCTGCATATCATTTGGTTCTTTGATTTGATTTGGACCCAGTAGCAACTGGTGTCTCTTTTTGAAGCAAGTGTTACTATAATCAAGAACTAAATTAAGCTCACCTTGACTTTCAACTGAAAAGCCTCGTCTCAATTGTAATATTTAAATCATTTGAAGTTATGATGAAATTTGGACAGGAATATCCTTGTCATTGGCAATGTTTTGGCTTTCTTGGTTGAATTAGTTGATTTATTGGATATAAAGATGTTGCTAATAATGCCTGCCAAACCTTAAGGGCCACTTTGCATGTTTTGGCAAATCACCCCCTCTATTAGTCAACCGTCCAAATTATCGGCATTTGACCATATTTGACTTTCTTGCCACTACAGTATAGAGAAATTACTTACTTAGATTTTTTTGAAAAAAGGAAAAAAAAAACCCTTAACAACATATCCGCCACACCCCCCCTCCCCCCCCTAAGATGGGTGGGGGTTGGGGCGCGAACATTGGCTGGATATTGGGGAGGGGGAAGTGATTTTGGTTAGGATTTTTTTTTTTTCCCTTTTAGAAACAAATTTATTAGAGGGGCATTGTGTTTTGGTCTTGTCAGTTTGAGCTAACATGCAAAAAAGAACCGATAGTTCAGGGTATTTAAATCCCAAAAGAAGTTCAGGGTATTTAAGTGCCCAAAAAACTTCAAGGTATTAAAGTGCCAAAACTCTAGTTTATAATATTTAAGTGCAAATTGGCCTAAAATGGAATGTAACCATTATCATTTGTCGAAGTGTTATACTATAAATTCACAATGTTCATACAACTTAATATTGTTACATTCAAAACTATCTAAAATCAAGTAAAATTAACAACAAAAATCTATTGTGGGTGAATAAACAATATTTGACTATTCCATTCAAAATTGATGTGAAACAACAAATAATATGAATGATTATGCCTAAATCTAATAAATATTTTCTATATTATTATTATTATCATTATTTCTTTCCATTTGAACTCCAAAACTTGGAACCGGATCCGCCAAAATTGCGGACTATGATATTCATAAGAAGGGTTCGAAAACAATTTTGAATTGTCTGTAAACCTTGGTTCTAATTTATTTGATGATTATTAAATATTTTTACATAATTTGTAGAACTCTAAAAGCGATATAATAATTTTTTTTAGCCAAATTTGTAGGATAGATTATTAAAACATATACAAACGATGCACATTTATCTAAATTGGTTGTCAAGTCCTTCAAATACTACATTTCTTGATACATATCATAAATGCTATATTCAAGAGTAAAAAACAAATAAACTCTTAAAAGGCATTTGGAATGTCAAGTTGGATCGTACTCTAGCATACAGAAAGAACGCGCAGGAGCGTCCACTTGAATTTGTTGCCACAATTATATACACACACAGATGAACGAAGCATTTATCTAAATTGGCTGTCATTCCAAATTTAACTTCAAAGTCCTTCAAGTACAATATTTCTTGATATATATCATAAATGCTAAGTTCAAGAGTAAACAAAAACAAAAAAATCTTAAAGACATTTGGAATGTATAACTAGAAACTCAAATCATAAATGCTAAATTAAAATAATACATTTCTTGATACATATCATAAATGCTAAATTAAAATAATACATTTCTTGATACATATCATAAATGCTAAATTAAAGACTAATAAAATAAATGAACTCTTAAAAGACATTTATAATGTCAAGTTGGATTATACTCTAGCATATAACATGCGCATGAATGTCCACTTGAATTTGTTGACTCACTTGAATATGTAAATTGGTTGCCATTCCAAATTATAGTTTCAAGTACTTCAAATACTACATTTTTTGATACATATCATAAATGCTAACTTCAAGAGTAAAAACAAATAAATTCTTAAAAGACATTTTGAAATGTCAAGTTGGATGATACTCTAGCATACATGCAGTCAAAAATATTCCAACTTGAATAATTTAGACAACTAAAATTGCAATCTAAAAGAACCTCTTTATGAAAATGTTCAATAAAAATTATATTCTGAACTCAAAATTTCCAAGAAACCCAGCCACATGTGCACTGTAACTCTATCAATAAAGCAAAAAACTACATCCTTTCATCAAAAATATCATATTGTATTTATTACTTGGACAATATACTGAATCACTTATCCACTTCTAATTAAACAACTAAAAATCTATTCCAAGTACCATAGAAAACCAAAACATTATGACAAATTCAATTACGGTGATTTTTCTGGAAATGATATTAATGAGTTAATTTCAAAGAAAAATAAAACTCTAATTAAAGTTGGTCTTCTTTGGACCTCTTCTTGAGTTAGTGACGGAAGGATTAAGAGGAAATGTGATGGGGAATAAGGCTGGGGTGATGGAGAGGAAGTGGCAGGAAATTCATTGTGATACTTTTTTATTTCCTCTTTTTGTTTTTTGTTCTTGTTTTTTGGTTTCTGAGGGGTTGTGGAAAGAACCTTCAGGTTTCATGGCAAGAAGCTTTTTCTCTTTTATCCATGTCTTCAAATATGGAGACTGAATCTACCATAATTATTCAAGGGTATAATTGCCAATAAAATTTTGAGGCTGACTTCACCATATATATATATATATATATATATATATATATATATATATGCCAATGACCTCTAGCTCAAGTGGCTTAGTGTGGAGGCATAAGACTCGAATGAGTGATAGTTCGATTCCTAGTGGGAGCGATCATGGAATAATTATCTTCTTCCTATATATATATATATATATATATATATATATATAACTTATAAGACCCGTCATGCTTTATGAAATATGAATCCGAGGGTCGAGCAATTAATAAACAACATGTACAAAATATTGTATTGCTGAAATAAAAATGCTAAGATAGATGAATGATAATATATTAAAGGATACGTTTAAAAATGAATGTATCAGTGGGAATTTAGAAGTGACGCCAATTGAAAATAATATGAGAGAAAATCATGTTAGGTGGTTTGGACGTGCAACATAGTGCAATATATGTTGTCGTAAGGAGCGATCGTATAGTACTTAATGGAGCTGCTAGGACTAGCGGTAGGCCTAGACGATTATGGTTTGAAGTTTAAAAAAGGGATATGATTTTTGTTAGCGTTACAGTGGAAATGACCCTTCACGGAGCTGAACAGAAGAAGAGGATTGAAACAACAATTTGGGATGAAGGCGTTGCTATTGGTTTGTGTGTGTGTGTATTGAAAAGGTAAGCAACTTTGTTGATGTAGTAAAATAAGAAATAAAAATTTACGCCATTCTTAGCACACGTCATCTCCTAAGGTTCCACATCCCAGAAGGCAAGGCACTGTACGCCTCCAATCTAATCTGGGGACTTTTTGCATCTCTTCATCAACATGGATACATCCGTCTTGATCCTTTGCAGTAGCCATTGGGGTCTAATGCTTTCATTAGTGAAAATCTTCATGTTCCTCTCTTGTCATACAAGCTAAAGAATAGCATTAAGAATGTGTCTCGAAAGAATGTATACTTTGTATGCTAAATAATAGCATTAAGAATGTCTTGAAAGAATGTACTTTGTTAACACTTGTTCCCAGATTCTGAATCTCTTGTATAGTATCCACCAGATTTTATTACTGGTTGTTCTAAATGAGTAGGTTATTCTGCCCCATATTTTCGCAGTGTAGTAACATTTGAAAAATAACTGGTCGATGTCCTCCTCTTTGTGGCGAAGTACACAACTAGTCTTGAATAATACCCTGTTGCTGAAGCCTAACCTTAGTAGGAGATCTTTTATAGCCATTTAGGTGCAATAGGACATTTTTGCTCAATGTCCTGAGTACCAGAGTGCATCATACGATTCTACCAAAGTTTGATTTCCTCTAGTCAAAGCATATGTCTTTTTAAATGAATAGTTACCTGAGCTTGTTAGTTCCCACACCCAATAATCCTCCCATTCATTGGTACCGATACTAGTACAATTGACCTCATCGCCATAGGAGTTGTGATCCTAACAGTGTAGTCAAAGGCGCGCCTCAGGCGCGCCCGATACTAGTACAATTGACCTCATCGCCATAGGAGTTGTGATCCTAACAGTGTAGTCAAAGGCGCGCCTTGCTCCTAGGCGCAGGGGTAGCGCCTCAGGACACTCCAGGCGAGACGCAATTCTTAAGGCGCACCTAAGGCGCGCCTAGGTGCGCCTTTTCCGAGCCCCTTGGAATAGCTAAGGCGCGCCTAGGCACGCCTTGAAAATCTTGTGAAAAAAATAACATGTTTAGATTATTTTTTTAACTGTTGTACTGTTTTTAGACTGTTTTTTGAACTGATGTACTTTTTTTTACTGTTTTCTCTCTCACTCAATTCAAAGTTATTGCAACCTAGACATGGAGAAATTTGAAGCACACATGTTTATCAATGTAGAAATCTGATGTGAATATATATATATATATATATATATATATATATATATATTGCGCCTCGCGTCGCTCAGGTGCGCGCCTTAAGTGCGCCTTGCGCCTCGGGCGATTTGGATCCTTTGCGCCTCGAGTGCGCCTTGCGCCTTTGACTACCTTGGATCCTAAGAGCTGTAGGATTCCACAACCCATTCTGTATAATAGTCTCCACTGATACATCCTCATTATATGTAGCAAAAGCATGCCATCCATACAAATATATCAATCTCCCCGGCTTGAGCCATGGGTCAAACCATAAAGCAGTGGATCTCTCATTCACTATCACCTTGGATATAGCAGGAAGGAGAGTATCTCTGACTTGAAGAGTTCCCTTCAATGTGATGTAGGAATCGTTATCTGTATCACCCAGAAATTCCTGTTTCTCAGGTATCTGTTCCTCATTCAAGAACTCCAAATGCCATCTCTAGTAACAAGATCCCAAGCTCTCTTTATCAAGCGACTGTACAACTAAACTTCCACAATTGGTACCTACGAATAGATCCAAAAATTGAGTACGAGTAGTTCTCTGTATGGAGATATTATAAAAAGCATGCCAATAAATTTATGGCCGTTATAGTCTATCTCAACAGCCTAGCCAATTTTTTAAATTCTTGCAATGTTAATGTAAATTTGAACAATATCAGCTGCATCTTAGACCTAGTTTTTGATATTCCTGAAACTGATAGTTACCTTTTGATTCAGTGTTATTATGATATCACTAATTGAAACAACAACGAAATAAGCCATATACTGCCTAGAAACAAAATAACTTCAGAATAGGAAGTTAATAATCACTTGGGAGATGTCTTCCCCCCTTGTGCTAGTTAGCAGAAACTTCCAAACCATTCTTCATGTGGAAGGCATAAATTGTAGAATATACCTAGCGTTTAATTCTAGCAGCTTCAGCTGTTCTATGTTTTAGTGATTGACAAGAACTTATTGGATCATGTCAATACTTTGAAAATGTGTTGCCATCTTCTTAGCTAGCTTGTTCCTCTTATTTAATATCTAGCCAACATCAAGTATTACTTCATCATGCAGGGATAGTGTGTATACCTTTTACATTTCATTACTATTGTGTAAGTTATGATAATTCCTAGGTTTTTTAGGTGTTCATGCTAGGTTGACTAGGTTATTTGCATTTAAGACCACAATTATTGTTTGCTAACCAACTACATGAGTGGATTTAAAAGTGAGGGTTAGTCCATTTGCACTTTTGTATAAGATTTGAAAGTTGCATGTTAGTTGAAAATCAAGGATTTGATTTTGAAATCTAGACAATAGTTACTATGGATTCATTACTACCATTTATAACCATAAAATGAGGATTCTCAAAAATGCGCAATGCATCTTCATTTCAGAATCTTCCTATGGAACTTTTTCCTTTTATGTAAAATGGATGACTTTCATCCCTTCAAGGTCTCCCCCACCTTCCCTACCCAAAATTTATCATTTTTTTTATATTAAAAAAATATTTTTATTGTAAGAACTTTATGATTTTTTGTCACATACTCAAATTTTTTTTCTAAGATTGCAAACATAAATCCACATATGAAGAATAATCTAAGTTTTGTTTAAAGAATAGATACTTGAATGTTTAACAAGATCAGGTAATCGATCATTTCCTTTTTCTTTTTATCAATTTTGGATAAACAAAGGAATCCCGGTTTTTTTTTTTTTTTTGGGATCAGGGTCCAGGTTTTAATCATATTTCAACTGACTTTCTTTAATATGTAACATGTTAACCTTATCCAAATGTTTAATCAAATTTCGGTTTTGGATGTTAAAAAGAAATCTGAATGAAATTCGGTCGGATTTGATATGAAATTTGAAATAAAAACATTTGGTTTGGGTTTTCTATGAATCCATCCCGAACCCAACCTGTTAATGTTCCTAAGCATATTAATATCAAATACTGCATTAAATATGGGTTAAGGAATCCAACCTGGACTTGATTTCATAATCCAAATTACAGTTCCAGGATTACAAATTCCTGCTAGAATGACAGCATTCTGGATGCTGAAGTAAAAATCCAGACCAAAATTTGAAATCCATCTTAAGTATAACCCCCCCCCCCCTCCCCCCCCTCCCCCCCTCAACACACACACACATTGATTTTACGTTCTGTTTGTGTTAGTGAATAAGATGATGGCATGGAATTGTTTGTCACATTCCTTTTGCCCTTTAATGGTTTTTTCCAGAAAAGAAATCTATAATATAGCGCGCGCACACACACACACACACATTGATTTTACGTTCTGTTTGTGTTAGTGAATAAGATGATGGCATGGAATTGTTTGTCACATTCCTTTTGCCCTTTAATGGTTTTTTCCAGAAAAGAAATCTATAATAGAGTTCAACTTTGTTTAGTTGGAGTTGAAAAACAGGTTAACCCACAGTAATTATGGCCCTTAGTGGTATGTAATCTAACATCGACCACCATGAGAGTTCCTTTGAACTTACTCTATTAGTGCTTTAGGATGATTTGTACAACTTATTAAAATTCTGCTCCCATATACTAGCTTGTTTAGTATGATTGTATACAGCCCTACAACCACGTTCACTTTTGTTGTAGTAATAAGTTTTATTTTTGTAGCATATAAAGGAATAATACATCACAATTGATTTTTCACTTGGTGCAGGTTAAGACAATGAGAGCTCTTCAGTACTTCCCAACTATTGAAGACCCAAATACCAGAAGGTCTTTGTTTGAGGTATGATTTCTTCCAGAATGAGTTGCAATGTTCTCTTTAGTTTGCTTTTGATACTTCTCATTTTGTAGGTTCTACAACGTGTTTTGATGGGAACTGATGTGGTGAAAAACGTAAATAAAAGTAATGCATCACATTCTGTTCTTTTTGAAGCCCTTGCTCTGGTGAGTGTTGTTTCTACAATTCCTGTTGTTCATCTTGAGATCATATGAAAATATTTTGTGTAAACATAACTCCAAGTGGATTTAGGTGCTGATGTCTGTTTTATTTACACTTTTGTACCACTAGTCATGCAAGACACATCTTTAATGTTAACTTCTGAATGTCACTGTTGTGTCATATTGCATTCAGTCAAGCCCTCACATTTTTTTGTTGGCAGGATGCAGTGCCATTAAATTCTTGCTTTGGTGCGTGAAGCTATGTTGTGAAAAGCACGCTTATGCTCCACTTAAGCGAGATTTGGCATTTGGGCGCCTCGTTTAACGGTTTTTTGCCTCAGAACAGAAATAAGCGCTTAAGCGTCGCATAGTAGCGCCTTGCCTTAGGCGCCTCACTTAACGAATTTCTTGAATTTATTATTATTATTATTATTATTTTTTTATAAACTGGGCCGAAGCTTTTGTTATTTATATAGTTGGATAGTTGGGAAACTTTAAGTAGGAACTTTAGAGACTTAGCTTTTATGTTTGATGGTATTTTGATGACTATGTAGTATGTATGCATTGAGTGGCTTATAGTTTGTATTTTGATTCTAGTATTTATATTGTTACTTTGCTTGATTGATGATTGGTATTGTTATGCATGCATATACTAGTAGGATTGTATGAAAAAATATTAAAATTTATGTGTGTACGAGAAAAACAAAATTGAGACGCCAACTAAGTGCCGCTTAAGCGCTATTAAGCGAGGCGACGGCCTCGTCGTCTCGCCTCGCCTCACGCTTAATATAACATAGGCGTGGAGGCAATTAATATATGATACTTGTAGAATTTACTACATCTTCTTATTTACAAATCAAGATGAAAGAGGTATTATGGGAACTCAATAGCCATCCATTTTGCGAACACATGCATATGTAGGTAGCCAAACAACTTTTATTTCGACACAATGGTTATCAGAGACGTGTAATCAAGGTGAATTGTGTTGATTTTCAGTTTGGGTGTCTGATTGGACAAGAATCCCATCTTACCATCTTGATTTATCATTACACACACTTCTAAAGTGACCCTGTACCCGTACCATGTACGTACCTCATACTTGTACTGCTTGGGTACACCTTGACATACTGGGTACATCATGACACTTGTAATATAGTTCAAACACTTGAAATGTGGCATTGGTATGGCTCCACAAGCTTCTGGTGCCCAAAATACGGTTAGGTATGACTCTAATACTTGAAACTGCCATCCCTACCATATTATGTCAATGCTGGAATCCTTTAGCCTAAAATCATATACCCATGTGTTAAAGATCTTTCATGTTTACAAACCCTCTATATTCTCTTACAAAGATATGTCAAGATCCAAACTTAATACAGATCCCCTAGACCAGGAGCTGGCTAAGAAGGAGACAGCATGACAAGCTGCACTCGAGAAAGCTATGATGCAGGAGGAGATCCAACTATTACAAAAAGACTAGGAGCCAAGTATTTTTTGGCTCACATAAGAGACTTGAGCTCCAAGTTTTCTATGCAAGAATTAAAGGGAGGTAGAGTCATATTAGCACTTCATAACTTCTAGATGACTAAGGACAGGCTGGCTAATCCAGAGAAGATTAGAGATGAAGCCATTACATACTTCACAAACATTTTTAATTGTCAAGAAAGGCACACTTGCTTCCTACTAGTAATCACTGAGGTGGCGCCAGTGTTGTTAAATGGCGGCCATGGCGGATGGCGGTGGCGGATTTTGAATAGACCGTCATGAAATGGCGGGCCATGGCGGCCGCTATGCTTGTGACGGCCACAACGGAAATGACGGAAATGGCGAGAAATTAAAAAAAAACGAACTGGATCTTGTGATTCGACCCAGAACTGGGCCCAAAAGGGTGTAAAAACCCTAAAACTTAACTTTTCAAATTTGCGCACCAGACTTACCTCTCTGCACCTCCCCAGCGGCGACCATCATCCTTCTTCCTCCGGTGACCTCCACCCTCCGGCGAATGTCTCCGGCGACCTTTTTCTCCTATTATGCTTTTCGTTTTTTAAGTCTTTTTTTTAAAAATACTTCTTTTTAATTCTTTAGAGACGTAATTTGTGTTTGCATTGCTTTTTTTATCATTTTGTTGATGTTTTGAAGTTCCGAACTTGATGAAAATGTGGTTGTTAGTAGTTTATGACATTGAGTAATGATATTTTTTATCAATTAAGTCTTTGGTTCTTGACATATGTTTTAAGTTTTTTAGGTATTTTATTTATTTCTGCAATTTTTAGTGTATATATATATATATATATATATATATATATATATATTCTGTCCGCCATGCCTTCCGCCATAGGCCGCCACGCCATCCGCCATATTTATATGGCGGATTTTTGGCGGCGGATTCTTGGCTTGCCGGCATAATCCGTCATCTGCCATTAACAACCCTGGGTGGCGTTTGGTTCAAGTTTTGAGGCTTGTGAATGTGTTTTAGATTTCTTACCCTTGTTTGATATGTGTAGGATTGGAAATTAGTAGGGAATATGAGGGGCTTCATATTCCCATGGTTGTGGGAAAGTAATTCCTAAGGCTCCCATTGGGAATAGTTTTGCTTTTCTAGGAATGTTGCTTGAATATTTTATTTGGACAATAACACCCTCACTTTACTTTCAAAATTTTAACTTCTATCCCAAACATGTAAATTTAGGTAATAGAAGCATGAAAGGGTATTTATGGAAAACTAAATAAATTAAGATTCATTTTTATTATTTCCAACATAATATAACCAAACATGGGTATGGGAATGTTGAATTCCTTTCCCATGGGAATGGAATAGAAAATAAATTCCTAGAAATACAAAACCTCCATCCAAACGCCACCTAAAAGAGTGACCCCAACAGGAAATATTTTGTTATTCAAGGAGGTTACTAAGGAAGAGAACAATAAAGCACCAAGAGAACAATAAAGCACCATATCCTTTTTTTTTTTTGCAAAATTTTGTAAGGTGCACTAGGTCTAATATAGAAAGTGGTAACTGCACAACGAGGGAGTTCTTTAGGAACGACAAATTCCCTAAACAACTCAACAACACATTTGTCACATAGGTGCCTAAAGAGGAGGGTGCCTTAAGGATGCAAGACTTTAAGAAAATAGCTTCTTGCAACAAGTGCCACCATGGGGTGGCCCGCGGTTGGGGCTGGTGTGGGTTATTGGGAAGGTCCCGGTTCAAGCCTTGGTCTCAATGCAAAAAAAAAAAAAGAACAAGAAAAAAGAAACTAAGCCCACATTAATCACTCAAGTCATGTGCAAAAGACTGGAGGATATCATGTTGGGGCTGATTTCCCAGAACCAAATTACATTCATCCAAGGTAGTCATATTCGATAACTGTCTACTAGCTCATGAACTATTCAGATCTTTTCATAGACCTGGAACTGCCAAGTGATCAAGATAGATCTGCAAAAAGCTTGTGATCTTGTTGATAGGGCATTTCCTCTTACCATTTTTTATTAGCTTTGGAATTTTCCAAGTGGATCAACTTGGTTAAGGAGTGTATGTCTTCCCCCTGTTTTTCCATTGTGGTTAATGGTGAGCCTTATGGTTAATATTCATAGCAAAAGGAAATTGAGACAAGAAGACCCTCTATCTCCCTATTTGTTTACAATGACCATGGAGTATCTCTCTATACTACTTACTGTATGGAGTGAGAAAGAGGATATTGCACTACATATACTACTTGCTAATATCCCATTTGATGTAATATATGTTGATGACTTGCCTTCTCTTCTTGTAAGCTACTGGGCATAACTTGTCTAAGAAATATCTTGAATAATTTTCAAGTCATACTGGATTTCATTTCAACCATAATAAAGGTTGAATCTAGAATCTACTTTTACTACATTCACATAGGAGCATGTTTTTTAACATATCATAGAGATAGCACCAGATATATGATTCCTTATTCGATGAATTTGTCGTTTGATGAGACTTGTCTATATGTATCTTTGATATCCCTATTAGTAATATCAGTTTATACTTATGCTGTAACACTTTTTCTTTTGCAATTAGAATATTCTCATCGATGCTTTACTCTTGAATCTTGATGTTTATTACAGGTTATGCATCTTGATGCAGAAAAGGAGATGATGTCCCAGTGTGCGGCTTTGCTTGGGAAATTTATTGCTGTCAGAGAACCAAATATTCGTTATCTTGGCCTAGTAAGTGATCCGGATTAGTAATGTAATATTTAGTAGCTACTTTTGGGGTGTGTATTGATCTAGCAGATCCAAAATGGTACAATACTGAAAAGACTGGTTGCTTGTGTATTGTTTGTTTGTTAAAGTCATCAATTTTTAGAGTCAACTACATATCCAATTATATTCTAATTTATTAAGGAATATTTCCTCAGCAAAGGAATCTGTCCTAGTTGAGAACCTTTCTTGAGAATACAATACTGGACTACTTGAGAACTTTTCTTGAGAATGGAGATCTCGATTTCGAAGCTGGGAAGCTGTCTTTATTATTAAAATATGGGTTGTCATCTCCGGTTTATTAATGACTATCATATATTTTCTTATTGCCTCAATCCATGTTCATTGTGGTCTACTCCCAGTCATCACCATTAACATCTAATTCAGCAGTCGCCTTTCCACTTGACATACCTCGAATCATTCTACCTCACTTATCTACAATTGCATCCGCCTCTAGTTTCTATGGAAACACCCACATTTTTTGTATTAAGTTTGTTATCACTCATCCATCTCAACATTCTCATATTACCTGTTACAGTTTGAACATTTTTTTGTTGCCAAACAAAACAAACCAAGCCAATAATTGTGGTTGGACATATAGTCGTATGATAAGATTATTTATTTTAGGGCCCGGCTATCCACACCCCATGACCTACTAAGCACACCCCATATAACTTAAGTTGGAAAATAGATTAATGTTAAAAGACCCATATACCCACATGACCTACTAAGCACACCCCACCAGCCTCCCTCTACACACTAGTCATCTTCTTCTTCCTTCTTTAATTTTCACCTTCTCTAACCCAACCCAAAAAACCTAAAACCCTACATTAAAATTGTGAAGAAGCATCATGGAGGAAGAAAGTTCACTTCAAAGACACAATGTACGTTCTTTTTTTACGTAATTTCTCAGTTTGAAGTAGTGTATGAGAAGTGTTGGACAAAAAAAAAAAATTTCGCGATGAGCACGACCAATACTGGTAGAACGGACCAGTTTCTGTTCTACCTGTATTGGCCGAACATTTCAGTAACAATTCGACTGGCAGAGGTCGAACATGACATGTATAGTTCGAACAATGATTGCCGAATATGTCGGTCGGTTAGTGTCCGACCTGTATTTGTCGAACATAAGAGCTATGTCTGACTAATGCTGGTCGAACATTGTGTTTTTTTATTTCATTTTTTTTCAACTTATTAAACTGTAGGTCTTTTTATTTACAGGAAAATACTCCAAATGATACTGAAATGAACATTATTAACCATCCCATGTATTAACAACTTGATTTCTCAGAAGATTTTCGGACGGATGAGATATTTGACAATCGTGAATCGTTGGTGAGTTGGACATATACGGTAGGAAGTTGTCATAATATGGTCGTTTTGGTTAAACGATCGGATAACGGGGATGGTGGAAGGCGAGCTCGGGTAATTTTGGGTCGTTTTGGTTAAACGAAATTCGACATATTCTGTGAAAATGCAAAGTGATTGTATATGCAAAGTAGTGTATAATTCGACATATTCTGTAAGAATGGCTTGAAAATGTACTGTTCGACCAATACTGGTCGACCAAAGGTCTACTGTTCGACCATTACAGGTCGAATAGTCTAAAATAAGTTCGACCAATCAGTCGAACTTATTTTAGACTGTTCGACCTGTAATGGTCGAACAGTAGGCCTAAGTTCGACCAGTACTGGTCGAACAATACATTTTCAAACATTAATCACAATTTTTCTCAGAATTTTAAAATCACTTTGCATGAACAAATTTTGAAATCACTTTACGAGTCATTTTCAAGTACAAATTTGAACAAAGCACTACATAATCACAATTTCAAAGACACGATTCACTACAAAGAAACAACAAAGTCACAATTCACTACGACAAAGTCACAAATACATTACATGACAATTTCAAAGTCACGATTCACTACATCACATTTCAAAATACAGAAATCTACGATCTACGACGCCTTCGACTCCTACTAGTAGATGTCCGATTCAAAGATTCGGGTGGTTCTTCGGGCTCGATCTTCAAAGCACGATATTCGCCGACTAAAGATGGAACTAAGATCGATGTGTCTAGTCCCTCTTCATTCTCTACCCATTGCTGGTAGACCGGCTCTAAATATCCCAAAGCATTCCCGATCATTTTTCATAGTTGTGGCCATGTCTGGGTAGATGTAGTACCGACGACGGTAGAGACATTCTCCGGATCCTGGATGATAGGATGTGAAAACGTCCTATACCAATTCATATAATCGTCTGAACACTCCCATGCGGGGTTTGCAGCTCTCCCACGGGCTTCGGTAGACAGTACATGGCTGCTCTAGTATCAGAAGTAGCCTCCTAAAACATCCCACATCAGCTTGTACTTCTGGCCCGTATTTTTTCGACGGACAATGCTTGGAATCAAAGACAAATCAGGTATCTTCTGGAGTAGGCCAAATTGTCGAAGCACACGGTCGGGATGATAAGGCTCTACACAGTCAACGGCACGTATGCATCCATGGTTGAAAGTCACGTCGTCCCGAGGATGAGAGTATCCCATTATAGGGTGTCCAATTGACCTACATCATAAACTAAAAAAATTAATAATATGTAGAACACATAAATAACTGGCATAAATTGTTGTAATAACACTCACACTGTGTACTTGAAGATTGTCCAATACCCGGTTGGTAGATCCTGCAGAATGGGATCTATGGGCCCACCTCATAGCAAGTGGTTCGCCCACCCTATAATTCACATTATGGGTTGGCCTTGTGACAGAAAAATACTCGTATATCCAGGTCTGCAAAAAAAAGAAGAAGCATATAAGAACATAACATAAAAATCGGACATATAAGAACATAAAAACGTGCATATAAGAAGGAGAGATAGCTACCTCCAGTAATGACAGGTATCCACATATTTGTCGCACCCCACTCCGAGATGCTAATCCAAGCTGTCGATACAAGTATGCTAGAGCAACTGCTCCCCATTCTGTGCACTCGACATACCAGGCTCGAACAGAACCGTGAATACACCCAATTTTTTTTCGAAATTTGTTTCGTTTTAACAAGAATTTAAGGGATTCAAAACCCTAGCAGTGATCCTCAACGAAAATAATACTCATTTTGGACTAATTAGGATGTTCGATTTGAAATACTCACCCCAAATAGATCGTCTGCGGATTGGTCTTGGAATTGTCTTTCCATTGTGGTGGCCGAACAATCCGAAAGCTTCTCGGCAATGGTGTGTCGAACGGAGAAGAGAGGGAACCAGTTGGGTTTGGAGAGAGTAGAGTAGAGAGGGGACCGGTTGTAAGGGTGTGGGGTGTGCTTAGGAATGATAATAGGTTTTAGGTTATAATAGAAAATGTATTTTGGTCATGTGGTGGGGTGTACTTAGCATTTATGTTAATTTCATTCATTTAAAATGGGGTGTACTTAGCATTTGGGTGTGCTAAGTAATACATGGGGTGTGCTAAGTAATACATGGGGTGTGTATAGATTCGCCCTTTATTTTATTTGATATTGATTTGAATGGTATTCTATGATCATACAACTCCAGAAGCACTTTAAACTCCAACTACCCTGTTATATATATATATATATATATATATATATATATATATATGAATAACATCCATAATGTCACCATCATGATTAAAGAGGGGATGATGGTCCTAAGATAAGTTGCATGGGTACTCCTCCAAAGGATTGTATCCGAATCCGTAATGTTACCATCCATATTCCAACCATTTTGTTCGCATCTGAATCCGTGCCCGCAACTATGCAACCTAGGTCCTTGGTAATGAAAGGGTTCGCTCTTAGATATGTCAAAATTATCAATATTCATGTACTCCTTTAATGTCAGCAAATACTTACGTAGTTTATTATCTTATCACAGGAAAATATGACCAGAATGTTGTTGGTCACAGATGTGCAGGATATTATTAAAAGGCATCAGTCCCAGATTATTACTTCGTTGAAAGATCCAGATATCAGGTATTATTTTAGTTATTGCTTAAATGTTTTTGCATCTGTCAGAAATATTGGGATACTCTACATTATTGCAGGGCGAAAACTATATCTCATACTTATTTTTACACCAGTAAATTATACTTTCCTTCATAACCTATGAATGTGTGACTGGCTCTTGATTCTCAAATTTAATCTGCTACTGAGGGTTTTGATTTAATAAGTCTTTTCACTTTGGCATTAATGAAACATGGTTGGGGTTACAACTATTGAAATTGGAACAACTATCACAGTTGTTGGAATGGCTTTCACTAAAAGGAAGACATCACTCTGCCACGAGGCTCCCACTAATGCCGATGCTGTCACGTCCCGATCTCCCGCAGGAAATCGGCCGTCCGTGCTGGGCGCGAATCACCGCTCCAGTGCTCCCGCGGGACGATCTTTCCCATCTGGACGTGATGCCACATCAGCACAAGCTGTGTCCGTAGACTCCGTACAAGACCATGATCCGAACATGCGGTAAGATGACTAAGTCACAGAGTCGCACAGTTAATCCGAATGCAGCGGAATAAGAAACGAACATGCGATTGGTAACAAGTTCACAGAGTCGTCAATAGCGAAAGCAGTGAATAACACAAGTTAGAAGTAAAATAAGCACTTTATTGATATTGAACAAGTATTACAAGTGGCGCTAGGCCGAGATTACAAGTCGCTCAAGCCCTCTCTCTCGAAACAGTAAAAGCGTGCCAAGTGGCTAAATTTGTGAAATGATACATAGGCGATGTTCCAACATTATGTCTTGTATACGTGCTTCAGTTCCGGACGCAACGTTCAAATGCTCCAGAGCAAACTCCACACCTTAGCACGCACGAAGGGGTTTCCGCACCGAACGAGGTTCTCCCGCACCCTGCAAGCACTCTGGTGGGTTATCAGTACATGAATGCACTGGTGGGGAGGTTTCTCGTCCGCTCGACAAATCCAAACACGTTATATAGGTTTCGTGCACCATCTATTAAGTTATCTTTCTATTCTTGCCTTAGGATCAGTTTCATGGCATAATAAAAAGCCTAACTCGTGTGGCAGTGCGCCGTGCGATATAAGAGTAACACGGCGAAACTTACCAACTTACCATTCATCCTTCCCTGTCCAAGGCAAACCAAGTTAAACCAAGCACGCGCATATATAATAAAATCCAGGGGCAATAGCATAAGCAAACAATAGTGTCATGAGCGATGTTCTGTTTTAGGTGCACGAGTTACACGGATTATCCAGAAGTGTTGCAGAATATGTTCAACTGTTTAATTATGTATAAGTGTGTTATACTCACATCCGTTCAGGTGATCCAGATTTACTAGGCACGATGCAATGACTCGCACGCGGGTTGCCGCTAAGCGAGGATGACTTATCTATATGAAGGGTCATTGGCATAGCCATGATGGACGATGTCTCTCTGACGAAATGGATGTAACGCAAAGAAACAGGGCATCGCAGGCCATTCCGCCGAACAGGTAGAGACTGCCTCTTCAACGGAGATGGGACGTAAAGTAAAATAACATGGGCGTTGCGCACCATCCCCTGAAACAGGGAAGAGGTCAACATGGAGTTCGTCTAGACCGGATCAGTCCAAGTGCCCCGAGACCGTCCGCGGAATGAGATTCGAAAATCCCCCTTGTGCACAAGTTGTCCGTGACATACAAGTCTTGGGTCTCCGATTTTACGGGATTCATGACATGTTAATTCTTGATTCTTGTTCAGAACGAGTATGCTCCCTGAGCTGTGATTCTTGGATTATTGACATGGTGCAAATCCCCTGGTTCGGGAACTGCCTTGGTGACCTAACGGTCCCGGATACTTTCAGGTTCATTCTTGCACGGAACGACTATTAGATAGTCTTCCGGTGAATTGGATGAATGTAAGGCAATATAGTGTTTACTTGATTGTGGCATGAAATTACGTGACAAGCATTGAAACGAGGCAACGAGTACAACTACAATGTAAGCATGCAAGCATGCATTTATATTTGAAACATAAGCATTTACGTTAGCACGGTCTATGATGTAGTGCGATGAGTGAAGCCGTACAGGGACGTATCGAGCGACATAATCTAGGGGACGAGCAGTGTAAACAAGTGAAACAGTTCACTAGGAATAGTATATAATGATCTACTCGAGGTATAGCGGAGTCTACTTGCACGAAGTAAAGGTAGCATGCGAGGGTCTAAGTTATAAGCCAAGTTTCATTTTCATGTTCTAACACAAGCAATACAAGATGAGATTATTCCCTTAGTTAGGTGCGTTGTATTCTTTATTAGCATGCAAGGGGTGATTCACCTAGCGACTAGCATGTATCGTCCATATTTTTAAGTGTGCTGGCTAAGCAAAGACAAGTTCATCGTAGCCACCCACCTCAGCGATGATTCGCCTCGGTCGAGCGATACTCCGAGCGAGCCTTTGAAAGTTAAGTCTGAACTCCTGAAGGGCCAAGTCTGGAATCCTTTCTCTCAAACGAGTCTTCTCGCTGAGCAAATCGGGTCAGGTCGTTGCACTTGCGCCGTTTGAATCGGTTGTCCGCTTGAACGGAACGGGTCGTTACAGAGGCAGGGATGGGTCAAGGTCTATGCAGCCTTGCCCTTTATTCATCATGTTTATGGTTTCACCATTCTCTAGCTCGACATGATTACCGTTCTGGATAATCTGAAGCCCTATTGTGTGAAGTATCATTAGCTGCGGCATATTGTTTGGATCATTTGCACATCTGGCGGTCATTAGATTGTGGTCATCTAATACCAGAAAACTGGTTAACAAATGACTGAATGTTCAGGTTGCAAGTGTAGTCTTTTTGGATTGTCACATGCTCCTCCTGATCAATATCTATTTTTTTTGTTTTTATACTGTTAAATAAATTCTGCCCAGAAAGTTCAGTTCTGACAAATTTGTGTTTTTTCGATATTTGTATAACATCATCACATTGAGTTTTGATAGTCTGCTTACATCTTTTCATTAAGAATAGTGCCATTTTATAGTCTCTATCCTTGTGCTGTCGTTAGAGTTGGTGAGTTTATGTAATCTACTTTAGTCTTATATCGGATATAATTTAGGAAGCACATACTCTCCAAATATTCATGGCATTTCTGCTTGGCGCCGTGTTGTGTTGGACACGTATCGACACTCTATGGACACTCCAAAATATATTAAGCACACACCAATCACCAATTTAGGTCCTAAATCCGTGTCGTCGTATTCCTATGTTTTAAAAAGCGCGCTTAAGCTGTTTTGGAGACCTGGACGCCTTGCTTAAGGAAATCTCGTCCCAAAAAATGTACCCGCGCTTAGGCCACATTTAACAGCGCCTCGCCTACCGGTTGGCGCTGGAAAAAGCGCCAAGCTTAAAAAAACGAAAAAAAATCGCTTGACCATAATATTTTGATGACTATTTTGATGACTTTGTATTTTGATTATAGTATTTATATTGTCTTTGCTTGATTGATAATTTGTATTGTTATTCATACATATACTAATAAGATTGTATGGAAAATATATTAAAATTTATGTGTATATAGAGTCTTTTACATGTAGGTAGGTAAAAATGGGTGAAGCGCTAACTAAGCACTTATGCGCCGTTTAAGCGAGGCGCCACCTTCATCGTCTCGTCTCGCCTCATGCTTAATATAACTTAGCCATATCCCAAATGTGTCATGTTATATCCGTGTCCATGCAACATAGAATAGAATTGTAATATATATATATATATATATATATATATATATTGAAAAATGTATTTTTATTTATTGTTAGGAAGTTACAATGCTATCACATACTGAAATCTTACAACTACGACTCTTTCAAGTCATACAGTTAACATCATACTCGATGTTATGCAAGATTCCTATTAGGGAGATGGTTAGATTTTCAAATATACGCCTCTCTCTCTCTCTCTCTCACTCTCTCTCTCTCTCTCTCCATATATGCCATTTGGTGGCAGACAGCCTAATGCGTGCTATATATATATATATAGAGAGAGAGAGAGAGAGAGAGAGAGAGAGAGAGAGAGAGCTCTCTCTCTCCATATATGCCATTTGGTGGCAGACAGCCTGATGCATGCATGTTTGAACCACTGGGCGCCCTTGGTTCGATGATTTCGATGATTGTAAATTTGCTCAATCTGAGCTCTCAGGTCTCGCACTGTACCTGCCTTTATATCCATCTTGAAACATTCTGCGCTCCATGTATCCCATATGAAAGCACAGTTGAAGAATAAATGTAGAGAAGATTCTTCTTCTTGTACATAGAGCTTACATCTCTGTCTTTGCACTTGAACTCGAAATTTGACTAATTGATCCATGGTTAATAGTCTTCCTTGAACTGTTTTGGGCATATTCAGTTGCATTTTAGTTGCTAGCCCCTTAACCCAGATGAATTCCTTTCGAGGGAGAGACGAGGAAGCCACTCGACTATGTGCATATGCCAATCGAAAGTTAAACATTCCGTTAGAGGAACCTTCCCAGATCCAGGCGTCTCTGCTTCTGTTTTGATCTATGTGGACACTGGTGATATTATCTTGAATTAGTCGCCCAATCGGATGATGTTTCATATCCCAGGTGCCTTCTTGAATTAAGCTACTAACTCTCTCATCACGTCCCATGGTAGCGTACATGTCCCAATCTAATTGCTCTACGAGGCTATAGTGGTCTAGCCATGGATTAAACCAAAGATGTGTATCGGCTCCATTACCAATTTGTCGAATAATTAATGGCTTAATTTTACTTCTATAAGATAGAATAGTTTTATAAGTGATCGAGAAGTTATTCGGAGCCTGCATCCAAAAGTTTGTCGTCTTCAAATATCGATTCTTCATCCTTGTGGCCCATAGCGATTTCCCTTCAAGGAAGTTCCAACTAAGCCTTAGTCCTGCACCATCCTGAAGAATGAATAATGATCTAAGTCCCACTCCTTCCTTTCTCGGACGACATAGAACTGCCCAAGCAATCGAGTGTAATCCTCCTCGCCAATTAAAGTTGGCACAAAGCTTGTATATTTTTCGGATAGTGGCCACTGGAAGCATAATACTTTGAAGTCAGAAAGCGCAATGGATGTAACTATGGATCACACTAGTTCAATTCTTCCCTAGAACGATAATGTTTTGGCTTGCTACCCCTTGATTCTTTGATGGACGTATTCCAGTACAGATTGACAATCTTGTGCACGCGCATAATTCATCGATAGTGGTAAGCCCAGGTAGTTGTCCTATTTCGACTTTTGGAGTATTTTCTTAAGTTTCTCCTGGTTGCGGCAATGCTTGCTGAAATAGGGCTTTACTCTTATCTTTGTTTAGCTGAATTCCCGAAAGCATGCCAAACTTATTCATGAGCTGTATCAAGCTATTTAGCCCCTTGCTAATAGGGACCAAAAAGACTAAAAGGTCATCAACATATATGAGATGAGACACTATAGGAGCAGTATCCTTGTACAAAGGGATTATTCTTTTTCAGTGTACTACAACATCAATCAGACATGTAAAATATTCCATAGTAAATAAGTAAGGTGAAAGTGGATCGCCCTGTCGCAGGCCTCGAAACTGCCGAAGAATCCATAAGGTTGTGCTTTGATGAGTATTGAGAATGTTGGGGTAGTGATGCACTCTTGAACCCTATGCACCCATTTAGAATCAAAACCTATTGCCAACATAAGTCGACATACGAATTGCCGATTAATCATATCATATACTTTTCGGAGGTCCAGCTTAATGCATGCATTGTGTCCTCCAATTTTATCAAAATTTCTGACTATTCCATGTGCCAACATGCTATTTCCCGCAATCGATCTCCCTTTAGTAAAGGCTGCCCGATTAGGAGATATAAGTCCGTGCATAATCTTTTCCATCCTGTGACACATGGCTGAAGTAATGATCTTTTTAGAGGAAGTTGCAACAAGCGATCGACTTGAAGTCATGTTGCTCCTTCCGTCTTTGGGATGAGGGTGAGGAAGGTATGGTTGACTTCACGAAGCAGTCTTCTATTGGTGAAGAAGTCCTAAACAATAGCTAGGATTGAAAATTTTAAACTATCGCATGGGCTACATATACATCACTTGGCCAAACTTGCCTAAAAGGTTTGTTAGAGTTATTTTATTTTGTTATTTATCATATGAGGGTATAATAGTAATTGTGGGTGTATTGCATATCAATATAAATAGACATGAGATGCAACCTAGGGTTTCAGGCCCTTGCAATCTCCTTTCTCATATTCTCTTCTCCTACTTTTTTTCTTCTCCTCTCCATCTCCAAACTTTACTTGGTATTAGAGCATATATTTGAAAGTACTGTACATCCCATCCACGATATCGTTCGTTGTTAGTTTATGAGATATAGGGTTTCTACATATCTCCGTTGGTTGTTCGTCGTCGGTTGAGGTTCGTTGTGAGATCTAGGGTTTCAAAGATCTCGTCTTTCTGTTGCATCTGCAAGTATGGTGGAGACCGAATCTTCTGTCGAGGTTAATAGTGGTGATGGTAGCGGAGGTGGTTCTCCTTTTACTGTTATTCATAATGATGAATTGGGAAAGTCGATTACATCGGTGAAACTCAATGGTGCGAACTACCTTGCCAGGTCCAAGTCTATCAAAGTAGTGTTAAGGGCGAAGAAGAAGTTGAAGTTTTTGACGGAAGAACCCCCGCCTGAAACTTCTGTTGAGTATGAAGATTGGATGAGTGCAGATGCATACGTTATGTCGTGGTTGTGGCATAGTATGGAGCCGCATATCGCTGCTAATGTTCAGTGGTGTGAATCAAGCAAACAGATTTGGGCATCTCTGGAAGAATCATATTCGCAGAAGCGAAACGTTGTCCGTATCAATGAGTTGTACGTGTTATTGTTTAAAACAGAGCAAAATGGAAAGCCTGTGAATGAATATCTGACTTTAAAGAAAACTTTGTAGGAGGAAATGTTTCAATATCATCCTGTTACTACTGATTTGAAGGAAGCTCAGAGACAAAAGGAAGAGTTTCATGTTTCACTTAACCTAGCCGGCTTGGATCCTGCGCTCGAACTTTATAAAGCTCAAATCCTTGCTGTAGAGCAGTTATCTACGGTGGCATATACTTTCTTCCGTCTCAATCGTTCCTTTCTGGGACAGTTCTGTGGTGCTGAGTACTGACTCTTCTGTCATAGTTTCTAGTGCTGTTGGTCATGGTGGTAGACGTGGTAGTGGACGTGGCGGTAGAGATGGTGGTCGTAGTTTTGGTCGAGGAGGAGGCCATGGTGGTAGAGACAATGGTCGTGGTGGTGGCCGCGGTAGTGGTGGTGGCCGTAGTCAACCACGGAAGTGTAACTATTGTGGAATGCTCGGTCATGTGGAAGACTATTGTTGGGACAAGTGAGGCAAACCATAATATGTACATCAAGTGCATGATGAAAATATGCAGTCCCAGGTCACCCCTTCTGCTCCCAAAGATGATACTTCGGGTTTCAATCAGACTTCAACGTCCGATACCTCGTCTCCATTTGAACAGATCCTCCAGAAGTTGAACGCGCTTGCTAGTACCACCTCCCAACCTACTGCAACCATGGCACATATATCCTGCTTTTGTGGCAACCCAGTCACCATTCACCTCTTGGGTCATCGACTCAGGAGCAAGCTCTTACATGTCTGGTATAACATCTCTCTTTCATAATCGTAGTTCCATGAAACATAATATTATCTTGGCTGATGGGTCTACTCGTCCTGTGCTTGGGAAATGTGTCATTCACCATACTCGATCACTATCATTATTTGATTCATTATATGTGCCTAATTTTTTATTTAATTTGTTATCTGCGAGCCAGTTAACTAAATCTCTTCAATGTTCTGTGACATTTTCTTCCGATTCGTGTATTTTTAGGACCTCAGGATGAAGAAGATTGGTTCGGGGCATGAAAAAGATGGACTATACTACTTGGATCTACATGGAAATGCCTTCACTTCTGTTTCTACTTCTCCGTTGCAGTGGCATATCGTTTGGGACATCCGTCTTTGGCTAAGTTGTGTCAAGTTGTTCCTAGTTTGAGTTATGTTTCTAGTCTTGAATGTGAGGCTTATTAGTTAGGCATGCATCACCGTAGTTCCTTTCCTCGTCGTAGTGAGAGTCGTCAATTAAAGTCTTTTGATCTTGTTCATTCTGATATTTTGGGTCCGTCTAGAGTCAAAAGTCCGAAATGATTTCAGTATTTTATTATTTTTATTGATGATTATTCCAGAATGACTTGGTGTTATTTAATGAAAGAAAGGTCTGAATTTCCAAATGTGTATCTGCCTTTTATAATGAAGTCTATGTTTAGTTTGATAAACGTATCAAAATTCTGCGTTCTGATAATGCTTTGGAGTATACTCAATCTTCTGTGAAGTTTCTGTGTTGATCGTTATATGATTCATCAAACCAGTTGTGTCCACACCTCTCAACAAAATGGTATAGCCGAACGCAAACATCGACACATTTTAGATGTGGCTCGAACTCTCATGTTCAATATGCATATCCCTAAACAGTATTGGACAGATGCCGTTCTTACTGTATGTTATCTAATTAATCGCATGCCATCATCTGTATTAAATAACAAAGTTCTATTTACCATATTACATACATATGTCACACCTTTTTCCTTATCTCCTCGAGTGTTTGGGTGTGTCGCTTTTATTCATAACTTGGAACCTAATGGAGATAAGTTGGCTCCTAGATATATGAAGTGTCTTTCTTGTTTATCCCCGTACTAAAAAATGTTATCGTTGTTACAGTCTACAATCACGCAAATATTATGTCAGTGCGGATGTTACATTCTTTGGGTCTACTAATTTTTTTCCTTCAGGAGACCGTTGTATTCCTTTTACAACAAATTTGATATCTTCCATACCACTTTCGGTCATTCCTGAATTAATTTCTGTCTCTATTCCTCATTTACAGGTTTATCAGAGATCCAAGGACAGGCCAGTGGTTCTGCAAAATTCAGTCCTCAACCAATCAGTTTTCGTGCTTGAGGTTTCTGATCCCATCACCACAGATCCAGATGATCTTCCTATTGCTCTCAGAAAAAGAAAACGCCTTTGTACCACAAAGAATAAGTATCCCATTTCTAGCTATGTTTCATTACATCGTGCTTCATCATCTTTTCATGCATTTGCTGTTTCATCGTCTTCTATTTCCATTCCTAAAACTTACAAGCAAGCTATGTCATCTTCTGGTTGGAAAAGTGCAATGGATGAGGAGATGTATGCTTTACATCAAAATCAGACTTGGGAGCTTACATCACTTCCTGTTGGAAAGTAGACAGTGGGTTGTAGGTGGGTGTACACTGTTAAGTATCATCCCGATGGTTCTGTTGAGCGCCTCAAGGCACGGTTGGTTGCCAAAGGGTATACTCAGACATATGGTGTGGATTATATGGAGACTTTCTCTCCAATGGCTCGGCTGAATTTAGTTCGGATTCTTATTTCTGTGGCGGTTAATCGCCAATGACCTATATATCAGCTGGACATAAAGAGTGCTTTCTTGCATGATGACTTACATGAGGAGGTTTATATGGATCAACCACCGAGATAAGTTGTAGCAAGAAATGAAAAACTCGTATGTCGATTGAAGAAAACATTATATGGACTGAAACAGTCACCTCGTACTTGGTTTGACAAGTTCAGTTCAGTTCTCATTCAGTATGGCTTTCGGCGCACCACATCAGATCATTCAGTATTTTATCATTCTTCCTTAGCAGATATTATCGTGCTGATTGTTTATGTTGATGATATCATTATATCTGTGAGTGATCATGTTGGAATTGTGGATTTGAAGGCCTACCTTAGTAGTTAGTTTCATACTAAAGATTTGGGTCTTATTCGATATTTTCTTGGAATCGAGGTTGCTCGATCTAAGAAGGATGTGTATCTGTCACAACGCAAGTATGTTCTAGACTTGCTCTCCGAGACTGGGATGTTGGAGTGTCGGCCAGTTGAGACTCCTGTGGATTATCATGACAAGCTTGTTGTTGACAGGGGAGAGTTATTTGAGGATGTTGGATATTATAGACGTTTGGTTGGCAAACTTATATATCTTACTGTTACTCGACCAGACATCACATATGCAGTTGGAGTAGTTAGTCAGTTTATGTATGCCCTCGACAACCACATTGGGAGGCTATCTCTCGCATTTTTCGATACTTGAAGGGTGCATCTGGAAAGGGTTTGTTGTACAAACCTTTCCAGTTACTTATGGTGACGGGGTTCAGTGATGCTGATTGGGCAGACAGTCGCAGTGATAGGAGGTCTACTTCTGGTTATTGTACGTTTGTGGGTGAAAATTTTGTCACGTGGCGTAGTAAGAAGCAGAATGTTGTGGCTCGTTCTAGTGCAGAGGCCGAGTACCGTGCGATGGCTCATACAACTTCTGAGATGATGTGGGTGCAGTTTCTTCTTCATGAAACGAGGATTATGATTCCTATTCCGATGGAGATGTATTGTGATAATCAGTCGGTAATGCTTATCACAAGTAATCCGGTGTTTCATGAGCGCACGAAGTATATCAAGGTGGATTGTCATTTTGTTCGTGATTTGTTGCTGAAGAAACAGATTGTCACTCCTTATGTTAGGTCAGAGGATTAATTAGGTGATATCCTCACCAAACCACTTGTTTGTGGTCCATTTTCTGATTTATGTAGCAAGCTGGAAATGCCTGATCTATATGCTCCTGCTTGAGGGAGGGTGTTAGAGTTATTTTATTTTGTTATTTATCATATGAGGGTATAATAGTAATTATGGATGTATTGCATATCAATATAAATAGACATGAGATGCAATCTAGGGTTTCAGGTCCTTGCAATCTACTTTCTCATATTATCTCTTCTCCTACTTTTTTTTCTTTCTCCTCTCCATCTCCAAACTTCGCTAGGTTAATCAAAATGTATACATGAGATCCAAACACTCAAATATAAATCAATCGAACTTCTATTTTCTATCCAAAGTAGGAATCACAATCTCCCCCATTCAAAGACGTAACATACTCGTCACAGCTCGTGCTGTTAGTCTTTTTTCACCTTGGTGGAACATGATCCATTAGGAACTTCTGATACCATTTGTCACATCCTGGCCTATGGGCCCGCCAGGGTATGACTATGCATGAGGCACTGTGTATATCACGTGGTCAAATTTTCCAAAATAGTTAAAAGTGATGTAGACATGAGCCCCAAGCACTGAATATAAACCAATAAATCTTCCATTTTCTATCCATTGTGGGACTACTTGTTGGGGTTTCGTACTGTAGCCCACCGCTACTGGCATTTAAGCCCACATCTTTGGACTGATGGTGACACTAAGCTCATATAGCAGGACAACTATTTTCTGTTAGCAAACTCTCATTGGTAGAACCATAGTGAGTTTTAGTGGGAATTTTAGGGCCATTTTATAGTTAATATGTATGCTCGTGTTATTTGTGAGCCTATGTTGTCTACTTTAGTCCCATATTGAATAGTTTTGTATGGAAAATGTTTCACCATTTGTAGTCTTCTAACACATTTATGGTGTATCGATTTTCAAATGCTTCAATTATTGCCTTGTTCTGAATAGTACAGAGACACGTCATGGTTTTTGTTTCTTTTGCATATTTTGGAACTAATAAAGTTACTATAGGTATGGTTTTATTAAAGGTTTTTTTGCATATAAGTCATCCAAGTCTTGTGTATTTTTAACCCAGTCTCCAAAATCCTATGACTTGCTAATGGGTGTCCCAAATCCTATGAATTGCTAATGAGTCTCCCAAATCAATGGAAAATATAGTTGAGTCCCCCTCTGTTTTTGGGTTTATTTTAACCCAACCTAAAGGTTAACATAACTAATGGACAATTTTGCCCATATTAAGCCCCAAATCCGTTTTTTTATTCTCTTCCCAATTTTGTTCCAAAAAAAAAACCTAAATCATTGTTTTCCAAAATCAATGTCTTGATTACGATAGATTTGCAAAAAGCCCCATCACAATCAACATCCAATAAACATATTTGGGGTAACTTACATTTCTTCAAATTTGCATGTTTAATTTTGGTTTTCCCACTTGTTTTAATCTTGTTGGTTTTATGACATGGGTTTTCTTGAATATTTTTGTATGTTTTTGTTAGACTGAGAAAGAATGTTGAGGTGTTAAAATATTTTTTGTTCTAAGATTTGTATCTAAATTGTGAAAATTATTATTTTTCTAAATTTATAGATCTAGAAATTAAGAAGAATTCTAGAGTTGTGTTTCTAGGGTTTGTGAATAGATAGAGAAGAGATGAGCTTATTTGACGGTGAAAGTGTTGGTATATATTAGAATATTCTTAGTATATTTGTTGGGATATTAGAATATTCTACATGAGTTTTTAATTGGGTATTAATGTAAGATGAATGGTTGTAAGGCTATAAATAGCCAAGAGATTATCAATAAAAATATAACAATTACTCCAAAATATTCTACATGGTATCAGAGCCCAAACCCTAGCCACCACCTCCTCCCAAACCCTAGCCACCACCGCCACCGCTGCCACACTGCCCGCCGCCCGCCACCACCGCTGTCGCACCGCTCGCCCGCCACCACCGTCTCCGCTCGACCGTTACCACAACCCTGAAGCCGTGACTCCCGCGGAGCCTTCTGCCGCGGTTCCTAACGTCTCCCGCGGGTCGTTCCAGACGTTGACATCGAAGGCCTAGATCTGATAGGGAAGAGACATGATCGGGTCTAGGAGATGACGCAGAGGGCGAACGTGAATCGTAGGACGGGTGTGAGGTAATCGGAGAAGAGGATCGATGGAGGAGATCATCAAGAAGTTGGACTCTGCGCAGTTCGCAACGTTAATGAAGCTGATGAAATTGTCGGCTGGTGAGAGCGCGACACGAGCATTGGCGAAGTTGGAGCTTCCATCCATCGATCTGAAGCTTGATGGACCGGCCACCTACCTGAGTTGGTCACGACGGGTGAGGAGAACCCTCGCAGAGAAGAACCTGAAGTGTTTCTTGTCAGGAGAGAAGACAAAGCCGGATGAGGGCTCGGCAGGACGCGACGAGTGGAAGTCCACTCATATGGTGGTCTATATTTGGCTTCTCAATTCTTTAGTCCAGTCGATCGCCGCCACCGTGGATGGCCTTGAGATGGTGAAAGACGTATGAGAGAATTTGAGGAGAACCTACGATGGTGTGGGGAATAACTTGAGGGTTTTCCAGATCAAGGGGGAGATCGACGACACCATACATGGAGAGAAGACAGTACAGGAGTATGCCACGGAGTTGGAGCGTCTGTGGTTGGATTATGATCACTTCTCAGAACGAGCGAGCTGCGAGGACCCGAAGTGTAAGGAGAGACATGTATGTCTGCAGGAGAGGACGATGAAGTTTCTTAAGGAGCTGGCCGCAGTGTTTGCTCAGAGGACAGCACTACTTCTAGCCCAACCGAAGATTCCTACACTTGAGGAGGCTATCTCGGCCATGATCCTGGAGGAGACTCGTATCAAGCTACATGCAGGGACATGTGGTCATCCTGAAGTGAAGACAACACTGACGGTTTCCAATTCAGGCGGCACAGGACCTAAGGGAGACCCCCGACAGTGTTACAACTGCGGGGAGGTGGGCCATCTGAGGTATGCTTGCACCAAACCACCCAAGGAGGAAGATTCAGGTGGCGAACGTAGACAATTTGGAGGACGTGGCCGTGGGGGTCGACGGGGTTATCGGGCGAACCTGCTGGTAGCAGAAGGCGATGAGGGAGCTAATGGTGCTTATACTGAGGAGGATCAGGCACTACTGGGCATGCTGGAAGTATTCAGGAGAAAGCAGAGAGCGTCAAGCGATGGAGACAGGAGTGGGACTGAGGAAGCGTCTACCTCAGTCTTCGCCAGATGCAACGTTGCCATGTATGTCCATCCATCGGAAGGTACTGATGACTCACTCGCCCTTGCATTTATGTCTTCCCTTAGATCGTCGGATTGGATTGTCGATTCGGGTGCGTCTCAACGCGTGACAGGGAATGCTAATGAATTCTCTTCCTACACTCACCTAGCATCTGCAAACAGCATTCAAACAGCCGATGGTACTTTTACATGAATGAGAGGACCAAAGATGAGTGCCGAGGATACATTGATACTCCATCACAGACGGTTGGAGTACTCATCTTTTGGTATTTTGAGTAGGTTGTATCCATCTATTTATGAGAAGGCAAATAAGGAGAAACTAGTATGTGATGCATACGATTTAGGCAAACTTACTAGGAGCTCATATGTTGGTGCGGGCCATAGGAGCTCTTCTATTTTTGATATTTTACATTCTGATGTCTGGAGGCCGTGAGCCACAACTACTATGAATGGTTACAAGTATTTCGTCTCTTTTATTGATTGTTCCTCTCGTGTCACATGGTTGTATTTGATAAAGAATAAAAGTGAGGTCTTTGCCTGTTTTCGGGACTTTCACAATCATGTCCAGACTCAGTACAGAGCAGTGGTGAAGGTACTAAGGTCTGACAATGGAACAAAGTATACCAACAAAGCACTTGAGGAATACCTGTCAGCCCAAGGGGTACAACATCAGACCACCTGTGCATACACACCAACACATAATAGAGTGGCAGAAAGGAAGAACAGACACCTTCTGGAGGTGGCAAGGAGCATGATGATCGTCATGAATGTCCCACAGAGTCTGTGGGGCATGCAATGTTGACAGCAACTAGATTGATCAACATGATGCCATCGAAGGTACTGGGATGGAAGTCTCTATGTGAGATATTGCAAGAAAATAATAGTGGGATACTCCCACTAAAGGTGTTTGGCTGCGTATGTTTTGTGAAGGACAACAAATCGTCTGTTGGAAAACTTGACCCCAGAGCAGTCAAGTGTGTATTCGTGGGCTATTCGGCGACTCAGAAGGGGTACGTGTGCTGGAGCCCAGTAGAGAAGAAGTTTGTGGGCATGGATGTTCACTTCAGGGAGTTTGAGCCATACTACCGTCAGGAGGGAACCTCATCCATGAGCAACTCACCTGATACTGAGAGTATGAGGCGAGAGAGGGATATTGATGAGTGTGTGGTGATCGATTTAGGAGTATGGCATAGAGGAACGTTTGAGGAGGAGCAGGAGAGTGAAGAGGAACAACGGGAGGCGATGAGAGGTGTTGGCCCACGGCTCAGGGGGAGTTACCTACAGCAGGAAAGTGAAGCAAACTGCAAGACCAGTATCTATAGTGCCAGTACCAAGTCCCTTGCCTGCGACCGTCTCAACTCCTGAGACACCACCACCACCAGATTCTCCTTTAGGTGATATCATTCTTCCTACTCCCACACCATTATCAGTACGGATGACCACTCGCAGCAATGCGGGAAATCCTCCTGATAGATATAGTTGGGACATTCCTCAGTTTGTTTCATATAATAACATCTCTTCTCATGGAGCATTCATTGCATCTTTGGATAGTATTACGGTACCTAACAATTGGTAGGTTGCCAAGAACGATCCAAAGTGGAAAGTGGCGATGCACGAGGAGTTAGGCGCTCTTGAAAAGAACCACACTTGGGAACTGGTAAAACTGCCACTGTCACGCCCCAATCTTCCGCAACCTCGATCGTCTCCGTTGAACGTGAATCACCACGTTGCAGCGGTCCTGCAGGACAATCTTTCTCATCGGGACATGATACCTTGCGAGCCTGGAGTTGCGCTCGCACAAGGCGATGATGTCAAACATCAAAGTTATCTTCGAAACGACCAAGTTACCTCGAAAGTCAAGTATTGTGTACCAAGCACACATCAGAGTATATGCAACGAAGCTCTCGATATGGTCCAAATGAAAATGCCATAAAGGAGATTGTCTCAAAGGCGATGCAATACTCTTGCTGTTTCTCTTGCCCACAAAGGTGCTTACCGTTTCATACATCATGTCTCGTATATCCAAGCAGCACCACTACACCTGCGTACCTGAAATAATGTCCACAAACGTGGGTCAGTACACAACTGTACTGGTGAGCGGGGTAACCCACTCGTCTAAACCGACACTAAGTAGAATAGTGAATGCAAACAGTTGTATGGTGATCTTTCTACTTGAATCCTAGATTCATTTTATAGCAGAGGTATGACATGTTAAGGGAAACTGTAAAGCAGGTTAAGCATGCAAGCATTCAACTCAAGCAAATATACAAGCAGATATATCCAACTCAGAAGAAACTAGCATGCAAACCGTTATACTCAAACCCAAGCAACGCGTGAACCTATCGAATCACCATCCAAGCCTCAATATCCATCCTTAAACCATGCCACAATCCAAGCCTCACTAATCCAATCATTGATATGCACACTTTTGCCTGAGGCAAGGTGGCCGCCGCCTACACGAAAAGCACAAACAAAACCAAAGCAAAGCAAACCAACTCTTATCTATATGAAGTCACTGGCCAAGCCATAAATGACTAATCAATTGTAGTTCTACCCGATCCAGCGTTGAGTAGCTAGCCCCCCTGGTCGTATCGAACTACCGGCACCGTGCCCAAAGACGTTACCATTTGTCTCCTCCATGGCCGAACGGTCCCGGTGTCCCAAGCATATCCCGTTCGAGGAAACCAAACTCTGTGCGCAACAGATTGTCCGTGTCCAATGCAAACACCCAGTAGGTATGACGAGAGAATCGAGCCTTCTCGCCCCACCAAACGATATTCGCCTCAATCCAACCAACTATCCATAACCATTCTCCAACTTATATCATAATGCACTATCTCAAGTTATCCCCATAGGCACTATGTCGCTTCTCGACACAGTGTTCCAATTGGTGCAACACCCCTTCGCCCAGAAAACTCTGTGGCACAATGCCCCAACAGTGGCACAATGCCCTCACCGATGCAGTTGTTCGGTTTCGAACCATAACTGTACGCTTTGCCTGACAAAGCGTCCAACTTGATACTCGTGCGCAACGGACGCTTGCTCGCCCGAAGTGTCTCGATGATCCACTCAAGCTCCAACTGCCCAAACGTAAAAACCAACTCAAGCCACAAATCATATCCAACCAAACGACGCACACTCTATACACGCCACAAGGTAGTGATTTTCAAGTTTCAGTCCAAGTTCCAGTCCAAGTGTACAAGCCATCACGTGTGTTCCATAGTATTAGGCATGAAGGAGTAGAGGAGAAGGGACATAGTCCACTCACCAAGTCTGATTCCGTTAAGCACCCTGCCTTGTCGATACGGCCGATCCCTTGAACCCGTGGTCCGATGCAAAACAGGATCTACTCAATTTGTATGACCGTGCGAGTAGGCCGTGCTCTTCAAATCATCCGACCGATCGGACTAAGAAAGACGACATTATCGCTCCAATCCAACTATCTCACTACTGCTCTGAACGAACATCTGATTCTATCGAACTCCGCTTGCGATCTGCACATGAAACCAACTCAAATCAATACTTATTCCCAAATCCAACAAATCAAAATGTAACCAGCTATTGCCTTATTCAATCCGACTCAGCGTAATGCACCGTGCAGTTGTGAGACATTACGTAATATACCACTTAGAATCAGGTTCGTCCTCGAACCAAACCAGTATCCATTCCTTACTCGCATGACGTTTGCCCAATTCATAACTCTGCTGTATGCAACTCACATTCTCCTGATTCAGACTCAACATGTCGCTCGCGCTGAACTCTCGCACAAATTTCATATTCCCACGTCCTCCTTGCAGCTCAATACGAATTCCTCATATCGCTTAGTTTGGATCATACACATACTTAAGACGTCCCTGAAATACATGCAATTCAGCCGAGCTTAGCCATAGCGAATTTGGACAAGTTACAAGGTATCTTTATGTCTGAGGCATTTATTCGCTTCACTCCTGATTGAGCCATTCCTGACGTTCATTCCATAACTCATTCGCACAAGCATTATTCTTAAATACGATGATTCTCCTCTGACGATCTCTCCACTTGACCCAATCAGTTCGTGTTCCAACTCAATCCATCCGACTATCTCTGAATCCACACTATCACCGTCCAAGCTCAACCAACAAAACTCTAGTATGACTCCAATCGCACAATGTTCCGCATGCACTATCTCCAACTATTATCTCATGCTTTGAAATATCATCACAACTGATACTACCCCAGCTAGGCGACTTACCCAAATATCAAACTATGTTCTTAGATCAGCTCAGCCCAACACCTCTTCCTCAATCTCAATACCTCTCTGGGTGAACATCTATATTGAGGTTCATGTGATCCACAAAAATTTTGCCGCCACGCCATAGGAATAGTGTCACCACGATTTCAACGTGGACACACTGGCCACAATTCCTAGGTCGCGCATGAAATAGTTCTTTGCGCCGCTTCCACTGCCTCGAAGCACAGGATATCACCTTCGTCTTCTGTACGAGCACGCATCCCAGACTAAGTTTCGATGCATCTTGTAGATCTGAGGCACATCTGTCCCTTCCGGTAGTGCAAGGATTTGATCTTAACGAGCCGCTGCTTTAACTTCACAAGCTAGTTTCACAGTCGTCAATTCATATGAATGCTATTCCCTTCCGGGAACGACGAGTCAGAGGCGATGCCATCTTCAAAAATCTGCGACTCCGAACATCATCAGTTGACTTAGGCCATTTTCACCATTGCTTCGATCTTCCGGCTGCATCTTCAGCTGAAGGCTATCCCAAGGATCTCTCAAACCCAACACTCAGTCACTTAGGCCTATCTTCAATATACACCACTCACATTCACCCCTCGACGCATTCCCAAATACGCCGCCACAAGGGTCGTTCTATGGGTCTACAATATTCATTTCTGATTTGGTGGTCAAGTCGCTAGGGTCAGCTGTCCCGAAGCTACGCTCGATAATTGTAAGTCATCACGATGGACAGTTACTACGAACCATGCTATATCTCCTCTGCAAATCTGAGCCATAATCCAACCATTATATCCAAACGAACTTCTGACTCCGAGAACTTCATGCACTACCTCTGACGAATCTGTCAACCGAATACCGCTTGACCACCTAGAGTCTCACTATTTATCCAAGCCGCAATTCGAGAATTGTGCTCGCTGAAACCATCTTCCATCAATTCGTCGTTCTGCCCTGAATCCATCAAATTTCCGAACTGCCATATTCGACTTCTCGCACTACCACTTGCAATGATTCCCGAAACCATAGACTTGCTCCGTTCTCGCTTGTATGCCATGTTTCACAGTGCACGTCCAACTTGCTCGAGCAGCGCATGGATTTGCTTCAACGTTGCTCTCTCGTTTAGCTATCTTCAAAAGTCCATCCGCCACAATTCTTGTTCTTATCCCATTCCTTAGCCCGTCTTGATTTCTCTATGTTCAGATTAGTCCACACTCTCAATGACTCGTGCACAAGTTCCAACACAATCTCAAATCATATTACCATCACTCGTTGCCTCAATCCGTCTTAATACTGCAAGTGTTAATTTTCAATCTGACTTAACATCAACTAGACTTGCCTCATGCCCGTTCACATCTTCCGAAGAATCCATCTGCCATCGTTGCACCATTTCGCCAAATTTCACTTCCGCTAAACATTTGAATCAAACTTCTCGAGCACCAATATCCAAAATCCTTCAAGTTCGTACGAATCCATCGCATTGCCCTCTCCAAACCAGATCGTGTTTTATTGCTCAACCAACAGCTCCAATGCGTTGCCCAAATTCGTAGTCCGTGCTCACTACTTTTTGATACACCTGTCACTCTCTCAAGCGTATCCAAACTGTTTGTTCCTCATGCTCAACTCTATTTGCATCAATGAATGCTCTCCGGACTTCCAAATCGTGCAAGCGTACTCTGATATTCAGTTTTTCATCTGATCGATTTCAACTTGTTTCCAATACTTGTCCGCATCAATCCTTCAAATTCCAAACGATACTTGTCCGCATCAACTTGTTTCCAATACTTGTCCGCATCAACTTGTTTCTTGATCACTCAAGTCCAACGATACTTCTATTTTCACAAGTCCATTCTTGATCGCTCAAGTATAACGTATCAAAGAATATCCGAGTCAAATTCTATTGCACCATATACCACTTAGAAATAGAGTAGCTCTCGCGCTTACTATGCGTCGACGAACGTCTATTCCAAACCGACTATTCCGGGGTGATCCTGTCGATCGCAACTCAACATTCGCTTGCTCCATGTTCTATTTCCTAACTCAGCCGATGTGCACCAATCAACTTACATTCCTGTTACCCGTATCCTATGTGGCAATTCCATTGATGTCTATCCAAAATATTCCAATGCCACGCTCACTATGTGGTATACCATATACCACTCTGAATCAAGTCACTTCTCGCATCACAATTCTTTGTACTGATCCAAGATCCGTTCGAACCATCCATTATGCGTGATCATGTCAACACGAAATTCAGCCAATGCATGAACCATCTAACTCTTTTATCAATCTCGCTAAGCAACTTGCGCCATGTTCCATTCTCAATACTTCCAACTATTTCTCAAACCGTCCGATATTTTTGCTACACGAGCAACTCGTGCAACGATCTCTTCCAAGTAATCCAAACCAATAATTAACTGTTCCACACATTTGCTGTACGAGCAAATCGTGCAACGCTATCCTGATATTCTCAAGCCAAACTCAAACATGCTCAACTAATGCGACACACATGCTCAACCAATGCTCTATGTGATATACCCAACCAAAAATCAAACTCCATCCAATACATTCGCTATACGAGCAACTCGTGCAACGTTCCATTCTCGTCCGATGCTTTTACGCACAACATGCAACATAACCAATCTCGTCTGCCAACCGACTGATCCACTGATGCAATCAGAATCTCCCCGAACGACAAGCCAAACCAACGAAACGATACATCTCAACTTGTTGCACAAATGCAACAACGCCACACAACTTGCTGCACGAATGCAACAATGCCAAACGATGCTACACGATCTATCGTAAACCAACGAAAGCAACACAACGAAGAACAACATGCACCAACAACCAACAAATATATAGACTTATTGCATGAAACATCCAATGCGGCACCGAGTAGAGCCAAGAGCCAAACGACATGCGGAAGTTATTTAGAGTTTGTGATGAACCAAAAGACAAAAGTCCGAGGAAATGAACCGAGCGCTCTGATTCCAATTTGTCACGCCCTAATCTCCCGCAAGCTCGATCGTCCCCGCTGAACGTGAATCACCACGTTGCAGCGCTCCCGCAGGACAATCTTTCCCAACGGGACGTGATGCCGTGCGAGCATGGAGTTGCGTTCGCACAAGACGATGATGTCAAACATCAAAGTTATCATCAAAACGACCAAGTTACAGCGAAAGTCAAGTATTGTGTACCAAACACACATCAGAGTATACGCAACGAAGCTCTCGATAGGGTCCAAATGAAAATGCCACAAAGGAGATTGCCTCAAAGGCGATGCAACACTCTTGCTCTTTCTCTTGCCTACAAAGGTGCTTACCGTTTCATACATCATGTCCCATATATCCAAGCAGCGCCACTACACCTGCGTACATGAAATAATGTCCACAAACGTGGGTCAGTACACAGCTGTACTAGTGAGCGAGGTAACCCACTCATCTAAACCGACACTAAATATAATAGTGAATGCAAACAGTTATATGGTGATCTTTCTACTTGAATTCTAGATTCATTTCATGGCAGAGATATGACATGTTAAGGAAAACTGTAAAGCAGGTTAAGCATGCAAGCATTCAACTCAAGCAAATATACAAGCAGATATATCCAACTCAAAAGAAACTAGCATGCAAACCGTTCTACTTAAACCCAAGCAACGCGTGAACCTATCGAATCACCATCCAAGCCTCAATATCCATCCTCAAACCATGCCACAATCCAAGCCTTACTAATCCAATAATTGATATGCATACTTTTGCCTGAGGCAAGGTGGCCGCCGCCTACACGAAAGCACAAACAAAACCAAAGCTAAGCAAACCAACTCTTATCTATATGAAGTCACTGGCCAAGCCATAAATGACTAATCAATTGTAGTTCTACCCGATCCAGCGTTGAGTAGCTAGCCCCCCCGGTCGTATCGAACTACCGGCACCGCGCTCAAGGCACGTTACCATTTGTCTCCTCCATGGCCGAACGGTCCCGGTGTCCCGAAGCATATCCCGTTCGAGAAAACCAAACTCTGTGCGCAACAGGTTGTCCGTGACCAATGCAAACACCCAGTAGGTATGACGAGAGAATCGAGCCTTCTCGTCCCACCAAACGATATTCGCCTCAATCAAACCAACTATCTATAACCATTCTCCAACTTATATCACAATGCACCATCTAAAGTTACCCCCATTGGCACTATGCTGCTTCTCGATACAGTGTTCCAATTGGTGCACCACCCCTTCGCTCAGAAAACTCTGTGGCACAATGCCCCAACAGTGGCACAATGTCCTCACCGATGCAGTTGTCCGATTTCGAACCACAACTGCACGCTTTGCTGACAAAATGCCCAACTTGATACTTGTGCGCAACGCACGTTCGCTCGCCCGAAGTGCCTCGATGTTCCAACCAAGATGATCCACTCAAGCTCAAACTGTCCAAACGTAAAAACTAACTCAAGCCACAAATCATATCCAACCAAACGACGCACACTCTATACATGCCACAAGGTAGTGATTTCCAAGTTCCAGTCCAAGTGTATAAGCCATTACTTATGTTCTATATTATTAGGCATGAAGGAGTAAGGGAGAAGGGACAGAGCCCACTTGCCAAGTCTGATTCCGTTAAGCATCCTGCCTTGCTGATACCTGCATCCCTTGAACCCGTGGTCCGATGCAAAGCACGATCTACTCAATTGGTATGACCGTGCGAATATGCCTTGCTCTCCAAATCATCCGACCGATCGAACTAAGAAAGACGGCATTATCGCTCCAATCCAGCTATCTCACTACTGCTCTGAACGAATATCTGATTCCATCGAACTCCGCTTGCGATCTGCACATGAAACCAACTCAAATCAATACTTGTTCCCGAATCCAGCAAATCGAAATGTGACCAGCTATTGCCTCATTCAATCCGACTCAGTGTAATGCACCGTGCGGTTGCGGGACATTACAGCCAGAGGGGAAGAGGGCAGTCCGATGCAAGTGGATCTTTACTGTGAAGCAGAACCCAGATGGAAAAGTAGAGCGCTACAAGGCTCGACTGGTGGCAAAATGATACAGTCAGACGTATGACGTTGACTATGATAAGACCTTTGCACCAGTGGCGAAGATGAGCACCGTCAGGACCCTGATTTCTTTGGCAGCGAATGGTGGATGGAAGCTACACCAACTGGATGTGAAGAATGCGTTTCTTCATGGAGATCTAGTGGAGGAAGTGTACATGGAGATATTACCAGGATTCTGTCTCGATAAGACAGTGGACAAGGTCTGCAGGTTGAAGAAGTCCCTCTATGGACTGAAGCAGTCTCCTCGAGCGTGGTTTGACAGATTCAGGAGTACGATGATAGGGATTGGATATCAGTAGATCAATGCTGATCATACTGTGTTCTTCCATCGGAGTGGATGCCACATCACCATGCTTGCGGTGTATGTGCACGATATGATTATCACAGATGATGATGAGCAGGAGATTGCCCGACTCAAGGGAAAGCTTGGCAAGGAGTTCGAGGTGAAGGACCTTGGCCTTCTTCGGTACTTTCTTGGGATTGAGATTGATCGAGAAGCAGAGGGGATTGTTCTTTCTCAGAGGAAGTATGCGCTGGATCTTCTCACAGAGATATGGATGTTGGGATGCAGACCTGCAACGACGCCGATCAACTAGGGTTTCAAGCTGTGTGCTGAGGCTGGAGAACCAGTTGACTGAGACAGATACCAGAGACTTGTGGGCAAGTTGATCTATTTGAGCCACACACGTTCTGATATCTGCTTTGCAGTGAGTGTGCTGAGCCGCTACATGCATGACCCAAGGAAGGGTTATATGGACGCAGTGTACCGGATTATGAGATACTTGAAGGGTGCCCCCGGAAAGGGGTTGATATTCAGGAAGAATGATCACTTGAGCATCGAGGGCTACTGTAACTCTGACTGGGCTAGCTGTACTGATGACAGAAGGTCTACCTCGGGCTATTGCATATTTGTAGGAGGCAACTTGGTCTCTTGGAGGAGTAAGAAGCATTCGGCGTGGCCAGATCGACAGCTGAAGCGGAGTACTGAGCTATGGCCTTGGGAGTTGCAGAGCTGCTATGGCTGAAGAGTATGCTGGTGGAGCTGAAGCTGGATCAAGGAACCAAGATGAAGCTGTGGTGTGACAACCAGTCAGCCATCAGTATCGCCAACAATCCAGTGCAGCATGACAAGACCAAACACATCGAGATCGATAGGTTCTTCATTAAGGAGAAGTTGGATCGTGGACTACTGGAGCTAGGTCATGTTCCAACCAAGGAGCAGGTAGCAGACAATATGACCAAGGGACTTAGCTCTGCAGATATAATTAGAGGATGTGACAAGATGGGCTTAGTGAATATCTTTCGTCCATCTTGAGGAGGAGTGTTGATATATTAGAATATTCTTGATATATTTGTTGGTATTAGAATATTCTAAGGGGGTTTTAATGGGGTATTAATGTAAGATGAAGGGTTGTAAGGCTATTAATAGCCAAGAGATTATCAATAAAAAAATATAACAATTACTCCAAAATATTCTACAGAAAGATAGGGAGAGTAAGAAAGAAAGGAGTGGAAGAAGCTAAGGAGAAGAGGAGATGATGAAAAATGGAAAGGATGTGTGTGTTTGTGGGGTGGGGTGGGGGGACTTACTTTAGGGAGGAAGGTGGTGAGGAGAGAGGGTTTAATGGATGTGGGGGATGATAAATGATAGGGAAGAAATGATTTTACTCATTATTGGAAGTACAAAATAGTATTAAAAAAAGGGGTAGACTTCGTCAGATTGCTTTGGGAAGAAAATACGTTGGTATGGAACAGTTTTTTTTTTTACTATATGTAGTTTTTCATCTCCAAGCAAGCATCAATTAACTTGTAACATAAAAATCTTGTTAGCTATGTGGTTGGGTGCCCACTTTGTCACTTTGAATTCCAAGACCAACTGAACATAATCAACTATAAAAAATCCGAAGAATCCATATTTATTTCCAAGGGGCCTTTGTATCTGTAAGGAGTTCTATGTTTTCTATCTTACTTTACCAACTAAGAAGTTGCGACATTGCTTCGAACCCCAAGCCCTAGTGAAGAACATTAATGAGCTGAACTACCAAAAGATCATTTATATTTACAAGGGACTTATATAGTCCCTAACACCTTCTGTTTTTGCTCTCCCCACTTAGCCAGCAAAGCTTTGGCTGTCAATATGTAAGCTTTCAATCCCAGGTTATATTTCTGAGGGAAGGGATTTTGGTTCTATAGCTCATTTGTCTTCTGAACGATCTGGAATGCTTCTTTTAGCATTTTGGAACGATTTCATTCCGCAATTCAAAGCAAAATTTCTTCAACGCTAATAGCTGAGGGTTTAGCAATTTATGGTAATTCTGGTCTATACGCTTCGAAGCACAGATACTCAAAACTCAATGCCATGTCTTTATGGTGTCATGTTGGATATGTTGGACAGAACATGGGCAATTGGACACACCACTGCTTGTGATATTTCCATGTTGTAAGCTGTTACGTTCTCATGTTTTTGACGGAATCCTCGATTAATCTTGTGGGTGCTGATATGAATTTCACAATTTTCTTTTCCCCAGTATTAGAAGGCGTGCTCTTGATTTACTTTATGGAATGTGTGACACAACCAATGCGAAGGATATAGTTGAAGAGTTATTGCAGGTATAGCTTCATGCCAGACAACTTATTTGATTTTTGACACCACTATAACACCTTATAACCACCACACAAATCAGTTCCACTTAACTCTTGAAAGTAAATTGTTATTTTCAACCTCCAGTATCTCAGCACAGCAGATTTTGCCATGCGTGAAGAACTGGCTCTTAAGGCTGCCATATTGGCTGAGAAATTTGCTCCAGATCTATCATGGTAAGAGTAGCAAGTGACATCTAATATGAAAATTCATTTTTAATATCTACAACAAATCATTTTTTAGGACACATTTCAAATGCAGATCTGTGAGTAGTACTTATGTAATGGATCTTGCATTTATGTGAAATGGTTACAGCTTAACTCCTTAACTGTCAAGTGACAGCACTTTAGAGAAACTAACTAGTTACGATTTCCAAAATTTATTTAATCCAAGATTGTATCCTATCATTTGTCATTCTAAAAGCTGAGTTGGTATCAATTTTCTTTAGGTGTATTCCAAATCCACCTGATTGAGAAAGGTAAGTTTGAAGTGGTACAATCACTTTATGAGAATACAGCTTTACACCGAAGCTTAAACGTTGTATGCAACTGCTCTCTTTTAGGTTTAGAGTTCCCTGATTGCAGCTATTGTTAGTACTTTAAGCATTGTTGTCATCGTGTTCTAATACTTCTTCCATACACGGGTCATTTGTGGTCACAAGTCACAGGTCATAATACAAAAGCAAGGTTAACCAATTACGGAATCAGCATCTTACCCTTCTTATAAGTATCAATATCGGTTTCGACAATATCGACTATTTCACATCGGAGTATTCAAATTTCCAATATAAGTAATCCACAAATAATTTCAAAATTATTTAAGACCTAGAAAAAAGTTTTACACCCTCGGGGTAATTTTATGTAGGGTTTTGTTAAGAAGTGCCCTAAGGGAACTTCTTGTGGAAAATAAATATAAGTTTCATTACTTATCATGCTTTACATGTTTACTTATGACTTGTAAATGACTAAACTAGCCCTATCTATTAAGTATTAATAGCCATTTATAATTATCACTATCTTTTTATGCAAAAGCTGATAGAAGGTGTTGTACTTGTAACCTATGTTGTTAGTATCTTATGATGCACAGTACATATTGTGCGATACACAAAACTTATCTTACGGTACAAAATGATATGCTACCATTTCGTTATGTAATTCGATACAATACATATAGGATGATCAGTGTTCTAAATGGTGCCCGCCTCGGCCGCCTAGGCGCTCGCTCTTCGCACCGCTTTTGCCGTTGGTGCCTTGGCGATGGAGTAGACGGCCAGCGGATATTTGGTGGCATAGGCAGAGGTGAGCGTGGCACGAGGTGTACTCTAATTCAAATTCTGTAGTAGAATGAGTTAGGCGGCGGTGTAGGCGAACGTCTAGACGGTACCTGACTAGATGTTTTGGCAAAATAGTTTTACAAGCATTATGGACCCATGAGTCACTTTTACATAACTTAAACTTCATAAATCTTTGTTCTACAACTTAGCTATGCATAAAAAAATCCTTCAAATATGCATATTATGCAAAAACAGTGGTAAAATAGTAAAAAAAAATACCCAAAATGTATCAAACGTCTAGGAGGCGCCTAGGCATCCTAGGCGGTAGGCGGACCCTTTCCGCCGCGCACCCGCCTACCGCCGTTTAGAATCTAGATTTTGGAACTAGATAGACTTCTGCAGGTGAAACAAATAAAAAAAGTATGTTAAATCATGTTCCTTTATGGATTTAGAATTATAGACCTAAACTCATATAGTAACTAACTTACTGTATCACACGAATGATACAAGATTCGATACAGTCCGAGTTGACTTGACAGCAAATTGATATACGATACTCTACCTGCATTGACAACCTAGCTTGTAACTGGCATAAGCAGTCTGAGTTGGCAAATCAAGTCCAGGCAGATGCCAGGTGGAGACAATCTTTGTCATTTTTTTTTTTTTGAAAATGAAGCATTATTGGTCTTCCTTCACCACCGACGTTATCCTATCTGCAGTAACCCATCATTGCGGTGTTGGTTTCTTTGCTGTGGTCCTTCTCAAACAGTTTCTTTATTCATCAGAACCACAAAGTGTATATACCTTTTTCCCCTCATATTTCACAATAGTTGGTGTCATTGATCAGAATAAAAAGAACAAAAAAAATCTGTTGATATGCACTTAGAGGTTCACTATTTTTCATGGTGTATAATGGTAGAAATAAAAGAAGACTTTAATTGGTAAGAATCATTACATTTATAAAATATCTCAAACCTAAAATATTGTATACTAAATCTTTCTCAATATTTGAGATAACGACAAAGTTTATTGGCGAAGATTTAATTAAGAAGGGGAAGAGACACGAAAGAAATAAAAGAGAAAAAGGAAACGTCTGATTTGGAAAAGACTGGATTTCTAGGTATTATGATTGAGGGTTAAATCTTCAATTAATATTACATTTAAAAGTCAGAAAATATTGTTTTGATCATGGGCAAAGGCAATTGGATTTCACAGTTTACAATATCTTAACAAGTGCCCAGCGAAACCCTTTTATGTTACTTATTTCACCATAGTTTACAAGGAAATAATAATCTATTGGAACATTAATATTGTAGCCCATGGAGCATTTATAGCATAATGAAATTCATTATACACACACAATCACACACACACATGGAACGAATAATTACTCAGTACACAATTACTTTTTCTAAAAATAATGAATAATTCTTATAAATATGTTTTTTTTTTCTAAAAAGTATCAACAAATAGAAGATAAATTATGTTATTGCTCTATTCAAGTATTTAACAATAAAAATTATGAAACGACAATCACTAATATAATATCCAATACAAATACTCAACATAATTAAATATCATGGGATTAACATTGACAGAAATATATAAATTTGACAATAAAGACCCAACAGAGGACAAGAAAAAAGAAGATAAGTGCAATCTAGATATTCAACAATATGAAAGAAAACCACAAGGATTATATATTATTATTTTATTCCAAAAGAAAAAGAGAGTAGAAATGGTAAATAGGAGTGTTGTGAGGCTACTTCGAGTCTTTATGGGCTTAAGTTATGTATTTTGACCAAAATGGGTCGATTACAAAAAGTAGTCCAGGTAATAGTTTCCGGGGCGTTAGTCACTCTTACTGATTAATCGCCTCGGGAATTCCGATTCAAATTATATAGTCGGACATCTCTAAATTAATACCCCAATAATTAATAACCTCTTTGACGTTTAATAAAATTTCTTGAAACCAATCGCGTTCTATGGACATAATTAAATATATCTGCTATCTAATACTTAACACAAAATGTATAAAAATAAATATAAAAAAATAATGAGCAGAATTGCGAAAACTATCTATCTAGAGTACCTTGTTTCTTCCGGTTGTCCTGATCTCGAAATGTATACCACGGAGTATTTTAGATTTAACTTTTTCTTGTTATGGTCTTCTCATATTCCTTTCATTTAATTTTTAATTGGAGATATGTACATCCTTGCATTTAATTTTTTTATTGGAGATGTATACCAAGCTCATTGGTATCTGAAAATAAATATATAAGACTAAATTATTAAATTAGCATGATGAAGACTTCCTAACTACCTAGAAGTGTGTATTGGCATTAAATATACATGAAATAAGCTTTTTTTTTAATTACATATGTTGTACAAATTAATAACCTCTGCCAATTAATAATTTTTTGTGCAACATATGATATTAATTTAGAAATGTCAGACTATATATATATATATATATATATATATATATATGGGTAAACGGGATATGAGCCATAGGCTCATATTCCTACATGAACCATGCACATGTGTACCAATAGGAATGGACTCCTACATCCCATGTGCCATAGGCTTTATAAGTGGGACTCTTGATCCGGATCCTATATATATATATATATATATATATATATATATTAACTTTTTGCTTCATATTCCAGCATAAAGCTTCATTAAAATATTTATCTTTGGTCTTATGTTTCGGAGATAATCGTTGCACATAATTTTTCAAATTCCTTCATTTCTTGTTCATCTCTCTAATTCTTATACCTCTTGCAGGTATGTCGATGTTATTCTTCAATTAATTGACAAAGCAGGAGATTTTGTAAGTGATGACATATGGTATCGTGTTGTCCAATTTGTTACCAACAATGAAGATTTACAGGTATCTATACTTGCCAATTATTTCTACTAGATTTGAGCTTATAGAACTCTTTTCTTTGGTAGATGTCTGATTCATACTATATCATGTCAGCCATATGCTGCCTTAAAGGCAAGAGAGTACCTGGACAAACCTGCTTTGCATGAAACAATGATCAAGGTATTTATCTTTTGTTGTTTTTTTTGTTTTTTCTAAAGATTTTCAATGCAACCCCCAGGACCTTCTGACTGGTCAAATATGTTGGACCTGTTAGGGCATAATGGTGCATGCTTAAACATCTAAAACATATATTTTTCTTGATGAGATGAATGCCATTTTAGAGTCTTAGACAACAAAAAGGAAAGATATCCTAGTAACTGGATCACTAAACTATTTAGCTTCATATATGTATATTAAAGACAAATATATTTCAAAAACATTACTCTCTTATATCTTAGTATTTTCCATCTTAAGAAATTAAAGGATCTGGAATCTTTTTTGGTTTTAGGATTTCAGTTCAAAGGATTTTACTTTTAATTCTTTATGATGGTAAGGGTTATTGTTGAGTACATTAAGCCTTCTGAAGAGCATTGTTGAAAAAAGGCTTAAGAAATGTGATTGTGAAAAACATGGAAATTGCATACATCATATTAATCATAATTACCTCCCTGCCAAAGTTAATCGAGCAAGAAAGTCTTCTATATATAGTTTTTAGTCATATTCAACAGTTCTATGTAACAGCCTATAATATAATGCCTTTATGCCAAAATTTTGGGGTTGCTGCTTGAATCCTTTACCTCTATTCATCTGTCAAGGACATGTCTAAGCCATATTCTTCTTTACAACTTCAACTCATGTCTGTTAAGGTCTACCGTTAGTGTAATGGCTCATTTAACTACTATCTTATCGCTCCTTCGCGCAGCTGCATCTATTGTTGTGCATTGCACATGATTTTTTATTTTTTTTATTTTTTTGTTATCTTGTTCTCAATTGGCACACTTCCAACTTCCATGAACACACTCATTTCTTATCCTATCTTTTGGTGTATTGCTACTTTTCTTAGCATTCTCTAATTTTCAAGACAATGTTTCTTAATTGTCCAACACTTCAATCCATAAAGCATGGCTAGGTTTATAGCTGTCCTATAGAATTTTCCTTTCAACTTCAATAGTATCCTGTGATCGCAAAGTATTTCGTAAGCACTCCTCCATATTCACCTGTGGTTTTAGTTCTATGCACAACATCATTCTCAATCTCTTTATCGTCATGAATGATTGACCTAAATACTGAAAACTGTGGCTCCTACTTGTCTCCTCTTATCTATATATACTCCATTTTTTTCTCTTTGACTTTTGGTTGAAGTTGTATTTTCATACTGTGTTTGTCCTAATTTTAAAATCCTTAGATTTTAAAGTTTCTCTGTGCACTTCTATTTTAGCATCTATATGTACTTAGATCTAACGTCCTTAGGATATGGTTAAAGAAATTAGTAAGCCATATCAATTCCATCTTTCCTAAACATTTCCAAATCTTAAGAGGAATATCATCAAGTACTACTGCTTTTCCATTTTTATGTTCTTTAAAACATCTTTTACCTCAGAAATCCTTTTTTTTACGACAACAACAATATGATCCATCTCAAAACTGATGTTGTTTCTAAATTAAGGTTTTCTAGGTTGCGATTGTTAAGTAACTTGTGGAGACAACTGCTGTAATATCATTCTCTTAGTAATACTTATTGATCTTCATTCTTGATACATTTAATATTCCTTATGTCTCCATTGCTCATTTCCCTACTCTTAGCAAGCCTACAAAATTCTTTTTTGTCTCAATCTCCTTAATTATTAACCTTCTACACAAATAACCATAAACCTTAGCTAACTACTTCTTAGCTTTCTTCTTGCTAGTTTCTCTCTCTCAAACTTTTCATTATTCTACACTTGCCAATCTTTGTAGGAAATTCTTTTTTCCATGTTCTAACTTATTCATTCTTAGCTTTCTTCTTTGCTAGTTTATCTCTTTCAAACTTTTCATCATTCTACACTATCCAATCTTTATAGGAAACTCTATTTTCCTTGTTCTAACTTATTCATACAAAACCTCCAACTTGTAATATGTTTCTTGTTATCTTTTTTGGTTGCTACTTCCGTTTTTTGATCAATATAAAATCTTAAACGGAGGTAGGGAGTCCATCGGTTCAATTGTACTTTGAGAAACAAGCATCACATATTTGATTGGAAATAACTATATTACTTTTCAATCAGGTTTATATATTATATAATGTATGTATATTTGTAATAAACTTAATCTGTATAAGTGCCAAACATATTATATAGTTTGACCAATTTTTTTTAAAATGTGTTCGAAGCATGATTAGAACTTTCTGTATCCATCAATATGTTTTCCTATTTTCTGTCTAAGACAAAGTTCTAAATGTACAAGCTGTCAAAACAACTTTTCTGAAAGAAAAATATTTTTCCTTCGTCATTACGATTATTAAGATCTATCTGAAAGAAAAATATTTTTCCTTCGTCATTACGATTATTAAGATTATTAAGATCTATCTAACTTTACATGCTCTACCTTTTAATTAATCATTAGATTAATTATTTTTTCTTTTAATTTAATCATGAACCAGTTGCTAGTTCACATCATCCACATATGCTTCACGTGTATTATGTAGGGATCTCTGCTAACTTGCATGGACCTGGCAGCCAACCAAGTCCTTTTTCATGGAATACTTAATTTAGGTTAAAAGTTCAACTATTCAATGTCACATTTCATTTCAGAATGGGATGTGATTTTCAATAGTTTTATTTACTAATTAAGTTTTTATTTTAATAAGTTTTTTGTTATTATTGGTTTGTTCCTAAAGGTGGATGATGTCTTTTTCTCTGGATAAATAATCGACATTTATTCAATAGGATCGCCTGCCGCACTCTTTCCCTGGTCTCCATCGTAATGTTCGCCTTCTTAATAACACAAGAAAGAAGAGAAAGAAAGGGTTAACTTGTGTAGGGATGGAAAGGACAGTAAAGGTTAGGTAATGTGGAGATTTTAATAGCCACATGTAATTTGCTGGGGACGGGATTTCCATCTACTCCCATAGTCCCATATAACCTTTCCTTACTGTGAATAGGTTTATGTGCTTCGCTCACATCTGTTTGGTGAGGGATCCAATCAAAGAAAAAAATAAAACTAAGACAAGTTGTCGGTCAAAAAATTACAACTAAGATAAGTTGAAGTCAACAATCTACCTAACCAACCATGTTTCTGAATTAAATTAATTTTGTTATGTAGGAACACATCTAGCTCTCCTCTTTTCTTGGGTTCCCTTTTGGTACGCCTGTAAGCCCCATAAATGAGCCAAACCCTCTTTAATTTAATCCTAGACTAGACCCGTTAACTCGTTAACCTAATTAACCTTCATTTAACGTACATGTGGTAATTGTGTCAAACATCTCATTAAACTCGATTCAATAAGGCCCAGACCTGACCCATAATCCAAATTATCATATGGGTCTGGTTAGGTTTCCATTCGCCCTCACATCCACTTTTTTTTTTCTTACAACTCTCGAGGTCCTCATCTTGTGCCATATCATCTCTCTTTCCCTCCTTCTCCCTCTCTCGATTATCTTGTGGATAATGACAAGAAAATTATGGCTTGCAACATGACGAATTTTCCTCTCTCTCTCTCTCTCTCTCTCTCTCTCTCATTTACTTCATTGTGCTTGATCGCAACAAGAAAACGATAGTGGTGACATGACAACCTACAAAATACAGCTAAACTTTATCTTGTATTTATGGTTTTTTTAATTGTAGATCTATGTTATGATATTGATGATTAATTTTGAGAAAATAATTTCTGGCTCATTGCGTGAATGGCAATATGACGATGGTTACAATAGTTGTTAGGAGTTTGTTAAGTATTAATTGTAGTATTAGTAGTATTTGGCTTTAGTCCCACATCGGATAGAACAATAGGTTGAGGGGTTAGCCTCTCCTATATATATATATATATATATATATATATATATATATATATATGTAACCCTCTCCTCAATAATAATCATCATATTATTCAACTTTACATGGTATCAGAGCCCTCTTTCTCCATCCGCCTCTCTCCACAAAATCCTAACCCTAGTTCTTGCCCCCTCCCCCCCCCACCCCGCTGCCGCCCCTATCAGCTCCCCCGCCTGCAGCCACCCTGCCCCCCGATCAACCCCCCTGCCCCCGCCTGCAGCTCCCCCCACCCCCCAGCCTGCAACACAGTCCCCCCTGCCCCCGCTGCTCCTGCCCCCCTGTCTGCTGCCCCCCCTCGCCCCCTGCCTGCTGCTGCCCCCTCCCCCAATCAGCCCCTCCCTCTACGTAAATTCGAGCCGTCTTTCCTTATGTTAGTAAACCTTAACCATAACCCAACCGCTACCTACCCCAAATCCTAGCCATCTTTCCACATTTGGAAAAAAAATTTGTTGGGATCCTTAGAGGGTAAACAATAGTTTGTTTGCTGGAACTTCTGACTCACATCTGAAAAAAATATGTTGGGATCCTCAGAGGGTAAACAATGGTTTGTTTGCTGGAACCTAAGACTCAACATCGGCTTCAGGAATTTAACAAAGAACAGACAAGTGGCTTGTTTTGCGTGAATTTTTATTTTTTTTCTTGATCTTCACATCGTGATCTAACAGAGAGTAACCTGGGTTGTCTTTCTGTCCTAGCTTGTGTGATCCACATTCAATCTCTCCTTCCTATGCATGTCGGTTCTGGCACACATTTCTAGCGCATTGGCACATGTTTCTAGCGCATTGGCAGAGTTGATGTGATTATCAAGTTGTAAAGATCAAACCGACGGTCGAATTAGGAATACTGAAGGATGGCAAGCACCGAGGCGAATAACAGTGCTACAGACACTAGTGTCAAAAATGCAATGGCGGGACCAATGGGTACTGGCATGGCGATTTTATCAATTCGACTTGTCGATTGACAGTTGGACGGACCAGAGGGCTACTCGACATGGCGAAGGTCGAGAAGATGCTTCGAAAAATGCAGTTTTCCAAATATCTGACTGGCAACCCTCTAGCAGAGTGATCTCATATTTCAGTAGGAGAAATGACAGTCGACTGTTTACACAGTTGATGAATTCAATGGAACCATCAATGGAAGACATGGTTCAAAATACGTATGCAGTGAAGGAATTATGGGAGGTCCTAGCGACGACGTTTGATGAAAAACGCAGTTTGTCTCGTATCTACGACTCGGTCGTTGGCGTATACCGAGCAAATCAGGAAGACAAATCTCATAAGGACCACTTCCGAGCCTTTAAGGCTATGACTGATGAGATTGATCGCGTATTACCTATAACGACGAATATCAATGAAGCAAGGGCTCAACGTGAGCAGCTTTCATGTCATGGCATATCTTGCCTCTCTGTCCTGATGCGGACTCTGCTCGCTCTCAGATCATTGCTGGATCTGATATTCCGTCTTTGATGGAAGCTCACTATCGTGTCCTTCGGGCAGCGAAAGTCGTTGAGACCACTCCGGGTGATGCTCCTGCGGATCGAACTGCTTTTGGTGCTGCTCGTGCTTGATTTCGTGGTGGACGACGTGGTGGCCAAAATGTTGATCGTGGCGGGGGACGAGGCTATGGCGGTTGTAATGGAGGAAGACCGCGCACATGCTTAATTACGGCCAGCATGGCCATTTTCAGTAGCAGTGTCCTAAAGCTCCTGCCGCCAATGTTAGATTAGATGCTCCTGTTGATGGTGTTCGATTTGTCCAGTTGACTGCAGAGTCATACATATTTTATTGACTTCCAGGCTCAACGTCGTCGTAAAGCATCCACATTTGGATCCACAATCGGGTACTCAACGACGTGTGGTGAGGTCGAAGTAGTGGGTGATTTGACTTGGTTCGTTTGCTCACATGACTAACGGCGCAAGTATGATACTCAATTATGTATCGGTGGGTCGTGTTTTCGATATTACTGTTGCCAATGGTGGTTCACTAACAGTCCGTGGACGAGAAAGTGGCTGTCTTTCTTCCGGATTGTCACTCAATTCAGTATTACATACACCTGAAAATTCGTTCAGTTTGCTTCAATTAGTCAAATTACTCACGACTTGTATTGCTTGGTAACATTTTTTCCTGATGTGTTTTTCAGGACCCGAAGGCTGGAAAGACTGTCAGTAAGGGACATGTGGCTCGAGGCTTGTACCTATTTGATGTTCCTTCTTCTGTTGCTTGTGTCGGCATGAAACTCGACTCTTTTGAGTTACATTGTCAGTTAAGCCATCCATCAATTCAAGCTCTCAAGAAAATGTATCTTTAGATATTCCATTTACTTTTTATTATGAGTCGTATCGTTTCGCTAAGCATTACTGGGTTCTCTATCCGGTGACTCGTAATAAAATTGCATCCGCCCCTTTTGAGTTGGTGCATTCTGATATATGGAGACCTTATCCGGTTGAATCAATGATGGATTTCAAGTACTTTGTTACATTTGTTGATGACTACTCATGTGTCACCTTTGTCTATCTGATGAAAAATTGTTCCGAATTATTTGAAATTTGGTACAATTTTTATGCAGAAATCAAAACATAATTTGGTGTTCCGATTAAATGCTTTCGAACTGACAATGGTCGTGAGTATCTATCTCGTGAGTTCAATACTAATGTCTCGCAATGGCATCATCTGTCACGCCCCGATCTCCCGCAGGCAATTCGGCCGTTCCCGCTAGGCGGGAATCACCCTCGCCAGCGCTCCCGCGGAACGATCGCTTAACCCATCCGGGCGTGATGCCGCACGAGCGTGAGCCACGCCCGTGCAAGGCCATGGTTCATTGGCTGGCGGCAAGAGTTCTAAGCCACAGAGTCGTACAGATTGTCCGAGTGCAGCGGAGTCATGAACGCATAGGCGATCGGTAACAGGTTCACTGAGTCGGCAAATATAGCGGAAGCATAGAAATACAAGTTGAAGTAAAGCAAGCTCTTTTATTAATATAAACTTGTGTTACAGGCGGCGTATAGCCGAGATTACAAGTCGCTCAAGCCTCTCTCTCTGAAACAGTAAAAGCGTGCCAAGTGGCTACAACTGTGGAATGATTGTACAGGCGATGGTCAGGCGATGTTCACAACTTATGTCTTGTATAAGCGCTTCAGTCCCGGACGTACCGTTGCAAGGCTTCAGAGGGAACTCCTGGCCTTAGCACGCACGAAGGAGGCGTCCGCACCGAACGAGGTTCTCCCGCACCCTGCATACAAACTGATGGATTATCAGTACATTGAATGCACTGGTGGGGAAGCTACTCGCCCGCTCGACAAATCCAATACGTAATACAGGTTCCGTGCACAACTATTAAGTTGTCTTTCTAGTTGTCTTAGGATCAGTTTCATGCAGATATTGAATAGCCTATCGTGTCGGGCAGTGCGCCGTGCGATGTTTGAGGAAACACGGCGAGACTTACCAACTTACCATCTCCTTCCCTGTCCAAGGCAAACATTGAGGCAAACAATGTTAATTCAAGCAGGGGCATGTATAAACATTCAGGAGCATAGCATATGCAACATGCAAACATGAGAGTCATTGAACGGGACAGTATTTGGTGTGCTCAGTTGTTGCGATGCAGTGACTCGCACGCGGATAGCCGCTAAGCGAGGATGACTTATCTATATGAACAATGAGTCGCTGGCAAAGCCATAAAGGACTAATCCCAGACGAGAGTGGAACGCAACGAGAGCACACGATGCGCTACGAACCATCTCGCCCGTACACGATGGATTGTACATGAAGTAGTCCAAGGCCAAGATGGAATGCAACAAAGTACACGATGCACTACAAACCATCTTGTCCGTACACGATGGACTACACGTGATGTGGTCCCGGGAAAGTGGAATGCAACGTAAGTACACGAGGTGCTACAAACCACTCGCCCGAACACGAGGGACCACACAAGAGTTCCATCCGGATCGGATCGGCCCCAGTGCCCCGGTGACCGTCCGTGGAACTATACCTCGTTTCCGAGTTGTCCGCGACATGCACTTTTTTTCTTTTTGGGCCATTCAATTATCACGAGATACACGAGAACACGAGAACACGCGTGCACTTTGAACAAGAGAACACGAGAACACGAGTGCACGGGAACACGAGTACACGGGATACTTGGATCTTGTTCTTGTACAATAACTTGTCTTGATGCATTCCCCTGGTTCGGGGCTGCCTTGGGTGACCTAGCGGTCCCGGATACTTGCAGGAACATTCAGGCACGGAACGACTACGTAGTAGTCTTCCGAGGTTTGGATGAAAACACGGTAACATTCAAGCAGACAAGCATGCGTTTCTAAGGGACATAAGCAGGCACGTTGCTCGGGCCCGAAGGTAAGTCGAGAGAAAAAACCGTTAAGGGACTTAGCATGCGAGGGTCTGAACATATAAGCAGTATTTCAATTTTCATGTTCTAGCAAGCAATACAGTTGGGATTATTCCCTTAGCATGCAGAGGGTGATTCACCTAGCGACTAGCATGAATATTCCAGATTTTATGTGTGCTGGCTAAGCAAAGACAAGTTCACCGTAGCCACCCACCTTAGCGATGATTCGCCTCGGCAGAGCGATACGTCTGAGCGAGCCTCTGAAAGTCCAAGCCGGATTCCTGTAGGGACAAGTCTGGATATGCTTTGCTTCTCCTTTGAGGCAAAGCGGGTCGGGACAGCTGCACGATTGTCGTTTGAGACGGCAGTCCGCTTGAGCGGAACAGGGTGTTACATCCTACCCAACTTAGAAAAAGTCTCGTCCTCGAGACTTACTAAGGACAAGCAGTGATCTAGGGTTGAGGCACTCCTAGACAAGTCGTTGTACTTGTTCGTTTGGATATTCACTTGCACAAGCGTCGATCTTAGCATATCGCTTAGACTGGATCGTGCGCACCTTCGACATGCATTTCTAGTGTGAGCACGTCAACCAGCTTAGTGATAGCGAAGTCTCAGCACTCGAGTTTCACCTTTTTCTTAAGTCTTGGATGGTGCACTAGTTCAAGGCGTCCCTCGAATAGATGCATTCAACCAAACTTAGGGTTAGTGAAAATCGGACAAGCTACTAGTGATACTCTAAAGGGTTCGCACAGGTTGGCACAAAGGCCACTCGCAGCATACAACCAGACAAGCAAGCATATCATTCAAAACGCATTTTTGAAAGTATTTAGACTTATTGTTGGAACATCCCATCGAGACATTGAGAGAGAGCGTGCACATAACCCACGAACGAGCTTTCGAAACAGAGATATCGAATTGAATTCCAAAGGCGTAGAAGCCAGGCTCTGATACCAACATGTCACGCCCCGATCTCCCGCAGGCAATTCGGCCGTTCCCGCTAGGCGGGAATCACCCTCGCCAGCGCTCCCGCAGAACGATCGCTTAACCCATCCGGGCGTGATGCCGCACGAGCGTGAGCCACGCCCGTGCAAGGCCATGGTTCATTGGCTGGCGGCAAGAGTTCTAAGCCACAGAGTCGCACAGATTGTCCGAGTGCAGCGGAGTCATGAACGCATAGGCGATCGGTAACAGGTTCACTGAGTCGGCAAATATAGCTGAAGCATAGAAACACAAGTTGAAGTAAAGCAAGCTCTTTTATTAATATAAACTTGTGTTACAGGCGGCGTATAGCCGAGATTACAAGTCGCTCAAGCCTCTCTCTCTGAAACAGTAAAAGCGTGCCAAGTGGCTACAACTGTGGAATGATTGTACAGGCGATGGTCAGGCGATGTTCACAACTTATGTCTTGTATAAGCGCTTCAGTCCCGGACGCACCGTTGCAAGGCTTCAGAGGGAACTCCTGGCCTTAGCACGCACGAAGAAGGCGTCCGCACCGAACGAGGTTCTCCCGCACCCTGCATACAAACTGATGGATTATCAGTACATTGAATGCACTGGTGGGGAAGCTACTCGCCCGCTCGACAAATCCAACACGTAATACAGGTTCCGTGCACAACTATTAAGTTGTCTTTCTAGTTGTCTTAGGATCAGTTTCATGCAGATATTGAATAGCCTATCGTGTCGGGCAGTGCGCCGTGCGATGTTTGAGGAAACACGGCGAGACTTACCAACTTACCATCTCCTTCCCTGTCCAAGGCAAACATTGAGGCAAACAGTGTTAATTCAAGCAGGGGCATGTATAAACATTCAGGAGCATAGCATATGCAACATGCAAACATGAGAGTCATTGAACGGGACAGTATTTGGTGTGCTCAGTTGTTGCGATGCAGTGACTCGCACGCGGATAGCCGCTAAGCGAGGATGACTTATCTATATGAACAATGAGTCGCTGGCAAAGCCATAAAGGACTAATCCCAGACGAGAGTGGAACGCAACGAGAGCACACGATGCGCTACGAACCATCTCGCCCGTACACGATGGATTGTACATGAAGTAGTCCAAGGCCAAGATGGAATGCAACAAAGTACACGATGCGCTACAAACCATCTTGTCCGTACACGATGGACTACACACGTGATGTGGTCCCGGGAAAGTGGAATGCAACGTAAGTACACGAGGTGCTACAAACCACTCGTCCGAACACGAGGGACCACACAAGAGTTCTATCCGGATCGGATCGGCCCCAGTGCCCCGGTGACCGTCCGTGGAACTATACCTCGTTTCCGAGTTGTCCGCGACATGCACTTTCTTTCTTTTTGGGTCATTCAATTATCACGAGATACACGAGAACACGAGAACACGCGTGCACTTTGAACAAGAGAACACGAGAACACGAGTGCACGGGAACACGAGTACACGAGTACACGGGATACTTGGATCTTGTTCTTGTACAATAACTTGTCTTGATGCATTCCCCTGGTTCGGGGCTGCCTTGGGTGACCTAGCGGTCCCGGATACTTGCAGGAACATTCAGGCACGAAACGACTACGTAGTAGTCTTCCGGGGTTTGGATGAAAACACGGTAACATTCAAGCAGACAAGCATGCGTTTCTAAGGGACATAAGCAGGCACGTTGCTCGGGCCCGAAGGTAAGCCGAGAGATAAAACCGTTAAGGGACTTAGCATGCGAGGATCTGAACATATAAGCAGTATTTCAATTTTCATGTTCTAGCAAGCAATACAGTTGGGATTATTCCCTTAGCTAGGTGCGTTGGGTTTATTAGCATGCAGGGGGTGATTCACCTAGCGACTAGCATGAATATTCCAGATTTTATGTGTGCTGGCTAAGCAAAGACAAGTTCACCGTAGCCACCCACCTTAGCGATGATTCGCCTCGGCAGAGCGATACGTCTGAGCGAGCCTCTGAAAGTCCAAGCCGGATTCCTGTAGGGACAAGTCTGGATATGCTTTGCTTCTCCTTTGAGGCAAAGCGGGTCGGGACAGCTGCACGATTGCCGTTTGAGACGGCAGTCCGCTTGAGCGGAACAGGGTGTTACATCATCCACCAAACTTTCTGTCCTTACACACCACAATAGAATGGTGTGGCCGAACGCAAGAATAGCCATCTCCTGTAAACAACGCGTTCTCTTATGTTTCAAGCACGTACTCCCAAAAGATTTTGGTCGGATGCAGTACTTACAGTTTGCTATCTTATTAATTGCATGCCATCGGTTTTCAATGGTGCTACTCCCTTTTCTCGGTTATATCCCAAACGAGAGCCATTTTTTCTACCTCCCAAAATTATTGGTTGCTTATGCTATGTTCGGGATACTCGACCGACTCTTTTAAAATTAGATCCTAAGGCAATCCAATGTGTTTTTCTTGGGTATCCTAAAGATCAGAAAGTGTATCGTTGTTTTTTCTACCTTGAAGAGGTATTTTTTCTCGGGATGTTACCTTCGTTGAAATCGAGTTTCGTCGACTTTCACAAACTACAGGTCCAGTTTCCCAAGTCTACCCAGAAAAGGGTTTCTTGTTGTTTCTTGTTCAAACATAACATCCCCCCATAAGGGTGCCGTCCCCTACTGAGCTAGTATTCCGGTCTGACGGTTCGCAAATACCGGTTCAGTTAGTACCGACGTTGTCCGAACGAACATCGCTGATAGTGTCCACGGTCACAGAGCCATCATCCTTCTCTAGCTCCATTGATTCTCCTCCACCTCATCCTTCTCTAGCTCCATTGATTCTCCTCCACCTGTTCGACCAGCTCGACCTCGTCGTGCCTGTCGTGATCATCCCTTGTATGTTGACAACTATAAAGGGCTCACGAGCCATATTCAGTCCTTAGAAGCCACTATTGATGGGATTCAGATTCCCAATACTGCCGAGGAGGGTCTTAAACATCCCGGTTGATGTGCTGCTATGGAAGAGGAGATGAAAGTGCTTGAAAAAAAAAATACTTGGGACTTGGTAGATTTACTTGCTGGTAAGCAGGCAGTAGGTTGATCAAGGTGAAACCGGATGTCACTCTTGATCGTCTAAAGGCTCGTCTGGTGGCTAAAAGATATTCTCAGACCTATGATGAGAATTATTTTGAGACCTCCAGTTGCCAGGATTACCACAGTGTATGTACTCTTGGCCTTAACTGTTCGCTATGAGTGGCCATTGCTTCAGCTGGATATCAAGAATGCAATTTTTTACGGGGATATTGAAGAAGTATATGTTGTCACGTCTCCGGCCCGGCAAGGCCGTAACATCCTCTCTTGGGTGTGATGCCGTGCGAGCCTAAGTTGTGCCCGCGCAAGGCTAGGTCCGAACAGGCGTTTGATAACTAGTTCACAACGTTGTTATAGCGGAAGTATTGAATAGACACGCATGGAAGTAAAATATGATCTTTATTGATAATTAAGAAATATTACAAGCGATGCTAGGCCGAGATTACAAGTCGCTCATGCTCTCTCTCGAAACAATAAAGGCATGCTAAGCGGCTTACAACATGGAATGATACATAGGCGATGTTCCAATACATTATGTCATGTATATGTGCTTCAGTTCCGGACGCAACGTTCCAAGGATCTAGAGTTAGGTCAACGTCTTAGTTCGTACGAATGTGTTTCCGCACCGAACGAGGTTCTCCCGCACCCTGCAAGCAACCTGGTGGATTATCAGTACATTAAATGCACTGGTGGGGAGGCTTCTCGCCCTTTCAACAAATTCAAACACGTATATTAGTTTTGTGCACCATTTACTATGTTGTCTTTCTAATCTTGTGTTATGATCAGTTTCATGGCGTATGATGAAAGCCTAACTCGTGTTGCAGAGCGTCGTGCGATATAAGAGTAACACGATGAAACTTACCAACTTACCATTCGTCCTTTTCTGTCCAAGGTAAACTAAGTTAAGCCAACATATTTACAAGTAAATCAAGCAAAAAGGAAAACACATGCGAAATTGGTGTTACGAGCGTGTTCATGACTCAGAAGTATTGCGTTTGAACGGTACAGAGTGTCTTGCCTCCATGCAGTGAATATACATATATGCCTTGCATTCTTTAACTTGGACAATTAACGAGCTACGTTATGAGTTTCTTGCATTCGTTACTTGCCTCAATGCAATGACTCGCATGCGGATTGCCGTAATCGAGAATACTTAATCTATATGATAGGTCACTGGCATAGCCATAAAGGACGAGTCTTTTGACGAAGATGGGGTATAACTCAAGGAACTTGGGATGCAACACAAGAAACATGGGGCATTGTCCGCCATCCCGCTGTAATAGGGGAGAATATCATGAGGGTAGACTCAGGTAACCAAGCGTAGGTGTGACTACCAAGGCCCCGTCTACCTGATATTGCGTCACCCCCATTGTACTATCTACTCTTAGCCACCCCTGGGAACGCAATACCGCAAGAATTCCTCCTTGGCCAGCACGATCCCGGTGTCCCGACGATCGTCCGAGGAATACAAGCATACCTCGTGCATGAGTTGTCCGTGATCATGCAAGTTTTAAGTCTTTTAGGTCTTTTGTCAGGTACATGTTCAAATCACGATCTTGTTCACGAGCTTATCGACTCCCAGAGCCGTCTGATTCATTCCTTAACGAGTATTGCTCCTCGAGCTGTTTTGATAATGTTCTTGCTTAACTTGACATGACGTAGTCTCATAGTTCGGGAACTGCCTTGGCGACCTAACGGTCCCAAATACTTTCAGGTTCAAGCTTCCACGAACGACTATTCGATAGTCTTCCGACGAAACTAGATGATGCAAGACATGAATTGTGTTACTTGATCGTGGCATGAATCTACGTGACGAGCGTAGCAAAATATGTGAAGCAGTACAACACAAGGAACATGCAAATAGTCTACTTGAAACATAAGCCTTTGAGTCTAAAAGGGTTAGTGCGGGGATTGAAATCGTTCAGAGGTATGTAGAGCGGCGAATGAGGAAATCTATCTAAGTTAAAACTTTTCCATGTTCTAGACAAGCAATGCAAGATTGGATTATTACCTTAGCTAGGTGCATTGTATTCTTTATTAGCATGCAAGAGGTGATTTTCCTAGCTACTAGCATGTACGTCAATGTTTTATGTGTGCAGGCTAAGCAAAGACAGGTTCATCGTAGCCACTCACCTTAGCGATTAATCGCATCGGCCGAACGAGACTCCGAGCGCGCCTTTGAAATGTATAAGTCTGAACTTCTGAAGGGCAAGTCTGAATTCTTTTGCATCAAGCGAGTCTTCTTGCTGAGCTTGGTGGGACGGGTCGTCGCGCTTGCGTCGTTTGAATCGGCTCTCCGCGTTGACGCGGAGCGAGTCGTTACATTATACACCACTCAAAACAAGTCTCGTCCTCGAGACTTCATGAGCGCAATCCGTTTATTGCTCGCTATCGAATCTAACCCAAGTATATCACTTTGTATCCTTAGACCCGTTCGAACACAACTTCCTACTCGTTTTTCTTATTCTGTGTCGCATGCGCGCTTAGTCTGTTTTATTGAATGACTATCACTCAATCCAAGTTGACTATATCTGCTTGACCGTCGTGTTCTCTGACTCAAGTCTCTACTACGCCTTAGCGCAGAACATATATCGCTTAACGTGGGGTACGTTACAATCCACCGTATACGAGGATCTTAGGCTGAGACTAACTTACCCAAATCGTTATACTTATCCACGCGAATCTAACACATTCACTTGCAACTGTATTCGATTTCAGTACATCAACCCAAACGTATGCATTTCAACCAAACTTAGCTATAGCGAAGTCGGACAAGCTACTCGCGAACATCTCAAGTGTTCTCGTCTTATGAATTACAATGATACCTCGAGCGGGGTCAATCAAAATCTACGCCAATCTAAGTCCAACTGAAAATCACGCATTGCACTACCATCAAGCACGATCTATCCAATCTACCGACTAGCGTCCAAGCCATATCGTCCATTCCTTTCATGTCAAATATCTAGTTTGTTAGCGTACACTTCCAGTTCCAAGTCCTAACTCTAAGTCTTGCTGTCCCAGTTCTATGGTTTACCCAAGCAATACTCTAAAGTCGGTCACACAAGTTCTTTCACTCGTCATAGGGTCGTCTGCCTAACCGCTAGGTCGGCTCACAAGGTCATAGGTACAGTTCATGATTCTCATCGTGCAAATTCGTTGCATGATGCTCGCCCCAATTCCTTAGGTCAAACCATTATTTATTCGCACGAGATATTCTATCCAAGCTCGTTTCACTCATATTTCTAAACATCGAGCAGTGATCATCCTATCCACATCAACACGTTCGTTGCACAGGGTTCGAGTCCGTTTCAGGAAAGTCGTCTTACGGAAAGTTTGTTCAACCGAATCCACGATATATACATATTGCACGTCAAACCTAACGATTCGTATAGTATCTCTTCAATTATGTTTTGATAGAATCCACCTATCTATTATTTTCTAAGTCTAGACCACCAAGTCACGATTCAATTTCTAAATCTTCGATCAAAATCATCAACTCTAAGTCGTCCAACACAATTCACATATCCGTTCACGAAACCATCAAGCGTGTCTTACTTCACGTTCTAGGCTAACTCATCCTCGAAACACTTTCGATTCACTTAAATCCTGAAACTCGTGTTATCATGTCGAACCACAAGTCAAAACGATCCTCCATTTGTCATTCTCCGATCTCCCGCAAGTTCGATCATCCCCGTTGGACGCGATGTTATCACGCCAACGCTCCCGCAGGATAATCGCCCTAATCTGGACGTGCATGTGCGAGCCTGGAGTTGTGCTCGCACAAGACAAGAACGTCAAACGTTATTGTTATTATCGAAACGACGAAGACACCTTATCATTACATTTCGTTTCATTCAAGTTATATATATTAATCCATCAAGTCGTGTTCATTTAATAACCGTCCATGTTGTGATCATAATTCGTCTAGCCAAATTGTCCAACTTCAATATTACCGTTCGAACAATCCGTAGTCTATCTCTAGCATTCCTCAAACAACTAAGTTCAAATTTTCTAGCCAAAGTCTATTTACATTCGTTGTATTCCATTTCATCGAGTTTATCTGTATAATCATCGAACATGTTAGGCCCTGACCTCCCGCGAATTAGATTATCCCCGTTGAACGTGAAATCACCACGCCAACGCTCCCGTGGGATAATCGTTCTCATCTGGGCCTGATGTCGAGTGTTATCTTTCGAACTAGATTCAAGATTGCCTCATCCAATTCAAGTTCAACTCTAATATCGCCTACTTTAATTCATCGAACCACAAATTCCTTAACTTGTATCAATCTGTGCCATCTTCTAACTATCGATATCATATCAACTCTTCCAAATTCAAAACCACAACATCCATACTCAGGCTAAATTCTATCGAGCGATATCCTACTCAATCACAATTTTTCATACGCGCTATCTTCTATCGTGCTAACTCCGATCGCATTTTCGATTATTTCATCTAAAACTCAATTTTCAATCCATTTGATTCAATTTGAATTTGCACATACGATCCACTAAGTTTCCTCGACCAAGATATTAATTTCATTACTTAGAATTCCTGTTCGACATAAGCCCTAACTTTCACTTGACTCATCTTCAATCGCTCGAACATTTCTAAGACGATCCATACACCACTCAGGGTTCAAGCTATACTCTACAAATCTTCAAAAACTCACTCTATCCACAAATCACTTATTTATACCTGAGCTATCGGATACACCACTCAGGAATCGAGTCATCCAATTAAATTCTTAATCGTGTTCGCATCGTTCACTCGCATATCCATCCAGTTCGTTCCTTAAACTCATACACAAACCCTATATGTCGCCTCGATAATCTTAGTCTCGTATATACCTCTATCGAGCGATATTCGTGACGGTAAGTATAAGTACCATATTTTTACTTGTACTTACCGTCACGAATATCCGTTCGAACCATTTTTCATAACCCAAGCAAGATCCTCTATATTCGCCTTAGCGATTGTCCGATAACGTCTCTATCGATTTGCATTCTAAGCCCGACTTACTCTTATCCGAGCGATATCCAATCTCGCTCGCAAACTCGCTCGTACCGAAGGGTCTAGGTGCACGATACCCAACACGACTTAGCCAAAAGGCTGCGTGCATAGCTATCCCGTCCGAACGATATTCTAGTTTAGCACACTAACGCGCTTAGTACTTGCGTATAGGTATTCTGGTTCGCACATAACTTGCCAATTCTAGAACGAGTCTATTCGCACAAAGTCTGACATAGGTCGACACAAAGGCCTTCGCATAACTTTCTCGTCCAATCAATCATTCATATGCACTTTTGAAAAATTTAGATTTATTGTATGGAATATCCCAACGGGACAATGAGAGAGCGCGTACACTTCTTTACCTACGAACGAGCTTTCAAAACTGAGAGAATCGATACGAAGTCCAACGACGTAAATCCGTGCTCTGATACCATTATTGTCACGCCCCTGGCCGGTAAGGCCGGAACATCCTCGCTTGGGCGTGATGCCACACGAGCCTGAGTTGCGTCCGCACTAGGCCAGGTCCGAACAGACGTTTGATAACTAGTTTACAAAGTCGTTATAGCGGAAGAATTGAATAGACACAAGTATAGAAGTAAAACAAACTCTTTATTGATAATCAAGAAATATTACAAGCGACGCTAGGCCGAGATTACAAGTCACTCATGCTCTCTCGAAATAATAAAGATGTGCCAAGCGACTTACAACATGGAATAATACATATGCGATGTTCCAATACATTATGTCCTGTATATGTGCTTCAGCTCCGGACGCAACGCCCCAAGGCTCCAGAGTTATCTCTATGCCTTACCTCGCACGAAGGAGTTTCCGCATCGAACGAGGTTCTCCTGCACCTTGCAAGCAACCTGGTGGGTTATCAGTACATTGAATGCACTAGTGGCCATCTCAAAAAATGCACTAGTGGGGAGGCTTCTCACCCGTTCAACAAATCCAAACACGTTTATTAGTTCTGTGCACCATCTATTATGTTGTCTTTTTAATCTTGTCTTATGATCAGTGTCATGGTATATGATGAAAAGCCTAACTCGTGTTGCAGAGTGCCGTGCGATATAAGAGTAAAACGACAAAACTTACCAACTTACCATTCGTCCTTCCCTTTCCAAGGTTAAACCAAGTTAAACCAACATATTTACAAGTAAATGAAGCAAAAAGGAAAACGCACACAAAATTGATGTTACGAGCGTGTTCATGACTCAGATGTATTGCGCTTGAACGGTATATAGTGTCGTGCCTCCATACAGTGAATATACATATGTGTCGTGCATTCTTTAACTTGGACAATTAACGAGCTATGCGCTGAGTTCCGTGCATTCGTTACTTGCCTCAATGCAATGACTCGCACGCGGATTGCAAGAATTGAGCATACTTAATCTATATGAAAGGTCACTGGCATAGCCATAAAGGACGAGTCTCTTGACGAAGATAGGGTATAACATAAGAAACTTGGGGTGCAACACAAGAAACATGGGACATTGTCCGCCATCCCGCCGTAACAGGAGAGACTATCATGAGGGTAGACTCAGGTAACCAAGCGTAGGTGTGACTACCAAGGCCCCGTCTACCTGATATTGTGTCGCCCCCAGCGGACTATCTACACTTAGCCACCCCTGGGAATGCAATACCACATGAATTTCTCCTACGTCGGCACAATCTCGGTGTCCCGGCGATCGTCCGAGGAATACAAGCATACCTCGTGCACGAGTTGTCCGTGACCATGCAAGTCTCAAGTCTTTTAGGCCTCTTGTCAGGTACATGTTCAAATCACGATCTTGTTCATGAGCTTATCGACTCCCAGAGTCGTCTGATTCATTCCAGAACGAGTATTGCTCCTCGAGCTGTTTTGATTATGTTCTTGCTTAACTTGACATGCTGTAGTCCCCTAGTTCGGGACTGCCTTAGCGATCTAATGGTCCCAAATACTTTCAGGTTCAGACTTGTACGGAACGACTAATCGATAGTTTTTCGGCGAAGATGATGCAAGACATGAATCGTGTTAATTGATCGTGGCATGAATCTACGTGACGAGCATAGAAAAATATGTGAAGCAGTTCAGCACAAGGAACATGCAAATAGTCTACTTGAAACATAAGCTTTTATACTAGCGCGAGTCTAAAAGGGTTAGTGCGAGGATTGAAATCGTGCAATGGCATGTATCGTGGCACATAAGGAAATCTATCAAGTTACTTCTTTTTCATGTTCTAGACAGACAATACAAGATAGGATTATTCCCTTAGCTACGTGCGTTGTATTATTTATTAGCATGCAAAGATAATTTTTCTAGCGACTAGAATGTATCGTCCATGTTTTATGTGTGCAGGCTAAGCAAAGACATGTTCATCGTACCCACCTACCTTAGCGATGAATCGCATCGACCGATCGAGAGTGCGAGCGCGCCTTTGAAATGTCTTTCTTATTATTATTCGGGTAATGGCCTGGATCGTAAGTCTGAACTTCTGAAGGGCCAAGTCAGAATTCTTTTGCATCAAGCGAGTCTTCTCGCTGAGCTAGGCGGGACGGGTCGTCGCGCTTGTGCTGTTTGAATCGGCTCTCCGTATTGACGCAGAGCTGGTCGTTACATATGGTGCAAACTTCCGGGTTCGTTGCAAGGGAGAGTAAAGTGTGTCATCTGTGGAAGGCCCTCTACGGTCTCAAACAATCAGCTCGTGCATGGTTTGGTCGATTTATACATGTTGGACTCAGTTTGGCATGTGTCAATCAAAGAAGGATCATTCAATGTTCTACCGACAGACATCAGCTGGAAGGATACTACTTTGTGTCTATGTTGACAACCAGGGTATTGCAGGACTAAAGAAGTTTCTGGGTGAACAATTTCAGACCAAGGATATGAGATCGCTGAACTACTTCTTGGGCATTGAAGTCACACGGGGTAAGCGGGACATTGTAATGTCTCAAAAGAAGTATGTGCTGGACATACTAAATGATGCAGGACTGGTGCAATCCAAGGGAGCAACCTCGTCCATAGATCCAGGGGCAAAGTTACTCCCAGACGAGGGGGTCCTGATGACCAATCCGGATCAGTATCGTCGAGTGGTTGAAAAACTCTACTTGGCTGTCATGACTCGCCCGGAAATTTTCTTCGCCGTGTCGCAAGTAGATTTATTGCTTCTCCACGAGTTCCACACTTGCAGGCAGTTCTCATAATTCTGCGCTATCTAATCCAGAATCTAGAAAAATGAATTCGGATAGAGAATCATGGACATACTCGTGTTGAGTACTTTACCGATGCTGACTGGGGTGCAAGCCTGACGAATATATGGTCTACATCTGGCTACTCGGTATTTATTGGCGGAAACTTGGTATCGTGGAAGAGCAAGAAGCAGAGTGTGATAGCACGGTCAAGTTCGGAAGCCGAATATCGAGTCATTATTTATGGCACGACAAATATGTTATATCTGCAACATCTTCTACATGAGCTGGGACAAGAAACATAATCTAAAACAACAGATATGTGTTATTATAACCAGTCTACTATCCATATTACTACAAATTATGTATTTTATGAAAGGATGAAGCACGTTGAAATCGACATCCACTTTGTCCATGATGAGTATAAAAAGGGGATGATAAAGTTCCACCATGTGAGAACCGGTGATCTGATAACCGATATCTTCACAAAGTCTTTTTTGGGTCCTCAGGTTCAATTTCTGTGTAATAAACTGGACATGATTGACATCTATGCTCCAGCTTGAGGGAGTGTGTTAAGTATTAATAGTAGTATTAGTAGTATTGGGCTTTAGTCCCACATCGGATAGAACAATAGGGAGATGAGTTAGCCTCTCCTATATATATGTAACCCTCTCCTCAATAATAATCATCCTATTATACAATTTTACAGAGTTTGTCATAAATGGAAAGGTTGCGAAGGCCTAACTATTGTGTAAGACAATTTGTTCCTGAGGCTAAACATAGCTATGCCCTTGGATCAGTGTCCACAAGTTGCTTAATTCTCCCAAGTTCCTCACATCCTAGTTTATTTAGTGGTTCCTGCTTCTTTCCCATCATGATTTACTACTTAGTATAGTTGTCTTCTCAGTCAAATGTATTGACCCTTTATGATATTCTTTATTGTTATATAATTAGACACACAGGAGCATGGTAGTCAAAGGCGCACCTCGGACGTGCCTAAGGCGCGTCTCGCAGCAAGGCGCAGCATCTGCGTCTCGCACCTCACTAGGTGACCGTGAGTCTCCTTTCTTCGAGCGCACCCAAGGCACGCCTTTTAGCACGGCGCACTCAAGAAAAAACTTTAAGGACCGAGCCCTTACCTCATACAAGTGGGAGGGAGGTAACTTTTTTCACGGTTGCCAAAGTTTGCTACAGTTGAACTTGAAAAACTAAAATTTACTAAAAGCGTGGCAGTGAGAATACAAATTCTTGTTAGTTTTGTCGAGTGCTATTGTTGTTCTGCTAGTTCACTTGGTTATGTTTTAACATGTTTTTGTTGTTTTAATATGTTGGTTAGGTTTATTTCTAACATTACTAATTCATTTATTTATTTATGTATATCTTTATTCTTTTATATTTTGCACCTCACTTCGCTCGTGCGCGCGTCTTAAGTGAGCCTTGCGCCTTAGGCGATATGGACCCTTTGCGCTTCTAGTGTGCCTTACGCCTTTGACTACCTTGGACAGGAGCATAATTAGAGACATAGGAGCATAATCAGAGACAAGAATGCTTGCATGTGTGAGTTTGGAGGAAGAAGATTTTCCTACTTTGACTATGGACTAATGGAATAGTGAAAGCTACTTTGGGAGCCCATTTTCAGTAATATGTTTTCCTCAGAATGTAGTGATAACCAATTGTGAGAATACTCATCAAACTTTCTTCCTTTGTCACTGTGGTAAACATATGTGACATTTTGGTTGCTGCAAACCCTGATTACATAAGGAATTCCAGATCTCAAAGTACAGGTACTTGAATGACTTATATTCCTATATGCTATGAAGTGTTGGATTATGTGCCAAAATTTCATTATATTTTACTGTTGAACTTTATAAGGAAGTAGGTATAGAAGATGAAGTAGAAGAGTAGGTGGTGGCAAACCCCTAATTTGAAGGAGAGAATACTATTTCGGGAATAGCCAACGTGCTCCTATTAGGGAGTCTTTCTTGTTGATAATAATTCCAAAGTCAAGTATTTACTAAATCCTAAAAGACTTAAAATCCTATGCTCAATCTACATGTAAAAAAATCCTATATATATCCTAGATGTCTTACTAAAATATCCTAGCCTTGCAGGATAAGTCCTATAGATATCTTAGTTCTAGATACATGATTATAATATGGTATACTGCATATGCAAATTGTAGATATCTTAGGATACTAAATATCCTTAGACTAGTAGGATAAATCCTACAAACCTAGGATACTAATATGGAATCCTAGATATCTAGGATGAATCCTAGATATTCATAGGAATCCATCATCTACATTTTTATATTTTAGAAAAGATTTTAAAGTTATTTGTTCTTATCGAGGAAGGATAAAGTAATATCGAGGGTGTAGGAATCTGGATGTGAGATGGTTGTTAACTTGTCTCTAGGTGTTTGGTATTCAGTTTAGGTATGCTATTGTTTAGATTCTTTAGTTTTGCATTGGAATGGAATCTTAAGTCCACTATTACCATGACTTGATGAGCGAAGTTGGTTTGGGCAGGAACAAAACATGAGGAAGATTTTTTGGAAGTGACTGGTTCAACTATCAATGACTTTCTTCCCCTCAACAACTTGGATAGAAATAAAATACATTTTACAGTTTTAAAGAAAATTCCCTTGTATCAATTTTCACACAGGAATGCAGTCACATTTGACAGTATACTCCATGAGGATAATTTGTTCATAGGATTATAATGGTGGAAAGAGAACATTAGTATAAAGGCCACACAAGCAATAACTATGAATCCTGACAGTGGAAGCGAGGTTACTGGAAAATGATAGTGTTCTTGTTAAGTGTTATATTAGTAATGGGTTTTAGTCCCACATCGGATAGAATAATAGAGAGAGGTTTGCATCTCCTATATATATGTAGTCTTTTCATAAATAAAGATCAATCCATTATTTCTACTCTACATGGTATCTGAGCCAAAACTCTTCTCTCCTCCTACTTCTCTCTCAAACCCTAGTCCCGTCTCCGCCTCCTGGCCGCCACCCGCCCTTGCCTCCGCCTCCTGGCCGCCCCCTGCCAGCCGACCCCCCCTCCCCGAACCCCCCCCCCCCCACCCAAGACCTCCAGCTCAAAATCGTAACCCTAATATGCAGCCGCCGTTCCTCCTTCCTGTCTAAACCCTAATTCCAAAAAGGAAAAAAGAAAAAAAAGAAGTATATTGGCGGTCAGAGGGTAGACAATGATTTGTTTGCAGAATCTCTGTTTCTAGATTACGACTTTAGGAGTTAACAAAGAGTAGATAAGTTGCTTGTTTACGTGGATCTTTGTTTCCTTCCTATCCCGATATCTACATCAGGATCTACACAGAGTCACCTGGGTTGCTTCTCTGTCCTGGCTTGTGTGATCCCCATGCAATCTCTAATTTTCATGCGCGTGCCGGTTCTGGCCACGTTGATAGCACACTGGTAATGTTGATGTGATTATTGGGGTTGGGAAGATCCAACGACGGTTGAATCAAGTGCATTTGCAGGATGACAAACACTGAGGCGGCTAGCAATGATACTACCGGTGTCAGGAACGCCTTGGCGGGACCAACGGGCACTGGCACGATGATTTTTTCGATTCGACTCGTCGATCGGCTGTTGGACGGACCAAATGGTTACTCAACATGGCGGAAGAAGGTTGAGAAAACACTTCGGGAAACGCGGTTGTCCAAGTATCTGACTGACAACCCTCCGAAGACTAATCCCACATTTGAGCAGTGAGAGACGGATGATAGTCGACTGTTTACACAGTTGATGAACTCAATGGAACCATCGGTGGAGGACATGGTTCAGTACACAGACACGGTAAAGGAGTTATAGGAGGTCCTAGCAACGACGTTTGATGAAAAATGCGACTTGTCTCGTATCTATGACTCGGTCGTCGGCATCTACCGGGTAGAACAGGACGACAAGTCTTATAAGGACCACTTTCGGGCTTTTAAGGCTGGTCAATAAAGTTGACCGTATATTACCTCTGACGATGGATATCAATGAATCGAGGGCTCAACGTGAGCAACTTCATGTCATATCTTGCCTCTCTCCGTCCTGATGCAGACTCAGCTTGCTCTCAAATCATTGCTGGAGCCGAGGTTTCATATCTATTGGAAGCTCATTTTCGTGTCTTACGGGCAGCAAAGGTTGTCGAGACCTCTCCAAGTGATGATCTTGCTGATCGATCTGCTCTTGGTGCCGCTCGTACTGGATTTCGTGGTAGACGACGTGGTGGCCAAAATGTTGGCCGTGATGGTGGATGAGGCATTGGCGGTCGTGATGGAGGTCGACCGCGCACCTGCTTCAACCGTGATCTACATGATCATTTTCAGTGGCAGTGTACTAAAGCTCCTGCCGCTAATGTTGTCTCAGATACTCCTTATTTTGTCGGCCGATCCATACAACTGACTGATGAAGCATATGCAAACTTTATTGAGTTTCAAGCTTAACGTCGAGGTGAAGCCTCTACTTCTGGGTCCACCGCAGGGTACTCAGCGGCATGTGTGATACAATCGAGGTAGTGGATCCTTGATTCTGGTGCGTCTGCTCACTTGACATGCGACACATGTATGATACGAAATTATGTACCGGTTGGTCGTATGCCTAATATTACATCTGCTAATGGTGGTTCGCTGACAGTCCGTGGAAAATGATTTGCCTTTCTTAGGGACCACTACATTATGTATTACATACACCCGGAAACCCATTCAGCTTACTCTCAATTAGTCGGATTACTCGCGATATACATTGCTTGGTAACATTCTTTCCTAATGGTTGTGTTTTTCATGACCTAAAGACTGGAAAGACTATCGGTAGGGGGCATGTGGCTGGAGGCTTGTACCTGTTTGACGAAACTTTCTCTGTTGCCTATGGTGTGAAACTTAATCCTTTTGAGTTATACTGCCGGTTAGGACATCCATCTGTCCAAGCACTCCAGAAAATGTACCCATCTTTAGATGTTTCATGTTCTTTTCATTGTGAGTCATGTAGTTTGGTTAAGCATCACCGGGTTTTCTATCCGGTCAGTCAGAATAAAATTGCTTCTGCTCCCTTCGAGTTGGTGCATTCCGATATATGGGAACCTTGTTCGGTTGAATCTATAATGGGATTCAAGTACTTTGTTACCTTTGTTGATAACTACTCACGTGTCACTTTTGTTTATCTAATGAAAAATCGTTCCGAATTATTTAACATTTGGTGCAATTTTTATGCGAAAATCAAAACACAATTTGGTGTTCCGGTTAAATGCGTTCGTAGTGACAATGGTCGTGAGTATGTCTCGTGAGTTTGTTTCACATCTGTCTCAGAATGATATTATCCACCAAACTTTGTCCTTACACACCACAACAGAATGGTGTCGCTGAACGCAAGAATCGTCATCTCTTAGAAACAACGCGTGCTTTTACGTTCCAAGCACGTACTCCAAAAAGATTTTGGTCGGATGTCATTCTTACGGTTTGCTATCTAATTAATCACATGCCTTCGTCTGTTCTCAATGGCGATACTCCCTTCTCTCGGTTATATCCCAAACGAGAGCCGTTTTCTCTATCTCTTCGAATCTTTGGTTGCTTGTGTTATGTTAGGGATACCCGAAACTCTTTCTAAATTAGATCAAAAGGCTATCAAATATATCTTTCTTGGGTATCCTAAGGATCAGAAAGGGTATAAGTGTTTTTCTCCAGCCTTGAAGAGGATTTTTTTCTCTCGGGATGTTACCTTTGTTGAAACCGAGTTTCCTCCACTTCCACAAACTACTGATCCGACTCTACAAGTTTACCCAGAAGAGAATTTTTTGTTGTTTCCTGTTCAAACACAACAGCTCCCCCGTAAGGGTGCCCTCCCATACCGAGACAGTTTTTCGGTCCGACGGTCTGCAGACATTGGTTCCGTCAGCACCGCCGTCGTCCGAACGAGTGTCACAGATGGTGCCTCCACCTACAGTCACAGAGACATCCTCCTCCTCTAGCTCCACTAAGTCGCCTTCGCCTGTTCCTCCAGCTCGACATCATCGTGCCTGTCGTGATCATCCCTTATACGTTGAAAACTACAAAGGGCTTGCGAGCCACACTCAGTCCTTGATAACTACTATTGATGGGATTCAGATTTCCAATTCTGTCGAGGAGGGTCTCAAACGTTCCGGTTCGCATGCTGCTATTGACGAGGAGATGAAAGCGCTTCGGGAGAACCATACTTAAAAATTGGTAGATTTGTCGTCCAGTAAACAGGCTGTGGGTTGCAAATGGGTGTTCACGATCAAAGTGAAACCGGATGGCACCCTTGATCGACTGAAGGCTCGTCTGGTGGCTAAAGGATATTTTCAGACTTATGGTGAGGATGATTTTGTGACATTCTCTCCAGTTGCCAGGATGACATCTGTACACGTACCCTTGGCCTTAGCTGTTCGCTATGACTGGCCACTACTTCAGCTGAATATCAAGAATGCGTTTTTCTACGGAGATCTTGATGAAGAAGTATATCTGGTGCAACCTTCCGGGTTAGTTGCAAGGGAGGGTAAAGTGTGTTATCTGCGAAAGGCCCTCTATGGTCTCAAACAATAACCCCGTGCATGGTTTGGTCGGTTTACAGATGTCACTCAGTTTGACATGTGTCAATCGAAGAAGGATCATTCTGTATTTTACCGACTGACATCGGCGAGAAGGATACTACTTGGTGTTTATGTTAATGACATTGTGATCACAGGAGACGACAGTCAGGGCATTGCAGGACTAAAGAAGTTTCTGGAAGAACAGTTTCAGACCAAGGATATAGGATCATTAAACTACTTCTTGGGTGTTGAAATCGTACGGAAAAAGAAGCATATTGTTATGTTTCAAAGGAAGTATGTGCTAGACATACAAAATGATGCAGGAATGATGCAAGCCAAGAGAGCAATGTCGCCAATGGACCCAGGAGAAAAGTTACTCCCCGACGAGGGGTTACTGATGACTAATCCGGATCAATATCGTTGAGTGGTTGAAAAACTCAACTACTTGGCAGTTATGACTCGTCCAGATATTTTCTTTGCAGTCAGTGTCGTGAGTAGATTTGTCTTCTCCACGAGTTCCACATTAGCAGGCAGTTCTCAGAATTCTGCGCTATCTAATCCAGAATCCTGGAAAAAGAATTCGTATGGAGAACCAGGGACATATAAATGTTGAGTGCTTTACTGATGCTGACTGGGGTGCAAGTTTGACAGATAGACGATCTACATCTGGTTACTCGGTATTTATTTGCGAAAACTTTGTATCGTGAAAGATCGAGTGTGATCGCACGATCAAGTTTCGAAGCTGAATATCGAGCAATTGCTTATGGCACGGTTGAAGTATTATATCTGCAACATCTTTTACAAGAACTGGGAGAAGAAGCATGATCTAAAGCAGCCGATTTGTGGTGTGATAACCAATCTGCTATCCATATTGCTACAAATCCTGTATTTTATGAAATGACGAAAAATTGATGTACACTCCGTCCGTGACGAGTATAAAAAGGGGATAATAAAGTTTCATCACGTGAGGACCAGTGATCAGATAGCCGATATCTTCACGAAAACTCTTTTGGGTCCTCAGGTGCAATTTTTATGTAACAAGCTGGACATGGTTGACATATATGCTCCAGCATGAGGGAGGGTGTTAAGTGTTATATTAGTAATGGTCTTTAGTCCCACATCGGGTAGAATAATAGAGGGGTTAACCTCTCCTATATATATGTAGTCTTTTCATCAATAAAGATCAATCTATTATTTTCACTCTATAGTTCTAAAATTCGCTATATGGATTCGGTGCGGCGGAGGGCCGCCTAGCGCATAGGCGCCCTTTTTTTTTAAATTTAAAATCCATAATACAAATTCAAAATTTGAAATCAAAACATATTCTAAATCCATTATACAATTCAAGATAGTCAAAGGCGCAAGGTGCACTCGAAGCACAAAAGGTCTATATCATATTTGCCTAATTCGTCAACCCCCCTACGTCCCACGAATTGGGACGAACGACCCCGAACGGGGTATATTTGCGACCCGTTCGTCAAATTTAGCGACCCGGATTTTGATGGCTTTGGTTATGAACTTATGATATTTGGTTTAGTTACAAGAATATTGTCTATGCCTTCCTTCACTTGGATTTTGATGGCTTTGATTATGAACTTATGATATTTGGTGTATATTTCTATATAATTGTATATGGTACAAAAGACGATTCAGATAAAAACGAACAGCGACCCCAAATAGGGAACCGAATAAGCCTACCCCCACCGCACCGCGTACCGGCTGAGGTACCGTATCGCGTACCCGTACCACGTACCAAAGCGACCCACGATCCTGGTAACATTGGTCCATATCACCCGAGGCGCAAAGCGCACTTAAGGCACGTGCCCGAGCGAAACGACGTGCAAATATAAAAAATAATAAAAATATACATAGATAAATATATAAATGAGTAATGTAAGAAATAAAACCAAATAACATATTAAAACCAACAAAAATATGTTAAAACATAACCAAGTGAACTAGTAGAGCAGTAATAGCAATCAACATAACTAACAATTATTTGTATTATCCCTACTACGCTTTTAGTAAATTTAGTTTTTTCAGTTCAAAACCAACAACTTATACGAGGTAAGGGTTATCTCCCTCAAAGTTTTTTTGTATAAAAAAAATATAAGATGCGCCTTTTCTTGGTTGTGCCTTGCAGAAAGGCGCACCTAAGATACGTCTTGGGTGCGCCTAGAGAAAGACGTCTTGCCTAGTGAGGTGCGAGACGCAGCTGCTGCGCCTTTCTTCGAGGAGCGTCTTAGGCGCGCCTTTGACTACCATGATACAATTCATAATATTTTTTGAAATTTGAAATTTAAAATCCATATTACAAATTTGGAATTTCAATGTTCTAAATCCAGATCCAATCTTAAAATCCAAACAACATATCCACAATCCAACTAAGTATAAAAAAATAAAAATAAATAATAAAATAATAAAAATAAAAAACTCAATCCGAACAGTCGTATAGGGCCGAACAAGTCCACCTAACAGGGGGATTTTTGGTTCGGCTGGCGGCTGCCTAGGCCGATTTTTAGACCACTGGAAAATGTTGGACAAAGTTATACTTGAAGTAATATTAGTTTAAGTTGTGACCTTATCGCTTTCTACAGTTGAAAATTTGTTTTATATGCAACAAGTTGGCATGGTTCTCATTTTATCACATCCAGCCATCATAACTGTTGTTTTATGTATATAGCAGTTTACAGATTGGTAGCTGTACTAAGAAATATCCATGTCTTCTCATGTGTGATAATGCAATAGGTAAGTGCATATATACTTGGAGAATACAGCCACCTTTTGGCAAGAAGACCTGGTTGTAGCCCTAAGGAAATATTTTCCCTCATATATGACAAGCTTCCTACATTATCGTAAGTTGGAAAAATCCACCAGTTAACCTCCTTTTTACTCAACTATGGTAACTATTATTTCTGTATTACAAACTTAAAAAAAAATTTCTTCAGAACAAATAGCATAGCCATCCTTCTTTCAACATTTGCAAAGATTTTGATGCACACCCAGCCTGCCGATCCAGAGTTGCAGGAACAAGTTTGGGCAATATTCAAAAAGTAAGATTGAGCCTTTTCTCATTCTTTTTAATTTTGTTAATTACTGTTAAATTGTTAGATATACCAGGATCTTATCTTAATTCCCATGTCTACATATATCAGATACGAGAATTATATTGATGTGGAGATACAACAAAGGGCAGTTGAATATTTTGCATTGAGTAAGAAAGGTGAGGCTCTGATGGACATATTGGCTGAAATGCCCAAGTTTCCAGAACGCCAGGTATGCTTAAAAATTGCCTCTATATAAATCTCACTCATCGAAAAATTGGGTAGACATTATCTGGCATAGAAGTTGCAACGGTTAAAATAACACACTATTGATATATACTACTTATGCTCGAAAATGATTGTTGTTTACCAGTCAGCTTTGCTAAAGAAGGCTGAAGATACTGAAGTTGACACAGCAGAACAAAGTGCGATCAAGTTGCGGAGTCAACAGCAGACGTCAAGTGCAATGGTTGTAGCTGACCAACAGCCTATCAATGGTCCTCCACCAGTTGGCCAACTTAATCTTGTTAGGATACCAAGTCAGAATATGGTGAGAACTGTGATTGTTTATATCTAAGAATTGCGATTTTAAATATAGATTTCGTTTCATGATTACTTTTTATAAATTAAATAGGAGGCTAGTTCGCAGGATCAAGACAGTGTTGTCGACAATGGGACAGTAGGCATAGTTGATCCAGTACCCGTCCCATCACCAGACCTCCTTGGGGATCTTCTGGGTTCACTTGCTATTGAGGGTCCGCCTGGTGGTGGTGTTCCAGCAGAGCAAAATTTGGTGTCAGATTTGGGAGCTGCTCCCAGTACAGCTGGTGCCCTAGCACTAGCTACCCTCATTGAAGAGGAAAAGTCAGTTCAGGTAGTCTATCTATCATTATTCAGCCAAAATATACAATATTTTTGTCATTTGTTACTTAGCAGTTTGCTCTTTTAGCATGCATGAAACATATTTGAGTCTTTTGTCCTGACTGTTCATGCACATATATGCATGTATAACTGTATATTAATTCCCAAATTAGCAATTTTATTGGGATGTCATTACTTTCTCTTTATTCATTTTTGTGTTTTGGGAGTAATTGATGCCTGTTTTACAGCCAATTGGTAATATAGCGGATAGATTCAATGCTTTATGCCTGAAGGATAGCGGTGTGTTATATGAGGATCCCTACATTCAGGTTGATCATCTTGAAACTCTTTTATATCTGTATTATTGAAATGTAGATTGGTGGTGGTAGTGGTATATATAGCTACTAAATGTTTATCCCTTCATAGTTGTGTAAATAAATATAATAATGTTGATTTATTATTATTTTTGCAACCATTTTACTAGATTGGGATTAAAGCCGAGTGGAGAGGCCATCATGGGCGTCTTGTTCTATTTTTAGGAAACAAGAGTACATCACCTCTTGTTTCAGTGCGAGTTGCTATTTTGCCTCCAACCCATTTAAAAGTGGAACTTTCGTTGGTACCTGAGACTATTCCTCCCAGAGCACAGGTTAGGAATGGTAGAATTTGTTGGCCATGGCCTAATATTGTGTTAATTTGTGTGATATCTTAATTGATTATTTGGTCTAAGGTACAATGTCCACTTGAATTTGTGAATCTCCGAGCAAGCAGAGATGTAGCTGTTCTTGATTTCGCCTATAAATGTGGAACTGCACCGGTATTTGTCCTACTCTCACCTTGTTCTAATGTATTAGTAACTAGAGATGCATCGTATGTCCTTAAACGTTTCTCTTCATTTAGGTTAATGTCAAGTTGCGCCTTCCAGCTGTCTTGAACAAGTTTTTGCAGCCTATATCTGTCTCTGCCGAAGAGTTCTTTCCCCAGTGGAAATCTCTGTCTGCGCCACCTTTGAAGCTTCAAGATGTGGTGAGTTTCTATTATAACCTCCTGCTAAAACTAGTCAGGTCAGCAATGTCATATAGAGATAAGGTTCGAATCAGGTATGCAGGGTGATTCCTGGTTTTGAATCAACTATAACATATAATTTATATAAATTCACTGTAGCATCACCACTTTGCGGCTATCCGAAATCTTTATGTAGAAGAGGGCATCGTCACTTGGTGTGACAGTAAGGCTTGCTACTTGCCATAGTCACAAGTTCGGTGCCCGGCAATAATTTGCGGAGGTTAAAAAGTTCGGAACCCAGAAAATATTCAGAAAATTCGGTAAAACGTTTGTCAATAGTTTGGGTATATTATATAGTGGAAAATTTGATAAATAAGGACCAGTAAAAATAGGTATGAGGGGTTTATCTGCAAAGTCACCATCAATTAAGTTCCCATTAAATGCATCCATTTAATTTTTAAACCCTCGTTTCCCATTATGACCTATGAGCTGTCATTCCCCATTAAGGAAGTGTCAAACCATTGACTAAAACCCATTACCCGTCATTAACATCAGAAACATAAATATATTATTTATGCGCAAATAATTTGGAAATTTGCGGTTAATTCGTGAGTTTAAAAAATAATTGTGTTTTATTCGTGAATTTTAACAAATAATTCGCAATCTTAGTAATTATTTCCAAACAATTCGCTTATTATTTTCTTTGAGCTATAAATTGGCGACTAATTCGAATGATTCACAAATTATGTTACTATGCTGCTTGCATCTTGTAGGAGGCAGGTTTGAGTCACGAAAACATCCTCTCCATATATTTGGTGGTAAGGTTGCATACATTTTAACCCTCCCCAGACCCGTGTAAGCAGGAGCCTCTTGGCACTGAGACACCCTTTATGGATAATAACTAGATCCGTAAACATTATCATTTTGGGTTTAGGAAATTAGATGAAGCACACTAATTGGTCTCTTAACTTTTCCTGATTTTTATTTCAGAGTAACTTAGATTACTTGTCAACATTCTGTGAGATCACTGTTTTAATGAATATCCATTTGAGCAGGTTAGAGGCGTCAGACCATTGTCTATTCCGGAAATGGCAAACTTGTTTACCAATATTCATTTGGCAATTTCTCCGGGGCTTGTAAGCATCTAAACCATTCACATTTTAATCATATCCTGTACTCATATCATCCGTTCAAAGTTGATATCCCTATTCAGGATACAAATCCGAATAATCTGGTTGCGAGCACAACATTCTACTCAGAGAGCACTCGTGCTATGATTTGCTTGGTAAGGAATAGTAATTTTGATTTCCTTTTGTCTCCATGTCTTTAATCATCTCCAACAATTGTTGTTAAAAGTAAACATGTCAACTTACAAGTGATTAGTATTCTGAACTGTTTTCAGAATTGGACCCGCCAGGCTTCTTTAGGATATGTCATCTGTGGTTTTTGATACTGTAATTTGTTTTTCGAACTGTCAGGTTAGAGTTGAAACAGATCCGGCAGACAGAACGCAGCTCCGGTTAACAATTGCTTCAGGGGATCCAACATTAACATTTGAGTGAGCATCACCAACCCTTGATTTGGATTAATCTTGCTAAAGACATTCTCTAAGCATCTCCAATGTAACAGGTTGAAGGAATTTATCAAGGAACAATTGGTTGACATTCCTATAACAGCACACATGCCAGCTCTTGCACCGGCTTCAGTACCACCACAACCACCTGTAATGGCTGCAGTATACAATGATCCTGGTGCCTTGCTTGCAGGCCTACTATAAGACTTCTGGACTGGTGTTCGGTTGAATTTTTACTAATTGGTAGGCCTGTCAAATGTCTCAAATAATGGATAAGAGAATAGTACAAAATGAGATAGGGCCTTGCTGCAAGCACTGGTGATTGGAAGGCTCATGGTTCGACACGGCTTATTCAGATTCTTTGGGCCCATTCTTTCAGGCCCCTTGTCATAATGTTAATGTATGTAAATTTCCTTTCATTTTATTCTCTCAGGTTTGCTATTTCTCTCTAGTGAAGTTCTGAGAATGTAATGGAATATAATGATTGTAGCATGAGTCTTTTAGAAGTTTAGATTGCTGGTAATTTCATGGTAATTTGTATTTAAAATCGCCGGAGGGGATCATATTGGAGCTTTTGATTTTGTTTTGAATTGTGTCATGTACTTCCCAAAGCAGCTATTACTATGAGACACCGTACTATTATTATAAAATTGAGTTTCATTTGGTATTGGAGGTCATTATAGTTTGCTCATTTCCTATTTATTGAGATTTTTTAGGGCAATACTTTAGAAACATTAAATTTTACTGGGGATACAGTTTTCAGTCTTTTAATTGTGTCAGTGTGTACTCCCCGTAGCAGCTATCATTGCTAGGACACTGCTTAGATTGCTATAAACTTTTGTTTTATCTAGTGCCTGACGTTATCTCAATTTTATATTTTTCAGAGTTTATGGTAACTGATTTATATTCTTTAAATTTGTATTGTGGGTATAGTTTTCATAATATTCTAATTACAATGTCTTCTCGTCACTATTATAATTGAAGCAATCTAATTAAGCTAAATTTGGTTACCTAGTCTTACATATGGGTTCGATTTTTTTAATGAAACTTATTTGTTTTATTCTGTAGTACCATAGTATTGTATGAGCTTGATCTCTGCTTGTACCAAGCCATCATGCTTGGACTTCTTTTTTTTCTTGCATAACCACCTGCAGGGGCTCACTTTCTTAGGTTTGGTATCCAATTCACAAATGCAACTCATTTTATTTAGGGGCAATTTGGTTTGCTGTGAGTGCATTCTGGCACCTCTGTTTAATTCCAAAGCAGCTATTCTGGCACCTGTGTTTAATTCCTCGTGTTTATAATTCCTCATGAATTCTATACTCTGGCAGTCGGGTTTAATTTTGGGGGTATGAATTGGTTATTACTTCTATACCTATGGTAGGCATACTATGGTGACCACAAGCAGTTGCAAGTAGCGTACTATTTTGCTTGCCAAACAAAGTAAGTGCTGCTTTTTCATTCCATCCAAGCAAGTGAATTGTGTAATTTTGGCCACTTGTAACTATATATAGCCTATCTAAACAAGATTGCTTGGTAAGAACCAAACAAGCCCTAACCAAAAACTTTAGTTTGAACTGGTAGGAGCTGTATCTGTGAGTAATTTACTTGTAATTTTTTTTTTATCAGGATAGCATCTACTTAAAATGTAATAATGCACATGAATATGACCGCAGTATTGTACAAATAATAATGATGCAACAATTGCACCCCATTGTATTGTTGCTAGATTATATGATTGTCGACTTTGATTGCAATGTGAAGGTAGCTCGGTCTTATGCTAAGTATGATTTGGAGGAAGCGAAGATGGTAATCCGATATATGCCTTGCGACCTGCGAAATTAGAATTAGAATTCTGGTTTAATTCAAAAATCTAAATCCTATCTAATATAGTACTATCACCTAGAAACTTAAACTATATATTTGATATTAATAAATAATATAAATAAAAGAAAATCAAAATAACCACATCCTATATTTAAACAAGAAACTATCTTAAATTAAAATTAAACCAAACTATGCATATCAATTTCTAAAGCTAATGATATTTATAAATATGTATATATGAATAGTGGATGAGATCGATCATCAGTCTAATCCTATCCTAGATTTGCTTGGTATAATAACATAACCAAAATGATAAACTTGGACTGCATGGGACACTACGATCGATACTAACTAAGTGAAATGCAAGTCGGGATAACATTTGCACGCATGAGCTATCAGGTTGGGGGGATATGATCAACAAGTAGTGCCTCGTAGAGGCATTAGCGACAAGGGTAACAAATACAATGTATTAGATGTGAACAACAATGAAAAGGACGTGCAAAGGAGCTCATGCACTTAGTAACTGTCATTCCCATATAATGAAATCGCACAAGTTGCATCCACAACGCATCCAATAGAATCTTAATATGTACAAATCAATCAGGGGTCCACGACTCCAAATGTCATCACAAGGGCACAAAACCATCTCAGAAAGGCTTAGTACTAGTACACGTTCCAATCGTCCCGATGGAGTGTCAGACATGGAAAAAATTGTCTATCATGAATGCAAGACGATATTGTATCATGGGGCTCTCTGATCACATATATAGGATACGTCAAACATCATGGTATCACTAATTGAGGGATTTACCAACGAAAGCACTATCTAGGCTAAGATCGAGCTCGATTGACACCAACGGTCAGTGCTAACCGAGTCTGACTCGGACACCCAGAGCCTCAATAACGAACTAATAACACAGAATTACTATAATATCATGTTATATTATTAACTGAAGTACATTTTGCAAGGTATACTTATGTGATTCACATTTGAGTAAACGTGTCAGACAGGGAGATGCCGAAAGCAAGAAATATATTGAATATGATAAATAGTCCAGAAATCCTCAATAATATTATGTACAACATTAAGTCGTCCATAAACGTCTAGTTGCTAGAAAAAGTCAACCAAGATCAAACTGGACCGATAATACATAATTATTACAATATTATGAAATAATATTAACTGAAGTACCTTTGGCTAGGTATACTTGCACAATTCACGTTTGAGTATAGTCAATGTGTTGGACATGGAGAGATACTGAAAGCCAGAAACATATCGAATATTATAAATTTTCCAAAAATCCTCAATAATATACTACGCAACATCAAATACTCCATAAAGTCCAGTTGCAAGAAAAGTCAACCATGGTCAAACTAGACTGACATGTAGGCCCTAGTTGGCACAAAAAACAAGAAAAGTTAGAACATGTCTTAATTGAAAAAATGATGTCAAATAGTACCAGAATGATGCCATGACCTTATCGGTGCTCTTAGAAGTGGAATTAGATGATTGGATTGCAATGCGCCATCCGATGTTCGATCACTGACATGTAGAATAGTGATCTGATCGACTGTCACAAAACCGAACAAAACTATCACCATAAGGATAAAATGATACCGCACGTCCAATGGTGCAAGTTTTTCTTTACACTATTTAACTAGCACATGAGAAGTAGATAGAATCTTTATGAAAAATTTGATATGGTGAAAATTAATGGGTATGTACCAAATTTGTCACGCTCGGTCAAGGAATTCGAGTTCCGTCAATCACACAGATCGGAAACATCATTACAAGACTTTTAGTGCATATGGTCCACAACGATATTGGCCGGATCGATGCTGAGACACCAGGTTGGAGAGTTTTCACGAAAAAATTAATTAGCTTACATATGTTTGGGTTCACATACGAGCGATCAAAGGATGGAATTAAATTATAAAAAAAATTAGAGGTGTAGAGTAGGGTACCAGGATATGTGATGGTGGTGTTGAACCATGATTCGATCAATTAGAGGAGCATCAGGATCTCTAAAAAAATGGTTCACAGATTAACCTACTGTTGCGGTGCTCTTCCTCCCTACTCGGTCGGGATAGATTAGGTACTGTCAGGGTGGCCGAATAGTGGGTTATTGGTGGTCACCTCAGCACGAGGTGATGCAGAGTTTTTGGGGGTACGGGGTAAATCAGTACTAGGATAGTGGAGACCAGATCCCTACAATTGATGTTGTAGCTGCTACATTTCTAATTTTGTCGACGTCGAGGGTGCGAGGAGGAGTGGTGGATTGGCGTCACACCCTAGTCTAAAAATATTTGGGACCGGCCACGTGTTAATGATAAGCTAATACGACTATGGGAGGATCTAACCCTATTGGACCCACCGAGCGTACTCCAATGTTAAAATGTTAACTCCATTAATCCACAACTACTGAGACTCGAGTAGGTAATCTAATCTCAATTCACAAAAATACAAATATATAGATTGGACATAATGTATTAAGGTTTGCTACCAGTAATACTGATGTCCTAACAATCCTTTGAATAACAACATGGGTTGCAAAACTACGTTATAATCGCGGAGAAATAACATCATGAATATAACTATGGAAGATACAAATACACGTATATCTACCTGAATCTAAGAAGTGAACCCTTGAGGTTTCAGAGGGGTAAGCTTTGCATGGTCCTTCTCACCTAACCTAAAAGGAAACGAGGTTCTCATAGGGATAACAAGATACATAATAACATGTCAAAAGTAAAAGCAGAAATATAACAACCACCTCTAGAACCAGGGGACAACTAATAATAACATACTATGTGTAGTGCAATTCGACGAAAACGTTCATACACATGAGTTATCAGGCTAGGGGAAATACTTCTAACTATCTAGCACTCCATAGAGACACTAGTGACTAGTTACTAATTACTAGTACACAACTTATAACACGTGAGTAAATATAAAGGTATACAAAGGAGTTTATTTGTCTATTAATTATCCTGCCCATCGGATGTGATTACACTAGTCATATCCATGACGCACCCGTTCGGATGCTAATATCTACTTATAATATTACTTAGGTAGGATATCATATTATTCGTACTTGGTATTATCATATTTTGGGGGGAATTTAAAAATCCGTATATCATGAAGATATTATTTATGATTTTGGGTTCCGTTATCGTTGTGGCATTGAGATGAGTTTCATGCATGATTGGTTTTGCCAGATATCTACAGTTTAGTTTGGTAAGCCCTAAATCCATCCAAATTAGGAATATTTGTATCCTTGCTTAACCCATCTCCTAACCCTTATTTCTTATATATATATATATATATATATATATATATATATATATATATATATATATATATATATATATATATATATATACTTTAATTATTTTCTTCTATCTTGGGACCAAGTTCCCAAAACATCTTTCTCTTTCTATTGTTTTTCTCTATTATCTTAGGAATCCAGCTCCTAAGGGATAGCATTCCACCCCCCCTCTCTCTCTCTCTCCCCCTATCTCTCTTATTTCTCTTCCTAGGCTAGTGCATCAGCCCCTACCGAAACCTCCACTCCTTCTCTTCTTTTCCTCTCCCTGGATTAAGGAGGAGACAACCCCCCCTCAAATCTCTCTCTCTCTCTCTCTCTCTCTCTCCCTCTCTTTTTCTCTCAGCATCCTCTCTCTCCCTTCATTCACTATTCTTCTTCTTATTTTTCTTTAGAGGATAGAAACATCCCTTAACCTAGCCTAAGCCACCACCACCACTATCAGACCCCCATCTCCTTTCCTCCCCAAACCACCAATACTAGACACCATAATCACTGCCTTTATCCTCATCTTCCTTGCTCTGTTGTTATCTTCCTGACCTGAGCCATCAACGTAGTAGTCGCGAGAACTTCATGCTCCTTCGGCTACTCTACTTAGCCTATATTTTCTCTACAAGCCCCGTTACCACAACCATCAGCCTCGAGCAGCAGGGGAACACGCCCAACTCCCCTATTATAACCGCTTATTTCCTTCTCCTGTGACCTGACCATCGAGAAGTCGAGCCTGACCTACGACCCACTCCTCCGACCATAGATTCTTGGTTCGAGCCCCTCAGCTCTATCGTGGTCCTCCTCTGAGACTAACCCCATCAAGAAGATGAGACCTCTAATATCCCTTTCCGATTTCCTATCCGAGCTTCTTCCTGTCAAGACGTCATCGGCATTGAGCTCGTCGTGATCATCTCGAGCTTACCTAAACCCTCATTTCTCTCATTTTTCTTTTCCTCTCTCTCTTTATAGTAGATCTTTACCGGCGTTAAGCTCTTCAAGATTTGTACTTGATCCCGTCGGCAGAGATGCCCTGCTCCTCTCTTCCGGCCATTGCACTTGGAGGATAGTGCAGCTCGAGCCACAGTTACCTCAGATAGTATATTGTCTCAAACATTAAGCATGCCTCGTGTAATGCCCTGCTCCACGTCGGCATTATGTATCAAGGTGAGTGGGCAGAATTTTATTCTCTAATTCTTGTACGTCTTAATAACGAATCTGAGTGTTTGAATGCTTGTTTTCATAAGAGAATGATAAAATCTGCCTTGCATGCTAATAAGTGAACTCACCTAGCTTGTCTTTGAAATGAACTTGTCTGCTTAACTAAGAATCCTGAAACGCCTGTCTAAGACTAAGTGTTTGCATGAACATGTTCCACTATCGCCTATGCTTCGAGAGAACCATATCGTGTGCTTGAATGTGTTCAAAGATAAGGCGACTTGCCCCGCAACAAAGATATATGGTCTGATGGTTTGTCTCGTCTCCATCCTAAAGTTTATTTGATAGTGTTTCATGCATTTGCATCGGTCTAACAATGGCTATTGGTGGAAAGCAACCATGTCGGCTACTACAGAGATAGTAGAAAGCAACCATGTGTCACGGCTGCCAATAGCATCAGATAAATGAGTCATTGGTTAGCTGGATCAACCGCTGTCGATCCTGAGTTACCCGAGGACCGTACTGCATATAAGATAGTTTATTGTGTTGGCTTGGATAGAGGACCGCCCCTAAATATGCAATTGTGTCTAGATGTGCATTTGTCCCTAGAGTCTTTGAGTATAGCTCACGAGACACGCTACGTATACCCTGAAATAGAACAATCGGCTTGTCTTGCTTATATCGAATATGAAACTCTGTTTTAAAAGATGTTTCCAAAATAAAGTAATATAACTCCGTTCTTCTGCTGTAGGTAACAAACATAGGTAAAACTAGAAAGATCACTAGTAATATAATATTTTATAACATGATTACTTAGTGTTGGTTTTAGTGAATGCTTGCTTCTGTTCAGTTGTTTATTCTTACCAGTACTTATAAAAGTGCTGACCCACCAACAGTTTACTTGCTTGCAGGTACTGGATCGTCCGATGGAGCGATAGGCATGCCTCATCCCCAAGACCCAGAAATTCTAGTTTCGATTGCCTCGAGCATGCTTTCATATAGAGGGACATAATGTATGTAACGATGCCTTTGTAAACAGAGAACCTAGTCCCTCGATTTGCCCCGAATACTCAGTTGGCTAAATACTTTGCATGACAACAATGTCCCTCTGCTGCTTACCCGATTGATGCGATGATAGCCAAACTTTAATGATGTTGTCCTGTGCAGGCGCAACCCCAGGCTCGTACGACATCACGTCCCAGTTTCAAATGACCATACGCACCCCGTTGGAGTACCGAGGCACGGTGATTCGCGTCCAGTGCGCCAAGGTACGGTGATTTGCGTCACTAGTTTGTGACTTATAACCATATAAAAAAATATGTACATATATAAGCAGTGAAATTACATAAGCATGTATGCATGATATACTCGATCGCGTAAGTAGTTAAGCATGCTAACATGTTATACTTGAATCGTGTAAGTAAAACAGAGAGGCAGGCTAAACTGCGTCACTCGTTTGTGACTTATAACCAAATCTGATGCGTCTACTATTACACTGATACACGACAAATTCTTGCCGCCCTTGTATCAAGCATTCGCTAGTATGTCTACACTTATCTATATGAAGGTCATTGGTGATATCGACACTATAAAAGATATGGCATTGCACGCAGCCCTTTCAGTCCGAGGTGCGACACTATAAAAGATATGACATTAACGGTGCATCCTCTTAGTCCGAGTCAACCTGAGGTCCACAATGCCGTCGTGCCAAAGCACGTTCACTTAGGTATGCGATGCACCATTCCAGCTCTGGGTAGCAAGCCCAACTGGAAGTCTCGCTATACCGTTCTCTGAAGGACTACCATTTCCTCCTAGGCCGAACGATCCTGGTGCCCCGGAGCATCAGTTCGAGGAAGGTCGAACCCTATGCACAGGTTATCCATGACTATGAAATGCGTGAATAGCTAATTATAAAACGCAAGCATGGTATCGAATGTAAGTACGGTGAGATACCTGTCTACTCGTCCCACTATACCATACTTGTGGTATTAATCGATTAATGTTCAGGTTGGCGACCCGAAGGTCCCAACATACCGAGTCACCATGTCGCTTATCGACACAGTATTCCACGAACACCATACCCCTTTTGATAATTCTGTAGGCCCCATGCCCCTTCCGACATAGTTGCATGGTTTCAAACCGCAACTGCACGCTTTGCTTAACGAAGCATTTTGCCTGATACTCGTGTACAGATGTACGCTTCCACCTTTCGTATACTGGTAGTTCCATGGCATTGTGCCACAACTGCTCGCTTCCCTTGACGAAGCATTCTTATGATTTTCGTGCTCTAATGCACGCTTCATTATACTTGTTTAATATTTTATCTTAGTGTTGAAAATATGTTACATCTTATATTTGTCGAACCATGAACATTGAATCTATGATATTTCTAACATACAAAGGGAGTATTTTCTTAAGACATGAAGGAGTAGAGGGAGAAGGGTCAGAGCCCGTCCACTTATACTTATTTGTCTAGTTCTGGTGAGTCGACATAGTCTATCACTCTGACTACATGATCTAATGCGATGCATGATCTCTCACGCACTATTTCTGAACTAGCCCACTGATCCATCTACGATGTTGACTCTGTGCTTCTATCCACAATGGAGTTAAATATCGACCTCAGAGAACTTTGTGTAAAGCCTGCACATGAAACCAAACCCGAATTAATACTTCTTCCAGTACTTATCGACTCATCGTAATGCACTGTGCAATGCAGGGCATTACAGTTAGGACTTGGGCTTCCTTTTCCATTTTCTTCTTATTTTGCTCCGTCTTCTTGTTCTTCCTCCTCCTCCTTCAATTTCTTCTTATTCATCATTCTTCTTCTTCTTCTTTTTTTAAATTGGGGAAGATATAAGGAGAAAAATAAAAGAATATGAGTGGTGGTGGCGGTGTGTAGTAGCTGACGGGGAGGCGGTCGCCGACACAAAGGCGGCTACGGAAGATGGGAAGAGGGCTTGGCTTCATGAAGATAGGTAAGCGAGATATAGATACTGAAAGATAGAGAGAGTGATTGAGGGAGAAGAGAAACACACACACACACACACACACACACAGAGGGTGTAGAAGGGACATAGAGAGGTCGATTGTGAGGGGGAGAGAGAGAGAGAGATAGAGAGAATGTAGACTCTCTCTCCCACTATACATATATATATATTCTTCTTCTTCTTTTAAAGAAAAATCTCAAATATTATTATGTTTTTAGTATAAGATTACCCTTTACCCTTCTCTTTACATGTAAAGAGACTCAAGTATCCTATGTGTCAAGGTAGATTTATAAATTATAAATTTTACAAAGGTCTTGTTTGTAAAGTTTTATTTTTTTAAGAGAAATGGGTTTAATTTGCAAAATAATAATAATAATAATAATAATAATAATAATAATAATAATAATAATAATAATAATAATATATAATAATTATTATGATCAATATTAACCATATTTAAATGATATACCACCATAAGTAAATATACATAAATAATATAGTTACCAATATACGGATATCGGATTCGGTATCTTAGAATGCAATTATGACACACAAGTAGTTTTAGATTCTTTATTTTTGCGTCACGACTTGTCGGGAGGGAGAATACAAAGTAGGCATGTAGTCCATTATTACCAACAGGTCGGGACTGTTAGCCATTGAGTACATGATTCTACCGACATAATTTATACTTATATTTAGGAATGTTAGTCGTTTATTACATGCCTTATTATTCTGCAGTCCCTACATGCCAAATTATGTATTCTAAACTCACATTCACACACTTAGTTTCTTTTATCGTGTAGTATAGTATCCTTTGATTTTTAGGCTTGTCATGCTTACTACCACTACTTATCTTATTTATTTACATGCTTTACTTTCATTACTTGTCATATCATATTTATCATGTTATTTAGTGTAATTTTGTCGTGTTATGGTACTTGCTCCAATTCTGACTAGATACATTAAAATTTAGGCGAGAACGATTATGCACCTACCTTTTATGATCCACATGAGGATATAGTTGATGGCACAGTTGGTGAGCTAGCCCTTGTCCAAGATGACACATTCTAGGAGTAGAGTAGTTTAGCTTAGATTAGTATTTCTTTCAGTATTTTTTTGGGATTGTCCCCAAACTACTTTCTTTATGGCATGTATTAAAAATTATGGATTGGTAGATGTTAAAACTTATTATTTCTAATATTTGTAGCATTTTATATTTTTTTTCTTATCTTTATTTCTTGTCAATTTACTTTATATCCTGTGGATGAGTTAGATTAGAACCCTTGTGATCTGATGATGCATTTCTGGAATAAAGATATGGTTCATGATTAAGGCTTAGACAATGTCACCGATGCTACATCGTAGGCTAGACATACTCATATACTCGTACCCGATTATTTGGAAGTGGGTCATGACAATTCAATCTCATGTGCCAAATTTTATGCACATCAAAATTGAATATGTAAGCCCTCTCGGTTCTATGCAAAATTTGGAAATTAAAGCAAGAGAGAATGCATGCAGATAGATATACACAGTTAATGACATCCTACATTCTCGTTTCTCCAAAACATACAATTAATTATATTCCTTAACCGTATAATTCATCTTATTTCATAGTAAAATGATCAATATAATCACAACTCAAAGTAATGACCACACAACAATAAAATAATCGATGGTTGCTCATCGAAAATTCTATGGCCAAAAAGTCATCTATGCTTCATTTTTGGAATATCATGAGAAGCCTCCCTCTTCATAAATTTTGGCTTCTTCATCTGCACAAGGAACTCAAACATTTAAGCTGTCATCGATTAACTTGCTGAATCCTAATGACCACACAACAATGAAATAATCGATGGTTGATCGTCGAAAATTCTATGGTCAAAAAGTCATCTACGCTACATTTTTGGAATATCATGAGAAGCCTCTCTCTTCATAAATTTTTGCTTCTTCATCTGCATAAGGAACTCAAACATTTAAGTCGTTATCGATCGACTTGCTGAATCCTTTGACTATAACCAAAAAGGAAATATAGTACATAAGACCCTCTCAAACACAAGTTTGTTCTATGTTGTACTAATATGGACACACATATGGATAAGAACATAATACAAATAGGGAATGCACATTGTTTCAAATATAATACAAATATGTAAGGCCCTCTCTGTTTGCTTGGTCAAAATTAGGTTCGAAGCTGGTTAATCTTGCTCATCACTATGTAATTGACGCATATGTAGGTTGTGGCAATGTTATTTCCACTCAATAGATCAAATTTTGAGAAATAAAATACTAGATCAAATCTGGACTAGTTAAATCAGACATAACGTATAAGCTTCAATTTATAACCCAATAAATCAACTCTCTCTTGTAGAAGCATAAAAAGTGTGCTTCAGATACATGGCGTAGTTTTTTACAAATAAATCCAACAAGTAGAAGAATGGTGCACTTCTTGTTCCAGAAGAAAGACGTGCATTCTCTTACTTTGGCCACTTTCCATTAATTTCAGAGGATGACACACTATTCAGAGAGTAGAAAAGTGGCACACTTTCTTAATGTTACGAAAGATGGCGCACAAACGATCTTCTCTCTCTCAATATTTAATGCAGCAGACTGACAGAGGCAGAAACCGAAGAATCAGAGGTCAATATTACAGTGGAGCTACGGTACGTAGACCCAAGTTGTCGTTTAGCGACCCAGCTACTGTGTCATTTCCTTCAAAAGTGCGCCGCAGTGCCATTGCCTTCAAAAATGCGTCGTAGTGCCAATCTCTTCAAAAGTGTGCCATAGTGTCATTTTCTTCAAAAGTGCGCCGTAATGCCATTCTCTTCAAAAGTCTGCCGCAGTGTCATTCTCTTCAAAAGTGTGCCATAGAAGTGCGTCGTAGTGCCATTTTTTTCAAAAGTGTACCACAATGTCATTCTCTTCAAAAGTGCACCTCAGTGTCATTTTCTTCAAAAGTGTGCCGCAGTGCCATTTTCTTCAAAAGTGCGCCGTAGTGCCAATCTCACTAAAAATATGCTTGTCTTCAGACGACTTCAAAAGTGCGCATACTATCCTAACCGACAGTGAGAAGTTACGAATGCGTGTCTTACTTCTTGTACTTTTCTTTAAAGGTGTGCAAATAACTGTCCCTCATGACTTATGCTTTCCTCATATAGGAAGCTACGTGTCAAGCAGGTAGCAAGTTGCACACCCACTCATGCAGAACGTGGGGTGTTAATCTACCAAAAGTGTGCGCATAATGGTAAAACAGTATTGACTGTCCATAATGCGCGCACACTCTCGTAACCGCTTCTAAACTTTATAAAATGGGACACATACGGACAGATAGAGAGAAAGAGGCTAGAATTCTCATATCTTTGAAATTCAAGAGCAGAGTGAGAGAAATAGAAGCTTCTCGTGTCGTTGTGCCAGAGCTTTCTTATTGTTCAACTCTTCAAGTTGTTCGCAGCAATCTTCAAGTCTTTGAAATTCAAGAGCAGAGTGAGAGAAATAAAAGCTTCTCATGTCGTTGTGCCAGGACTTTCTTATTGTTCAACTCTCCAAGTTGTTCTCAGCATTCCCTATATTTTTTGTCGTCGTGAGCATTTCTTCATCGTCGAGGGTCCAAGGAGTAAAGTGATCGTCCGCAGATTAGATCTCTACAGCTATACTTTTCTAGAATCAATTGTACTTAGATTCCTGTTTAGAACATTTTTATACTTTTTTTTAACATTTTGTAAAACAAAAGTTTCGTAGAAACTTTTTCTCGCAAACAAAGATGGCGACTCTGGTGGGGACCTCCTTCTCCTCTGACGAGAAGGCGATAGATCAATTCGATACTGCTTCGGTCGGCTCGACGCAGAAGACCATGGTCGTGAAGTTCGACTAACAAGCATATAAATAAATACTCCTTTCTGGGGGTAATGTTCACCCCTCATCCGCACTCAAGTCGAGGAAAACTTATAAAGTATGGGTGCCCAAACCTCGTCATGCATATCCTGAAGTTGATGCCAACAAGGGAAAAAGCCTTCTGATTGACGAGAGTTCCCTTGTCAATTCTGTTCATTTTATATAATTGGTAGACAATTCTCTTGCGTTAAACAAGGTATATAATTTGCACAACTCACATAATTTTAAGCAAAGGGTGATCCATACCCAAGTTTTTGAATCCCTTGCGTTAAACAAGGGATATAATTCACGCAACTCGCACAATTATGAGCAAAGGGTGATCCACACCCAAGCTCCTCAGCCCGTAGATATTCTCTGTAATATGTGAGGCAAGCAAGGCATGGACTGATAGAACTAGGGACCCCCAGGAAAGCAGATTAGTGTGCATATCGATCGATAGAAGGTAAACAAGTTTAATAAGTGATCTAACCCTTCAAAGGCGAAAACTCGGGTTCACGAATTATACCTGAAGTAACGAGAAGAAGATAAAGGTTTTCAGCAACCTTGATCAGTTAGTGACCCTAAGATCTTCTATACGTAATCCTTCCTCGGATTAGACATCGTGTGGGCAATGATCTTCCAACCTTTTCTTCTTCTTGGCCGACCCTTTTTCTCTCCTAACGTGAAAAACGAATTTAGAGAAAGTTGCTTGCTTTTTTTTTTATCACAATGACAGCCAGCGAATAGAGGATATATATAGGCTACGACAGGGACCATGTGGATAAATTAGGGTTAGGTCTCCTAACGTATTCGGGTATCCCATGTTCAGCCCGAACACATAATTCTGGCACGTTAACAATAGCTCGGTCCACTAAAGAGCTATTGTTGTACTACCTTCCTAATCCCAAATTATGATTATGGGCTCCTTCTTATTATATGTTTGTTTTCTCCCCATGTTAAGATATCGAATATCCGTCGATTAAATTAAGTTATTGACAACTATATTGATCAACATATTTTATCCTTTAGAAGTACCACTCAACTTTATTTGTTATGCAGATATAATCCACCTGCAGGGTTTACATGACAATCCTTATGAGTTCCTTAAGGGGACATCATCAACCCGATGTATCGGGACATGGATTTCTTTTATTATCAATATTACATCATACATACAATGTTATTACCTAATTCATAGAAGTTATTGATCCATAATGAATCTCAACCTTTTATGTGTCAAATTAATGCACACTGCATATACATATTTGTTATTATATCCGGATTAAGAGCACGAGCATCCATAATAACATAGGTGTTTGTTCTCTTATGTAGTCAGTACAAAGAGAACAACCTCAAGTGATCCTGTTCAATACACACAAAGTATACTAGTGTAAACCTATAGTCAAGATAGACTAATACCATATAACACTGCAACCTTTCCAATGGTTTGTCCAAGTCCATCTAGGTTGTGAACTATTTATATATTTTACAGGAAACTGATAATATGATCTTCTGTGTGACACCACACACCATATTATCTACAATATAGAATATCATACACTTGTATTAACATTATAACAAATACAATATACAAAATTTGCCCATATGATTCTCATTTAATAATAAGAAAATCTAGTTAATACAAAGTGATGCTTTTAGTATAACCCTAACAATCTCCCACTTATACTCAAAGCATTACTTTTTTAGTATACTGTTACAAATCTTCCACTTATACTTAAAGCCATGCTGCTATGCATCTGACTCCCATTCCCTCAACATGACTATCAAAACCCTTAGCTGGTAAGCTCTTTGTAAAGGGATCAGCTAGGTTGTCTGCCGATGCTATCTTGATCACATCAACTTCTCCTCTTTTTACGAAATTTTGTATCAGGTGGTACTTGTACTCAATGTATTTACCTGTCTTATGGGCTCGTGGTTCCTTTGAGTTTGCAACTGCACCACTATTATCATAATAAAGTATAATAGTCTTAGGCAAACTAGATACCACATCCAAGTCAAATAGAAAGTTTCTGAGCCAAATTGCTTCTTTAGCTGCCTTAGAGGCTGCCACATACTCGGCTTCCATGGTAGAATCGGCAATACATTTTTGCTTGATGCTCCTCCATACTATGGCTCCACCTCCTAAAGTAAATACATAACTTGAGGTAGATTTCCTGGCATCCCTATTTGACTAAAAATCTGAGTCTGTATACCCCAAGGGCACTAAAATATTTATATGATAAACCAGCATATAATCTTTATTCCTTTTTAGGTACTTCAAAATATGCTTTACCGTAGTCCATTGATCTTGTCCTGGGTTAGACTGATGTCTGCTAACCATGCAAACGATAAAGCATATGTCTGGTCTCGTACATATCATTGCATACATTAAGCTTTCTACTGCCGAAGCATAATAAATCGCTTTCATGTTATCTATCTCTTTAGGTGTCCTCGGACACAGCTTCTTTGATAGATCAATTTCATGCCTAAAAGGTAAGAAATCTTTCTTAGAATTTTTTATGCTAAAACGAGTTAGTATAGTATCGATATAGGTAGCTTGGGATAAACCTAACATCCTTTTCTTGCGATCTCGTAAACTTTGATCCCAATGATGTGACCTACTTCTCCCAAGTCCTTCATATCAAACTGCTTGGATAACCATACCCTTACATTAGATAACACCTTCACACTGTTTCTAATGAGCAAGATGTCATCCACGTAAAGTACTAGGAATACTGCTATATTTCTATCACACTTTTTGTATATACATGCTTTATCCGGACATTAATCAAATCTATAATATTTTATCACTTGATCAAAACAGATATTCCAAGATCTAGAAGCTTGATTAAGTCCATAATGGACTTCTTGAGCTTACAAACAAGATGCTCTTTGCCCTTTTCAATGAATCCATCTGGTTGCTTCATATAGATGTTTTACTTCCATTATGGAAAGCTGTCTTGATATCCATTTGCCAAATCTCATGATCGAGATAAGCTACAATAGATAAAATAATTCGGATAGACTTAAGCATGGCTACTGGCAAAAGTATTTTCTCATAATCAATACCCTCTTTATGAGTAAAACCTTTCACAACAAGCCAAGCTTTAAATGTTTCAATCTTACCATCTAATTCTCTTTTTCTCTTATAAACCCACCTACATCCAATGGCATTTACACCAGTGGATGGTTTTACAAGCTCCCAGACTTGATTAGAATCCATAGATTCTATTTCAGATATCATTACTTTTTGCCAAGATTCTGCATCTTTATCTTGGAGTGCTTCATTATAGGTGCAGGGATCGAAATCTTGTTCCTCAGGGACAAAGTATAATGACTCTCCCAAGAACCTGAATCTATCAGGTTATATAATAACCCTCCCACTATGATGAGGCACTATAGGTTGTGGTGTAACATTTGTGACACATTATGCAGTTACTTGTGTTTCCTCCTATTTTACTGTTGGTACTGAAGCATTTGGTGTCGCATCTCTCAGTTCTTCTAGAACAACTCTACCCATTGGTTTATGGTTCATCACATAGTCTTCCTCTAAGAATCGGGCATTAGTGCTAACAATGACCTTCTGATCATTAGGACTACAAAATAAATCTTTTTTTGTTCCTCTTGGATAACCTACAAACAAGCGTACTTCTGTACGAGATTCTAACTTATCTACTTTTTCATTCGGCACATGTGCTGGACTACCCCAAATTCAAACATGTTTCAGACTAGGATTACGCCTGGTCCATAGCTTTGTGGAAATAATTATGTACTAACTTAGAAGGTACCAAGTTCAAAATATAAGCTGCAGTCTCTAAAGCATATCCCCAAAATAAATTTGATAAATCCGAATAACTCATCGTTGATCTAACCATCTCTATAAGAGTCCTATTCTTTCTTTCTGCTATACCATTCTTTTGGGGTATTCCAGGTGCAGTCAATTGGGATGTAATCCTAGCTTCTGATAAATAGTCCCTAAACTCTCCAAAGAGGTACTCGCCACCACGATCTGAATATAAAGATTTGATACATTTTCTATGACGCTTTTCCATTTCAGCCTTGTACTCTTTGAATTTCTTAAAGCACTCAGACTTACGGCACAATAAAAAAATATATCCATACCTTGAATAATCGTCAATAAATATGACAAAATATTCAAAGCCACCTCTAGCCTGGACAGTCATGGGCCCACACAAATCAGAATGAACCAATTCCAACATATCTTTGGCCCTATACCCCTTTGTCGTCAAAGGGCTTTTGGTTATTTTACCTTCCAAGCAGAATACGCAGACTGGAAGTACCTCTACTTCCAATGAACTCAAAGGTCCATCTTTAACCAGTCTTTGAATCCTTCTTAGATTAATATATCCCAACTGCAAGTGCCAAATATATTTTGGTTCATACGAGAAGGTTATTTTATCTTATTTAAGTTAGAAGACATGTTATTCAGTTCCATAAGTTGCATTATGGGTGAAATATGATTAATGACATACAAATTATCAACTAATGCACCAAAACAGATAAAATGCTTATTTTTTCTAATAACAATATTGTCATTAAAATAAACTGAATATCCATCCTGAACTAGCATAGAAACAAAAATAAAACAGAAATTAAATTCCTTCTAAGTGAAGGTGCATAAAGACAATCTCTCAATGTCAAAGACTTATTTCTACCAAAAGATTAAATAATATCTCATACTGCAACGGCTGCTACTTTTGTAGCGTCACCCATGAACAAGCATATCTCTCCATCACTAAGCCGCCTGGTTTTCTGGAACCCCTGCAATGAATTGCATACATGATTAGTGGCTCATGTATCTATACACCTGGTGCCAGTAGATAATACGGCTAAACATGTTTCAACTATTAGTAAATGAGATATACCTTCTTTATTCCCTTGTTTGAGAAGTGGACAGTCACTCTTCGAATGTCCTGACCCTTTGCACTTGAAACACTTATCTTTCAACTTTTTTACAATGCCTTGAGGTCCCATGCCCTTCTTTGCTGAATTTTCTTATTTCTGAATATTCTTCTTCTTCTTACTGCCTTTCAACTTAGAAGTAGAAGCCTTTTCTGTAACATAAATATGACCATTCTGCCTCATGAGAGCCTCAGCATCCTGCAGTTCTTTCGAAAGTTCTGTCAAACTGTACATCCTTTTTTTATGTTGTAGTTAAGAAAAAGCGTGTCAAAATGTTTATGTAGAGTCCCGAGAATAATATTGACCTAGGTTTTTCCATCGATTTTAACTCCAAGGATCTCCATCTCATTCAGATGACCCATTATCTTGGGAACATGATCCCTTACTGTCATCCCTTCAGCCATGGTTGTATTCATCAAACTCTTTATAGATAACTTTCTAGCTGCCCTTCTATGATGTCTACAGAGTTCCTTGAGGTTGTACATCATGTCATAAGCTGTGGCCATGGCCTGATGCTGATGTTGCAGTACATTTGACATAGATACCAGAATATAACACCGCGCCATCTCATCTGCCTTGATCCACTTCTTATAAGCCTCTTTGACCTCTTCATCAGAATTAACATCTTGCTTAGGAGGACATTCCTCATGAAGTACATATTTGTACTCTTCAGCAGTTAAGACAATATCCAAGTTACGTTTCCAGTAAATGTAATTAGGGCCAATAAGTTTGTTTTCTTTAAGAATCACCATAAGTGGAGTGAATGAACCCATTTTTGAAATCCTGATAATCACATAAATAATAATTATGTAGGAAAAAGCCTTTTTGAACTAAAAATATATTGATTCTCTCAAAACAATAATAAAAAGTTCACCAACACCTTAAATACCATGAATTTAATATGCCACGATAGTGTGGACGTATACTAATTCAATATTTGTCCAAGGAGGTTTTTCCTATTAATTTTACTATAATGTCAACCTAACTTTATGACAAATAAAATTAATTTATTGGTCTTTTGTTTGGTCCTACAAATAATAGCAGTGACTCCGATGAAAAGGATACCATTATTTGTACCTAAGTGTACACTATTACTTAATTCTAAGTCCATTACTTTGTATTGTATTTCTTCAGATGGAGAAGTAAACACACACAAGGTAATTTTTTATAATTATCCCAAAAGAAGTCTGTACTAGTGATACGTAATTATACTCATCTGATATGGAGGAAGGCACTAAAGCCAAAACGCAAGTATAATTACATCACCTACAAACCAGTAATGGAGACCATGGAATTTATACTAAATAAATTTCCTCTCCCACTTAGTTATTTAACAATGAAATTTTTTCTACTAGTTGACGTATGTCCATGTTGTCCATTATTAATGTGGGCTTAGTTTATAGAAAACATCCACAGAATAATAAACATGCATAACAGAATAAGCCGATATAGCAATAACGAAAAATGAATATCCTACTATTATGGTCATATTATCCTGCTTCTTCCTCAACTTCCGAATCCAAAATCCAGGAAAAAATGAATAACAATGAATATCCAACTATTATGGCCAATCATCTCGCCCCGTATCAGAAACATCCACCATCGCCATTACGATAGATCAAAAATTTAAAATTACATCAATCCTATGACTCCCGAAGGAGTTTACACATAATCAAGATTGAAGAAAATTAAATAAATAAGCATGATCAACCCTCGTGATTTTAATTACATCTATGAACAACAAAAACCATAACATACCGTGGGTTTAAATCACAGAAATAAAATATGCACACATACCATAATAGTTGGATCTAAGATGCCTGCAAAACCAAGTTATAACATATATATCTACATCTACCGACTATTTTTTAATGTGAGTTTTATTGGACAACATAAATTTATCAATCGATACACAGATCCAATACCTGCTTTGATACCAATTGATGAAATTAGGGATCCCCATAAACGCAGATTGGTGTGCATATCAATCGATAGAAGATTAACAAGTTTAATATATGATCTAACCCTTCAAAGGCGAAAACTAGGGTTCATGAATTATACCTGAAGTAACGAGAAGAAGATGAAGGTTTTTAGCAACCTTGATCAGTTAGCGACCCCAAGATCTTCTGCACGTATTCCTTCCTCGGATTGGACACCGTGTGGGCGATGATCTTCCAATATTTTCTTCTCCTTGGCCGACCCTTTTTCTCTCCTTACATAAAAAATAAATTTAGAGAAAGTTGCTTGCTTTCTTTTATCACAATGACAGCCAGAGAATAGAGGATATATATAGGCTACGGTAGGGACCATGAGGAAAAATTAGAGTTAGGTCTTTTAACGGATCTGGGTATCCCATGTTCATCCTGAACACACAACCGTGTCCTGTTAACAATAGCTCGGTCCACTAAAGATCTATTATAGCACTACCTTCCTAATTCTAAATTACGATTATGGGCTCCTTCTTATTATATGCTTGTTTGTCTTCCCATGTTAAGATATCGAATGTTCGTCGATCAAATTAAGTTACTGACAACTATATTGATCGATATCTTTTATCCTTAAGTAGTACCACTCAACTTTATTTGTCATATCGGATATAATTCACCTGCAGGGTTTACATGACAATCCTTATGAGTTCCTTAAGGGGACATCATCAACCCGATGTATCGGGACATGGATTTCTTTTATAATCAATCGTCCATCATAAACACAATGTCATTACCCAATTCATAGATGTTATATATCCATAATGAATCGCACTCTTTTATGAGTCAAAGTAATGCACACTGCATATATATGTCTGTTATTATATCCGGATTAAGAACACAAGCATCCATAATAATAGAGGTGTTTGTTCTCTTATATAGTCAGTACAAAGAGAACAATCTCAAGTGGTCATGTTCAATACACACAAAGTGTACTAGTGTAAACCTATAATCAAGATAGACTAATACCAGATTATACTACAACCTTTCCAATGGTTTGTCCAAGTCCATATAGGTTATGAACTATTTATATATTCCAAAGAAAACTAATAATATGATCTTCTGTGTGACACCACACACCATATTATCTATAATATAGAATATCAGACACTTGCATTTACATTATAACAAATATAACATGCAAACATTTATCCATATGATTCTTATTTAAAAATAACGTTAATACAAAGTGATACTTTTAGTATATAACCCTAAAATGGACACCATTGTCCAAACCAACCAGCGCATAAATAAAGTGTTGGTCATGAAGAATCATTCTCCTAACATCTTGATTATGCGCACAATGGAGGGAAAATTATGTGCCACTCGTGCGCCAGGTCAAGACCTGCATACAAAATAAAATGTGTGTAGACAAACTGTGCCAACTTTGTCTGCACCACAGAATATGTGCCAAACATGAGCAATCTCTACACAACATGTTGATTGTGCATGTGTGCACAAAAGGACAGTTGGAGACAACGAGGACTCCTCCCTGAAGAGAAAAAACTTAAGATATGACGAATCACTTGCCAATCAAGCCAGTACATCACTCTATACACAAGGGACCAAAAATATACACAGAAGATTCAATATTTCTCATGTAAAGAGGCAGAGTCTTCCCTCTTCCTCCTCTTCTCTTCTCTTTTTTCATTTACTTGAGCTTGTTATAGAAAACGTAAAGAGAGAGGCCCTTCTGATATTACAACGATGTTTCCTAATGAACAATGTTGCAATTGTCATAGAGTTGTAATCAAATATTATTGTGAATCAGCAAAATGGTCTGTGTTTGATCGATTGGCTTATACTATGTCTCTTAAGCCTCAACATACAAAGCAAGTTGACAAATAGGAGCACGATGACGAACCGCTCTTTGTTTATGCATATATGGTTTCGCATCTTCCTCGTGGTAGGAGACAATTACGACAAAAGTTCTTCAAGAATACCCAGCCAGAGGAGATTTGACTAACTCGTTGACTCCTTTGAAGGAGTATACCAAAATACTCGTTCTCGAAGATGGGAGCTCGTTCATTACGAGAATCTCTATTCCTCAGAATCTTAGGCTGAGGGTAGCAATCTTCGTAATTCTGAAACTGACAGGGTAGAATCTAACTACACGGTTTTTTCTACCAATCCCTCTATCGTACACAGGGATGTTAGCGTTTACGCCATCGGTGTTGAAAAAAAAATCCTCCATCAGAAGCCACTGAACAATGACTCAACTCATTAGAGGCCGCTCTCAAGAACATGCACACCATGATGCAAAATATGCATCAAATGATGACATCGAACATTCTGCTACACATGCACCCATCCAAGTGGCTTCATTTATACCTGTGCAGCCTACTCCTGGAACAACGCCTCTACAGGATACCATAAACCAAGAGTCAGTAGCACCAACTCTTAATCCTCTCAACATTGGAGATGGAACTCCGCCGGTGATGATTCATGTTCAACCAGGATCCTATCAGTCAGCCACACCATTCCGACTAGAAGATCCTCTCAAAGTTATCCGAGAGTTGCATATATAGGTTAATGTTTAAAAAAAAAGACCACCTTCGTAAGATGGGGGTAAAACAGCCATCCTCCATGTTGGGATAATATTTTGTTCCCTCCTAAATACATATCCCAATCGGTAGTCTTGTTTGATGACTCACCGAGCCAATATATCAATAATTTTATTATGATGATGACTCATCTGTAGAAATAGGATAATCTTCTTAAAAGATTATTCGTGGGATTCTTGGCCGGTATAGCCTACGATTGGTATTGCAGTTTACCTGATAACTTTATATCATCGTTTGATGACATGAAGTACCATTTTCTCTCACGATTCTACGAGAGAGGCATGGATATGACGATGTCTTCACTCATCGATATCAAATAGAAGGTGAAGGAATCTGCTCTTGAATTCGTTGAGCATTTCAGGCAGGCAACTCTGAAGTTATCCCCCGGTATTCCAGACTCCGCATTCATTGATACCTACAAAAAAATCTACTGCCTATAATAGGGCTCTGGACAGGTCCAACTCAATTTCAAGATTTGACGACGTTCATCATCGGGGCCGAAGCTGCTGAAGGCAATGCAAAAATGGTACACAACTTGGGATTCCAAATGACTAATATGGAAGGGAAGCGTCCCTCCAATAGTGCGAATAATCGCAACAGCAAAAGAAATGAGGCATTGGCGATAAATCTATCAAAGTGACCCACCTTTCCTCCAATACAAAATCCTATAGAGTCTTCCAGGCCAAAGAAAGAATATTCCTTTGACGAGAGCGATATCCCCAACATTTTTGAATGCTTGGTAAAAAGCAACAAGTTACGGTTGCCTGATGTCAAGCGACCAAATGAGGCTGGTAAAACAGACGACCCAAAGTACTCCTTGTACCACCGATATATACATCACCCTACCAAGGCTTATTATGTCTTGAAAAATAAGATACAATAGTTGATAGATGCTAAAACTATCACCCTTCACAACGAAGAGAAGACGGTCACTGCCAATATGATATCTCTTCAATTCGGTGACTTTCCAGCACAATAAGTCCCGAATGGTATCGTTATAATACCTCGAGCTACGATATAAGTGGTAAATATTCTACCGTCTAGAAGTCAAACAGAGGAATTGGTGTCTCTTACAATAGATCATGGTGAGATTATGTGGATTCATCTTGACTTGCTGTCAGATTGGGACCAGGGAGCAACATCTTCCAATTCAAAATCTAAGAAGGGTAAGAAGTATAAATCATGTAATATAATTTCTTTAGATCCTCATTCAGACAGAGATCAGGACCAACATCAGGAAGATGTATCTCTCGAGATCAGATTTTAAAATCTGAATATTACCCCACCAAGCTCTACTCGCAAGCTTCGCTTGACGACCGGTAATGGTCTATGGCAGCGTTCTGCTATATAGGGTACAACAAATCTTTAGTGCTTATGAAGGTGTTCCTACACAAATTTCTTCTCCTTCTTCCGCAACCATTTGAGCATCGACCTCGACTCAGGTGCTTGAAGAGGATCGCCCCCAATTTCATCGATATAGCCAATAATCTGTACGCTTGATGCAAAATATGGGGTATAATTTTCAGAAAGATGAAGGTTTAAACTTTGCCAAGGGACGACGTATTCCTCTACAACTCCGAGGACAGTCCAATAAATCTTGTAGTGGATTAGGCTACGACGAGACTAGTCCACAGACTCGCTCCAAGAAGGGGCATGATAAAAAAAACTCATCATGTAATATAGTACTTCTTTCTCCGATGTCCAAAGAAGAAGACATGACTGGTACCACCAGGTCCGGCAAAGATTACCATAAAATTTATAAATCTATCCCGAAAGATATTCCTGACACTCTTCCTACTTCTGCTGCTCCGGTCACAACCGAACCTAGTCCTTCGAAGCCTACTACGACAGAGAAAAAAATCAAAAGGAAGTACGCTTCGATAAATCTCTGAAGAAGAATGTACCCGAAGGACTTGAAAAGCCCTATAATTTTGACATATTGGCACAACTGGCTAATAACCCAGCCCGACTCTCCATATTCGAGTTGCTTCGTTTGTCGAAGGAGACTTGTGAAGCTTTGAGTGAAGATATGATACATGCGGACTCATGCTTAGCTCAACTCAAGACTCCTAATGAAGAGCCATTAGCGTGTCCTTAATGCCACAGCGTGATCGAGAAGATTTCTAACATCACTTTCACGCAAGATGATATGCTACTCAAAGATAATCAGCATGACAGGCCTCTGTATTATACCGGTTACATCGGATCTATTAAGGTAAACCGGATTCATATCGACCCTGGTTCTTCACTCAGCATCATTCCTAAAAATCTACTGAAAGGAATGAAGATACTGATGCACAACCTGTCTACTACTAATACTATAATTCTATGCTTCAATGCTAGAAGAAGTAAACCACTAAAAAATATACGCCTAAAAATTTAGATAGGCGATATACGTATTGAAGTCACATGCTATGTAATTGACTATGACACATCCTATAATGTTTTGCTGGGACAGTCATGGATACACGAACAAAACCGGTATACTGATGGTGTGTTGGATTGTACTGATGGTTTACAGATCGTACTCTTTTTTTAGGAATTTTTGGTTTTTCGTGATTTTATTTTGATTCTTCTGGATTTTGCTTGGACCCGCGATGACTTAACCTGACTAGACATAAACTTATATGGCTTCAGATGACTTGACTTGGCTTGACATTACTCGGTTTTACCGGCTTTGCCCGACTACACGTGATGACATTATTGACTGGACTTGACTTGGCATGACTTTACATGGCTTCATCGGACATGGCTTGACTTAGTTTTACTTGGCTTCATCTGGATGGACTTGGCTTCACATGGTTGTACATGGCTTTACCTGGCTTCACATGACTTTACCTGCCTCCACTTGGTTTTACATGGCTTGGTTGTTGTTGTTGCTTACATGAGTCTATTTGTGTAATATATATTAAATTATTTATATTACTATTGGAACTTATTTTGTTGCATCATGTCTATGATGGATTCAGCGGAATGCCACACTTGGATTCATACAAGAAAAAGCTAGGTGTTAATAACTAAAGATTTACTTAGTACATGGCTAAATTTTTTCCTAGATTGCATGTAGTCCCGGTTATTCATATGGTTATCTTGTGGAGTATCTTGAGGAGTATTTGGTGCTGGTTTATGTGTATGGATATCCCGAACAGACTAACTTTGGAGGATATGCTTCGAGCTTGTACACTTGACTTTGGTGGATCTTGGGAGGATTACTTGCATTTAGTAGAGTTTTCCTATAACAACAGCTTTTAGGCGAGCATTCGAGGCTTTGTATGGTAGGAGATGCAGATCACTGTTAGCTTGGGATGATATTGGCAATAGGTAGATGCATGGTCCAAAGATGATTGCTCAGTCAGTTGGAGTGATTATGCAGATCAGAGAGCATCTCAGAGTGGCTCAGGATCGCCAGTGTTATTGGGCAGATCAATACCGTCGTCATCATGAGTTCTCTGTCGGCGACCATGTATTTCTAAAAGTTTTTTCTACCCGTGGAGTTATTAGATTTGGAGTACGGGAAAAGTTTAGTCCCAGATAAATAGGCCCGTTCGATATTCTTGAGTGAGTTGGAGACGTATCTTATCGTCTAGCTCTTCCAACATCACTTCATGAGGTACATGATGTCTTTCACGTATCTCAGTTACGCCGGTATATTCCAGACCCGATCCACATCCTGGATCATTCTGAGTTGGTATTCTGAGTTGGTTGTTGGTACCAACCTATCATATGAGGAGAGGGCTATGTCTATTTTGGACCAGAGGGAGAAGGTTCTCAAGAATCGAACTATCGAATTAGTTCAAGTTGCTTGGGGGTATCACTCACTGGGCTAGTCGACGTGGGAGAGCGAGGACGATATGCGTACTTGTTATCCATTTCTCTTTGACTCAGGAGGTATACTTATTTGTATACCCGTGTACTATCTTAGCTTGTGCATGTGATTGATTGTTAGCTTATCTTAGCTCGTTATCAAATTGTTTCTTTTTTGATTTCTTGTTGATGCCCAGGAAATTTTAGGCTCACATGAGTTTTCTGCTTATTTTAGTTCCGTTTTTTGCTTTCTTGGATTTTCCTGTTAGTGATTTTGGATCCTTATGAAAATTCCGAGGACAAAATTTTTCTAAAGAGGGGAGAGTTGTGAGATTCATCTCACAGTATTCGTATTTTATGCGGATACGTATTTTGTGCTATTTATTACATTTTATTGGTTCTTGCGGAAGCTCAAAAATTTTCAAAATTAAAACTTTAATACCTGACCGATATACGGACGGTATATTACAGTATATACGGTATATTGCCCGGCATATATTTATTTTATTTTTGGAGATATTTTCGAGAAATTCTCTATAAATAGCCTTTGATTTTCTTTTCTTTTTTATTTCTCATTTCTCTTTCTCTCTCTTCTCTTCACCCTTTTTCTCTCAGGCTTGGAGCTTGGTCTTGAGACCTGGAGTGTGGCTTTTGAACCCCTTCGTGGTGGTGGACTAGAAGGTTTAGGCTGGGAGCCCGCTTTAGGCAAGTGCTCCTTGCCGATTTCGTGAGCTTTTTTTACTTTCTATCATTTTACTTTCCTGCAGCTTTGGTTGTTACTTTTTAGCTAGACAAGGTTTACTATTGTTGTTCATTTCATGATTTCTAGCATAGTGACCATTTCGATTTTGATTTCTGGTCGAATCTTGTTCTGTCCCTTTTTGGTAACTCGGTAACGGATACGGTACCGAAGTTGTGACCGTAAGATTTAGTCCATATTGTGATATGAGACTTATCCTAGAATTAAATTTTTTAAACTTGATTCTAGTAATTTTTGGGGTTTAATTTGGGTCCCAGAAATTAGACTTGACTTTAACCATGTTTATCCTTGGAAACCGGCATACCGACGGTATACTACAGTATACCGACGACATACCAATTTTGACCGACTTAGATTTCTAGATTTTTTTGTGAACCTTATCGGCATACCGACGGTGTACTACAGTGTACCGACGATATACCGATAATTGTCGACATTGTTAACCGACTTCAGGATATTTGTCTTGGTTGACATACCGACGGTATACTACAGTATATCGATGGTATACCGATTTGTGGAACTTTATTTTCCAGAACCTTTCTTGCCTACTTGGAAATTTATACAGACGGTATACTACATTATACCGATGGTATACCAATTTGTTGGAATCCATACTTGTTATATTTTCTATCTCTGGACCGGTATACCAACGGTGTATTGGACTGTACCGACGGTATACAGATCGTGCTCTTTATTTAGGAATTCTTGGTTTTTCGTGATTTTATTTTGATTCTTCTGGCTTTTGCTTGGAACCACGATGACTTGGTCTGACTAGACATGAACTTAAATGGCTTCAGATGACTTGGCTTTACTCGGGTTCACCCGACTTTGCCCGGCTACACGTGATGACATGATTGACTGAACTTGACTTGGCATGACTTTACATGGCTTCATCGGACATGGCTTGACTTGGTTTCACTTGGCTTCATCTGGATGGACTTGGCTTCACATGGTTGTACATGGCTTTACCTAGCTTCACATAGCTTTACCTGGCTTCACTTGGTTTTATATGGCTTGGTTTTTGTCGTGGCTTACATGAGTCTGTTTGTGCAATATATTACTATTAGAACTTATTTTGTTGTATCATGTATAGGATGGATTCAGCGAAATTCCATACCCAAATTTATACAAGAAAAAGCTAGTGGTTAATAAATAGAGATTCACTTAGTAATGGCTAAGGATTTTCCAAAATTGCATGCGGTCCCAGTTATTCATATGGTTATCTTATGGAGTATCTTGTGGAGTATCCAGTGGTTTATCTTGTGGAGTATCTTGAGGAGTATCCGATGCTGGTTTATGCGTATGGATATCCCGAATAGACTGTAGGGGCATGCGATCAGAAGGAACTCTAGTATCGAGTTGCGTTATAATTGTTAGTAATTACGATTGTGATAACCCTAGTTAGTTAAAGTATTAAGTCGTACTTATATGATTTGCTGTAATTTATGGATGATGGTTAGTCTAGGCTTTGCATGATCATAACTTTATTTTTTGTACTTGGTATTCTATTTTGCTTATCAGTTCATGATATATCTCATTGCAGGTTTACATTATCTCTTTTATTATCCTGAGATTATTTACATTCAATCTTTACTTTCAATATTTGTATTGCTTGTATTGTTGGTTTAAGTTCCTATATTGGGTTCCTTTGTTGTACTTGCTATTTGGGGTATGACCCCACTAGTTTTGCATGGCCATATCCAGTAGCAGAATCGAAGGATCTTTCGTACCTTCCTGAGGATGGTGACAACCAGGATCACCAGACCACTTGAGTGGGTTCTCTTACTTTTCCACTCTGATGTACATTCTACTTTTATTGGCGTTTAGCCATCGAGCACGTGTTTAGCTTATATTTTGGTTTGAGCTGTTAGCCTACGAACAATAGCATGATTGACATATCCTAGGGTTGATCATGTATGAGTTAGATTCTGGCTAGTTTATTTATTTTGTGTTCACTAGCTTCATGATCATCTGTATATTATAGTTTGTGACGCTTTACTATTATATTTCAGCTGATCTTACATCTTGTTATTATTTCTATTGTTCTTGTGATTGAGACACTAGGGTTTGTTGGACCTAAGCTTGACTGTTGGTTTGTGTAGTGACCCCTCATGTCTTACAGCTTCACCATATATGCGAAGTACCGGTGTGCTCTAAGTATACGTAGCTGGCCTTGTCAGCCCCGCTCTTCAGTATTCTGGTTCTGGGGCATGACAATAATTATTGACTAATCGTAATGTTCCATCTTTCTTTTTTACAAACAAGACTGGTGCTCCCCAAGGCGAGACAATTGGTTGAATAAATCTTTTAGCCAACAACTCTTTTATTTGTTTATTCAACTTTGTTAGTTTCTCTTTATTCATAGGATATATTTTCTTTCCTATTGGTGCTACTCTAGGAAATAAATCTATATTAAACTCTACTACTCTATCTGGTGGTAGTCCCGGTAATTTATCAAAAAATACATCCTTAAATTCATATACTATCCTCGAAAATTGTTCTTCTTCAATATTTTGGAATACTCCTCGAATTGGTAGCCTAAATTCTTCATTCTCTTCTATTTGAACTTTCTTATGATTACAAATAAATTCACGTGTTTCTCTTCCTGGAAGTTGAAAGGTAACCCTTCCTAGACCACTATCTATATTAGCTACTGCTAAAGTCAACTAGTCCATTCTGAAGACTATACCCTAATTGGTCAATGGAAAAAATAGAAGTCTTACTCGAAATGATTCACCCCAATTCTGATTAGACAAGCTTTACAAATATGAATAACTTCAATTAAGCCATTGGCAGTTAAAATTCTCAATTTCTTAGGTAAAGGTTGAGTTTCAATCTCATGTAAACATATAAATACAGCATATATAAATGAATGCGTAGCACCAGAATTAAATAATACTGTTGTTGGATAAGATGAAACTAATATGGTACATGTTAAAACTTCTCCTGGATATTCGACCTCAACAGTATCCATCAAGAAATCTTGGCCATGCTTCTTCTTCTTAACAGTATAAGTTTGTTGTGCCCTTTGTTCCTGGTGGAATTATTTCATTTGAGATGGTAACATAGGCCTATATTGATTTCCTGCAGGTATCATAGTCTATATTACTGGTGCTGCCTACTATACTGGCCTTGGTGCATTTAACATCGGCCTTGGTACATTCTCATGAACTACCTGCCTTGGGTTAAATCCTGCATTCATTGGTCTTGGTGTAAATTGTTGATACGGTACCATAGGCCTTATCATAGACATTTGTGGACATTGAGTAAGTTGATGATCTACTGCTCCACATCTTGAACACCATCCATTATATTTTTTGCATTGATTCCTCAAATGTCCTAACTTCTTACAATAATTGCATATAGGCACACCTTTTGTTGTTTTTACCTGTAGTCGTTTGGCCTACCCTTGCCATTGATTCTTAGAAGAAGATCCTGATTTAAAATTCCTTTTCTGACCTCCACCATTTACGACTTGTCTATCCTTTTGTATCCTTTCCTGATCTCGAGCAGCCTCAGTTATCTCATAATATGTTTGGCATTTATAAGGTGCTACCTTTTCCTTGAGTTTACTTTATAATCCTTTCCCGAATCTAGATACCTTAGCCTTTTCTGTAGCTGCCATGTAGGGGGAAAATCTACTTAATCTAGTAAATTCTGCAACAGGGAAAATCTACTTAATCTAGTAAATTCTGCAACATACTCGTCCACAGTATATTTATCCTGTTTTAGTTGGATAAACCTTCTTTTTAATTCTATTTGGGCTGACTCTGAAAAAAATCTTTCTTTAAATTTAGTTTTAAACTCTTCCCAGGATACTACCTTATCAGATTCCTCTGGGTGTTCAGCACTCCACCAGCTTTCTGTGACATCTTCTAATTGGATTCTGACAATTGATACCATATCTTCGGGTGCAATATTTGCTCCCTTCAATAGTCCTTCAGTAGTTCTCAACCATTGTCCTGCTTCCAATGGACTTTCAGTTCCACAAAACTTCTTTGGAATTAGTTTTCTAAAATCAGCAATGGTTCCAGTTTTCTGTTGGGGAGGTGTCCTAAGTTGTTATAGCACTACTGCTGAGGTAGCCTATGTTGCATTAACGTGCTGATTATTCGTTCGGTTTAGTTATTGAAGAATAAGGAGTACGTCTACCGTGCTTGTCTTAGCTGGATTGTTAAGGGAAGGCTGGGGTACATGGTCACCTATAATTAATTCTTTAAAGAGACAAGGAGTAGACAATTTTAATAACTAACCCAATAAGCTATAACGGTTCCTAGCCCTCCATTCTTGTAATGTACCATCATACCCATTTATACGAGGGTTTAAATTCATGGATTGTTGAGCTCGGATGACCTGGTAATATGTCATTTTTTTCAAACATTACCTCAACTCCATCCTCTACATCTTGGAAAATGAGTTTTTGTCTTCCATTCCCTCTTTGCCCTGGCAAGGCCGGCAACAAAAGATGTACAAGCAAGACCAGGATGCCATATACAGTTATAACTTGATCTGGCTCCATGTTCAGTAGGAACCTAATGTGGTGGTAATATCTATACAGTGTTCGGGGACTCCCATCCCAATGTAAATGGGGAAACCAACGCTGATCCATAACCTACACACACACACACACACGCACACACACACACACACACACACAAATAATAAAAACTAATCAATACTAAAATCTTAAATACAACTATAGACAATCAATAGTAAATAATTTATGAATCATATTTTCTCGAAATATAAAACACATGCTATGAAAATATTACATAAGGGTATATACTTAATTTCCTTAATCTTATAATATCTAGTACTCATATCCTAAGGTTCTTGTTAGATTTTTCCTAAATATCAATCTTAGTGTCCTATAGATATAACTCATAGATCTGTATACCTAGATTTGTTATACAAACTAATGGATATCTATGACACAGACCTTCATGGACTACCACTAAAAAACATGTCACGCCATGCTCCTAAAATAAGGTGAGTCGAGGACGTAACTAACATCCCAAGCTACGATCCAAATAAGGTACATATATTTGTAACACGATTGTCGTTTGTACAATTCTAGGATAAGAGTATAAGCAATACTAAACCATTGGCAAAGTAAGAAATAATTACGAACACAATATCTAAACCATCTATAATTTACAGTCTCATAAGTCTAAGTTCTGTCTCCAAAAGAGACTATACATATAAATATACATAAACACAAAATAAGATTCTGATTCTACCCTCAACGTCCTTTACTCTTTAGACTCATCCATGCTATCTAAGGGAAGTATCCCATCCTCAGCCAAGCCTTCATCTAGTGGCAAAAATTAGGTCATAAAAGACATGCAAGTCCTCGGTTCAAGAAAGATAGAATAAATAAGATAATATGATTAATGAAGATTAAGTACAAGTTCAAAAGAAAGAATTGGACAAATTCTAAGTACAAGGTATAATATTGATTAAATAATACGCTATAGTGATCTTAAGTCAATGATTCATCTGTGTCCAAACTTTTTCCTATATCCTAAAAATTATTAAACAACCATAACACAATTTCTCCTATATGATGATAAAAAATTGGAGAACAATCTTTGGACCTCGAACTATTTTCTTAGCAATAATCCCGTTACCAGGGATCAAGTTGTGACTGGTAGGCACGATGCTTAATAGTCTGGCACTCCTCTCCGGTAGCAATATATATATATATATATATATATATATATATATATATATATATATATATATATATATATATATATATATATATATATATATATATATATATATATATATTAACACCAAATTAGAACTTTTTATGAATTTGGGTAAACATTTTACAGATTCATGAGATTCAGGTTAGGTAAGTGATCTAAGCCACTCACAACGCAAGGCCTTGCAAAGTTGCTACAGGTACTGATAAGCTTTTTATTAATTATATTACCAAGATTTCACATGATGTAATCCAAATTGTTCTCCCCCGCCCAATACTTAATTCTATAATCACAATCAATCATAAATCTATTATCTATTTATAATTGTGTTTTCTGGCTCAGGTATGGATCTTGATTTGTATTACATGAATACAAATATTATTTAACAAGAAATTTCCAACTTTTAGAATAACACTTGATTCTTTTATGTGACAATAATTATGAAATATGGAAATACAACTCAACATGATATTCCAAGGACAAGAATAAATTGATTTCAATACCAAATTCTTACGTGTTTGAAAGTTCATGTCCCTTGAGTCCAAGACATTGATAGTTCGACCTCTAAACATTTTAGGGTTGTCGTTAGTTCATTTCTAGTCAATCTATACTTTTCTAGTGATAGAATTTAGAAAAATACTATAACGAACTTCTAGACTAGGTCAAATATGAAATATACAATAATTTCAGCATGTAACATCTACGTTACACCTCATATAACTCCTAGCATATAACTCGAAATAACATCATATCATATATTTACGGAAAGATTATTGAACCCTCTACAAAATCCTATTAGACATATTTTTATTTTAATATGATTTATAAGGTGAAAACTTTCCAACAAAATACAGATCCTAGAATTATATCACAACATATATCATTTGTGTTACACTGCCCATATTTCCTAGCATGTAGCTCTAACTACTAACATATGATATATTACCAGAAAGCTTATTCAATCCTCTACATAATCCTTTTAGACATATTTTGGTTTTAATAAAGTTCGTTAGATGAAAACAGTGTCTCAAAAATATTACAAAATTAATTCCAGAAACATTCATAGTATGTAACATATGTGTTGTACTGCTCATTACTCCTAGCATATAACTCCAAATACTATCATATCATAAATTTACAGAAAGCTTATTGAATCCTCTATAAAATTGTTATAGACATTTTGGTTTTAAAAAGGTTTATTAGGTCAAAATAGCGTTGCAAACAGACTGTGCAGAAAATTCCCGCATGTAACCTACTTAAGTGTAATACTTATACTATGGTTTCTATAACTCAAATGAAAATTTAATGTAAATGAAATAGGCCTGTGAGGACTTGCCTTGGATGGAGAAGTACTCCAAGGATGGTGTTTAGGAGTGGTAAGGGAGTGGAGAGTGGAAGAAAGTGAAAGGAGTTGAAAATGATAGGTTTTTGGTCTTTATAACCAAAAAGTAAAACTTAAAATAAGAAAAAATAGACTTGGTGAGTCACCAATGAAGCATAGAGAGGCATGGTGACCTCCATGGGGGTGGGTGGCAGGCTAAGCATGGGTAGGGGGTATGTGGCACCAAAGGAAGGGGTATGTGGCACTAAAGGAAGATATTTCCTTAGGAATTGTTTAGTATATAAACTAAATTACTTAGCACTAACTAATATACTTAGTACTAAACAATTTGGCTAATTATATTAATCTAAATCTTGTAAGTGATCTAAACAAGCACCTTAAAATAATAATAAATTTTATACAAATAAATACTATTTTTATAAGAAAAGTTTTGGAAATCGAAAAATATATTACTTACATAATGAAAATTTCTTGTAAAATTTTTTTTTATCTCAATTTTTTTATCACATATAATTAATAATATAATAATGATATTTTGAGACAACTATGACACTAGAGTATCGTTTATTTATTGTAGAATCATTTAGCTCATATAATAATATTTTAATAAAATTGGTACTGATATTTGAGTTATAAAATTTATGGTTGTTTATGGATAATCCTAATATATATTTCACTTATTACATATTTACTTTGTTTATTCAATAAATATGTAACATAAAAAAAGAATAGTCAAACAAATTATTTTTTCTTCTTAAAATAAATAAATACTTTACCTTTTAAGAATCCTAAAGGTAGTATTTAGGAAATGTGATATCAGCGTAATTACCGTTGCACGAAAATCAAGTTTAACAGTCTTATAAATATTTTCTCTCTCTTTCATTCTCTTGAATTGAGATAAAGAGGAAATAGATAGCTATCTTCCCTTTCTCTCTCCGTCTCTTGAACGGAGATCCAAAGAAAAAAAAATAGCCATCTTCCCTTTTTCTCTCCATCTCTTGATCAGAGATCTAGAAAATAGAAAGAAGAGGAGGGAGAAGAGAGTTTGAGAGATTGGTACTTCCCATGAGATAATTCATTTTATACTACAGTTTGGATTAGTTTGGTCTAAATAAACTTTGAGTTAGTCCGTGGTTAGATTTGGGAGATATCGGTACTAATATTTGAGTTATCAAATTTATTTTTAACTAGTAGTTCATGGAGAATCTTAATATATATTTTATTTTTTACATATTATAAAATATTTAGTTTGTCTATGAATAAATATCTAAAGTAAGAAAAAGAATAGTAAAAAAAACAATTTTTTTAAAATAAAAAACACTCCATTATCATTTTGGAATCTTATGAGATAGTATTCAGGAAAGATGACATCATATTTATTGTCGTAGGTGAGAATCAAGTTCACATAAATGTTTCATTTTTCTCTCATTCTCTTAAATCTAGACCTAGAGGGGAAAAATAGCTATCTTCCCTTTCTCTCTTCGTCTTTTGAACGGAGACAGAGAGGAAAAAGATAGCTATATTCCTTTCTCTCTACATATCTTGATCGGAGATCCAAAAAATTAGAAAGGAGAGGGGGGAGAAGAGGGTTAGATAGACTGGTACTTCCTATGAGATAAATTTATTTTATGCTATAATTTGGATTAGTTTGGTCCGAATAAACTTTGAATTAGTCCGTGGTTAGGTCTGGAGAGATGTACAGTTTATTTATAACAAGTGTCTCATGGAGAATCTTAATGTATATATTTTATTTGCTATATATTTTATATTATACAATATTTACTTTGTCTATGAGTAAATAATATCTACCAGAAGAAAGAAAAATCAATCCCCTTGTGGGCATGTCCCTGAGACTAGTGCAATCCGGCATTTCGGGAGAAAACCTTGGGCAAAAAATCCCTCTCGCCAAGACTAGTTGCCTTTCAGAGCCCTTCTTGCAAAGACCTGATTTGCGACATCCACGTGATTTGCTGCTAACAACGGATTCTGTCCAAAAGAAAGTTTTTACCGAGAATTCAGTAAGCACAGGTACTATGTGAATCCCTTTTTTAAATCCTTTTTTGAACTAGTTCCATAAGCCAACATCAACATAGGTCAGAAGTAGTCAAACCAAATTAATTTTCCTTCATAAAATAAGTAAGCACTCCATCTCTAACTATTATACTATGGCTTTAAATGGCTCAAAAATGGTGTTGTCCAATTAGTATGTGTATCATCCACTAAATAAATTTTAAAAAAAATCATAAATCTTTCTATCTATGTACTATGTATATATCTCCTCACGTAGTTAAAAATAAAAATTCTAAATCCTTCTTATTACCTTAACATATATGTTTTAAAAATTTAAATATAAATTTATTATAAATATTTTTGTTCATATGAATTCAACTCAAGCAACCAAGAAAATACCTCTCACCTTAACCACTTGAGTTAGAATTGTTTAATTATAAATAAATAATATTAGGTAGTTAAATAATTAGTTATTTACAAAAATAGTTAGTGGAGTATTTACGTACGACTTAGACGGCTCAATTTTTCGCCGTTTTCAAGCCTCATTATAAGAGTAGAGATAAATCCTAAAATATATTCACTATTCAAATTATATTTAAACTAAGTACATGGTATTATCTAATAAAATACATATTTAAAATTCTAAAAACATATTTATACCAAATCCTAATTAAAATATATTCAAATCATATTTAAAATATTTTAATATAATTTAAATTTGTATTTTTTTAATAATATCATAGTTTTTGTTTTCTTTTTTGTTCATGGTATTTGTTGATTTTTTAATTGAAATTTGTTATACCGCTACCCCGAGGAATAAAGCCCAACCAGCTAAGGAGAATGCCTTACACCTTAACCTCATGAGTTAGAGGTCTCTATGTATAATTAGATAATATTAGTTTGTTAAATAATTAATTATAGTTTATTTATTTTTAAATTTTTAATTACATGAGAATATATATGGCTTAAAGATGGCTCAGTTTGACCCGTTTCTAAGTCGTATTATAATAGTAAAGATTTGAGATTGCATTGCTTTTTTTAAAAGTGACAACATTTTTAGTGTAGTTCGTTACATACTGCCAAAATTTGTCTCACAATTGATGCCTTTGATGATTGTTATTTTCAAGTTATATAAGTATTTTTTCAAAAAAATAAAATGAAACAACCTTAATTATGTTGGGACTAGTCTGGAAGTAAGCAAAATTTGGAGCCAAAATATGGAAAAAAAATTGATTTGATACACTTTGAAAATCTACATTAAATATCTGATTTGATTAGATTTATAAATTTATATTAAATATTTAATTTGACCATATTTGGACGTCTATAATTGGTGCTTACTATTTTAGGTAATGAGTTTCCTATTTTAGCGTTTCCATTGGCAACGCTTCTGCGTGCCCAACAAGTGGTATCAGAGCGTGGTATTGACGCTTCTGATCTCAACAAGCGGTATCAGAGTATGGTATTGACTATTGACACTTCTGATCCCAACAAATTAAGCAATCTCAGACTTATCATTTGCCACTTCAATAATCATATTGTGCCCCAAACTTTGTGTCCCAAACTAACCATATAAATTTGATTCCACCTAACACTACTAACTTAAACTATTTTGATAATGTTGTCATGATTATGTAATTTTCAACAATGTCTTATAATTTGGAATTATTCCTAGAACAAGCCTTCATTAAGATTGTAAATTAAACTTTCTCTAATATATCAATAAAATCTCAATTCTCCTTCTTTTGGCATAGAAGAGCATAAAAAAAAGCATGAAAAATAAAAAAGGAAGGACGAAAACAATAAATCAATGATGGCCTTGACTTGGAAAAATGAAGACAAACAACATAAGAATCAAAACTTTAATTAGTCACCATCTACATAATATATTAAATACATCCAAAAAAGACAAGCTAGTTTAGTCCTAACTTAAGAAGATCGACAAATCTTTCTTTGTTAAGATGGACAGAGGAGACTCTAGCACTAAACGGAAAAAGTAGTAAATAAAAGAAAATTAACATTTTTTTGTCCAAGTCTTAGCATATGTATAAGAGCATCCTTAGTAAGGTCAATTCCAATTTATAGATTCTAGATTCAGAATATAGGAGCTCAATTTGTATGATAGTAAGACTCATCCTAAGTTTTAATTTTTAGATTTTTGATCCGACTCATCCATATGAGTTATTGGTTGGACCTGAAAAATTCTAGATTCAGAATGTATAAAATTGTTTTGTAGAATAGTAAATTCTAATTTGGAGTCCAATTTAGATTTACATTATTTTTTTTTTACATTAATTTTTAACCACACAATTTTTGGAACCAAAGTTCATTTTGTTATTTTTTTTACTATTCTCGTATAAACCTAATCCATCCTATATTTATCGTATTCTTTTTTAAACTTTAGATCTCAAGATGAAATTTTGATCTTCTAATGATGCTCTAAGTTGTACTTGTAGTATACTTGACAAAGCTCTTCTTTCTCTCTCTCTCTCGCTAAACCACCACTTCCACTGTTCCTCTCTCTCTCGCTCTCTGAAGCAACCCCTATTTCTCTACAAAGCTCTTCTTTTTTCTCTATTGAATCCTAAAATAGTATTTAGGAAAGTTAAGAGTACTGTTGGTGTAGACAGTCTATAAATGTCTTTTTTCTCTGTTGAATCATGATTCAGATCAATTAGAGGAGCATCAGGATCTCCAAAAAAATGGTTCACAGATTAACCTGCTGTTGTAGTGCTCTTCCTTCCTACATGGTCGGGATGGCTTAGGTACTGTCAGGGTGGCCGGATAGTGGGTTATTGGTGGTCACCTCAGCACGAGGTGATGCAGAGTTTTCGGGTATGGGGTAAATCAGTACTAGGATAGGGGAGACCGAACTCCCTACAATTGATGTTGTAGCTGCTACATTGCTAATTTTATCGACGTCGAGGGTGCGAGGAGGAGTGGTGGATTGGCGTCACACCCTAGTCTAAAAATATTTGGGACCGACCACGTGTTAATGATCAGCTAATACGACTATGGGAGGATCTAACCCTATTGGACCCACCGAACGTACTCCAATGTTAAAATGTTAACTCCATTAATCCACAACTACTAAGACTCGAGTAGGTAATCTAATCTCAATTCACAAAAATACAAATATATAGATTGGACATAATGTATTAAGGTTTGCTACCAGTAATACTGATGTCCTAACAATCCTTTGAATAACAACATGGGTTGCAAAACTACACTATAACTGCGGAGAAATAACATCATGAATATAACTACGGAAGATACAAAATACAAGTATATCTACCTGAATCTAAGAAGTGAACCCTTGAGGTTTATGAGGGGTAAGCTTTGCATGGTCCTTCTCACCTAACCTAAAAGTAAACGAGGTCCTCATAGGGATATAACAAGATACATAATAACATGTCAAAAGTAAAAGCAGAAATATAACAACCACCTTAGAACCAGGGGACAACTAATAATAACATACTATGTGTAGTGCAATTCGACGAAAACGTTCATACATATGAGTTATCAGGCTAGGAGAAATACTTCTAACTATCTAGCACTCCATAGAGACACTAGTGACTAGTTACTAGTTACTAGTACACAACTTATAACACGTGAGTAAATATAAAGTTATACAAAGGAGTTTATTTGTCTATTAATTATCCTGCCCATCGGATGTGATTACACTAGTCGTATCCATGATGCACCCGTTCGGATGCTAATATCTACTTATAATATTACTTAGGTAGGATATCATATTATTCGTACTTGGTATTATCATATTTTGGGGGGAATTTAAAAATTCGTATATCATGAAGATATTATTTATGATTTTGGGTATCGTTGTGGCATTGAGATGAGTTTCATGCATGATTGGTTTTGCCAGATATCTACAGTTTAGTTTGGTAAGCCCTAAATCCATCCAAATTAGAAATATTTGTAACCATGCTTAACCTATCTCCTAACCCTTATTTCTTATATATATATATATATATATATATATATATATATATATATATATATATATATATATATATATATATATATATATATATATAATTTAATTATTTTCTTCTGTCTTGGGACTAAGCTCCCAAACCATCTTTCTCTTTCTATTATTTTTCTCTATTATTTTAGGAATCCAGCTCCTAAGGGATAGCATTCCAATCCCCCCCCCTCTCTCTCTCTCTCTCTCTCTCTCTCTCTCCCCCTCTCTCTCTTATTTCTCTTCCTAGGCTAGTGCATCAGCCCCTACCTAAACCTCCCCTCCTTCTCTTCTTTTTCTCTCCCTGGCTTAAGGAGGAGACAACCCCCCCACCCCTTTAAATCTCTCTCTCTCTCTCTCTCTCTCTCTCTCTCTCTCTCTCAGCATCCTCTCTCTCCCTTCATTCACTATTCTTCTCTACAAGCCCCGTTACCACAACCATCAGCCTCGAGCAGCAGGGGAACATGCCCAACTCCCCTATTGTAACCGCTTATTTCCTTCTTCGGTGACCCAACCATCGAGAAGTTGAGACTGACCTAGGACCCACTCCTCAGACCATAGATTCTTGGTTCGAGACCCTCAGCTCTATCGTGGCCCTCCTCTGAGACTAACCCTATCAAAAAGATGAGACCCCTAATATCCCTCTCCGATTTCCTATCCTAGCTTCTTCCTGTCAAGACGTCGTCGGCATTGAGCTCGCCGTGATCATCTCGAGCTTACCTAAACCCTTATTTCTCTTATTTTTCTTTTCCTCCCTCTCTTTATAGTAGATCTTCACCGGTGTTAAGCTTTTCGAGATTTGTACTCTATCCCGCCGGCAGAGATGCCGTGCTCCTCTCTTCCGGCCATTGCACTTGGAGGATAGTGCGGCTTGATCCATACGTGCCTCGGATAGTATGTTGTCTCAAACATTAAGCATGCCTCGTATAATATTCCGCTCTACGTCGGCATAATATATCAAGGTGAGTGGGCAGAACTTCGTTCTCTGATTCTTGTATGCCTTAATAACGAATATGAGTTTTTAAATGCTTGTTTTCATAAGAGAATGATAGAGCCTGCCTTACATGCTAATAATTGAACTCACCTAGCTTGTCTTTGAAACAAACATGTCTTCTTAACTAAGAATCCTGAAACGCTTGTCTAAGACTAAGTGTTTGCATGAACATGTTCCACTATCGCCTATGCTTCGAGAGAACCATATCGTGTGCTTGAATGTGTTCAAAGATAAGGCGGCTTGCCCCGCAACAAAGATATATGGTCTGATGGTTTGTCTCGTGTCCATCCTAAAGTTTATTTGATAGTGTTTCATGCATTCGCATCGGTCGAACAATGGCTATTGGTGGAAAGCAACCATGTGTCACGGCTGCTACAGAGATAGTAGAAAGCAACCATGTGTCATGGCTGCCAATAGCATCAGATAAATGAGTTATTGGTTAGCTAGATCAACCGCTGTCAATCCTGAGTTACTCGGGGACCACACTGCATATAAGATAGTTTATTATATTGGCTTGGATAGAGGACCGCCCATAGATATGCAATTGTGTCTAGATGTGCATTTGTCCCTAGAGTCTTTAAGTATAGCTCATGAGACACGCTGCGCACACCCTGAAACAGAATAATCGGCTTGTCTTGCTTATATCGAATATGAAACTCTGTTTTAAAAGATATTTTCAAAACAAAGTAATATGACTCCGTTCTTCTGCTACATGTAACAAAAATAGGTAAAACTAGAAAAATCACTAGTAATATAATATTTTATAACATGTTTACTTAGTGTTGGTTTTAGTGAATGCTTGCTTCTATTCAGTTGTTTATTCTCACCAGTACTTATAAAAGTGCTGACCCACCAACAGTTTAATTGCTTGCAGGTACTGGATCATCCGAGGGAGCGATAGGCGTGCCTCATCCCCAAGACCCAGAAATTCTAGTTTTGATTGCCTCGAGCATGCTTTCGTATAGAGGGGCATAATGTATGAAACGATGCCTTTGTAAACAGAGAACCCAGTCCCTTGATTTGCCCCGAATACTCAGTTGGCTAAATGTTTTGTATTAGAACAATGTCTCTCCGCTGCTTACTCGATTGATGCGATGATAGTCAAACTTTAACAATGTTGTCTTGTGCGGGCGCAACCCCAGGCTCGTACGGCATCATATTCCAGTTTCAAACGACCATACACGCCCCGTTGGAGTGCAGAGGCACGATGATTTGCGTCCGGTGCACCGAGGTACGGTGATTCGCGCCTGGTCCGACGGGGGAAATAGTGGTCGGGAGGCCCTCGGGGCCGGGGCGTGACACCTCGGGCGGCATGTCAGCCTCGAGTGGCATGCCACCTCAGGTAAGGTGCTTTCTTGGGTAGTGTGCCCCTCTTGAGCTACACGCCCTAGAGAATCATTCCTTCTAGGGCAGCAACATATCTCAAGCCTCGTGTGGCCATGGGCTATTAATTTATTAAAAAATTGCCTTTAATTTTTCTTGTTGCATTAATGTTTGTACTATCACGAATTCTGTGTTTTGTCTTGTCTTGTATATCGCTCCGATTAGTGTACCACCTCAAAATTTATGTCCCCTTAATTTTTGTTCATACATTGATTCATATACATGCCTTTTTTTATATCATCTAAATATTTATGTTGTCTCAATTTTTGTGCACATCTTAATTTATGCATATGTCTCAATTTATATGCATGTATCGATTTGTGTTCAATTTTCGATCACTACATGGATTATAGGACCTACATGGTATAAGAATTTTGTTATGTCTTTAATTTATGTATTTCTGTATTTGTGCAATTTCATATTTCATATTTTATATTTTATATTATAATCATTGTTTGTTACTAATTTCGAGTATACTATTAGACGTGCAAAGCATGGACCTGGATTGAACTTCTGTTGAAGTTTGCTTATATAACCAAGCCATCAAGGCCCTCCTTGCTCGGTAACTGCTTCATGCCCATGGCGCTTCATGTCCTATATTTATTATAAAATTATTATACGTATAACTTATAAACTGTAAAATTAATATTAGAACTATAAATATTGATTTTAGTGTAGAACGGTTCGGTATCGGGCTGACACCCATACCATACAACTCAGATGGAACCCCTACACTCTGAGGACACAAGCACGACCCGACTATGAAATGGTCCCGATTGAAGGCAACTCTAGAGGGGGGTGAATAGAGTATGTGTCAATATTACCCAATAAAAATTATCTAGTTACCAACTAAAACTTTAACAAGCAATATAACAAGTATATGGAATATAAAGAGAGTTCATAAATCATAAACGCTAATACTGCGATATATACTGGTTTTCCTTGTGGATGACTAATCCATTCTCAAGAACTCTTGCTTAGAGTTAAATTCACTATTATCACAAATAGCGTACAACACAAGTTTTGATCTGAAGTGGTTGCCGACTTCTTACAACCACGTGCTTTGATCAGAAGAGTATGCATATTTCAGACTTGAAATAAATCTTAGAATTTTCTAAGCTAGTGCAACTCAAACAACTTCTAATCAAAACCGCACTGGCACTTAGAAAGCTTGGGAGTTATAATCTTGGGGATGAAGAAGATTGAAGCGCAGATTGTATTCTCAAATGAATAGATGAAAGTAGGAATGAGTGAGTGAGAATGGTATGGATTTTAAGACTATTTATAGGCTTTTTGTAGACCAAGTTCGGACGAAGTTCGGTCCCCACAAATTTAAAATTTTGAACGTTAGAGCTTGGTCTTCAGGAAGACTTAGTCGAATCAGGAAAGGCACCCTGACTAAGTTTAGCCTGAGTTCTGTCAAAGTTTTGTTGGTCAGAGTTTTGTAGGTTTCACCCTGACTAAATTCGAATTGGTCGTGTGTGCGACAAATTTGATCAGTATCCATCGAAGGTCACTGTATCATGACTTTTTAAAATTTCTTAATTAATTCATGCACTCTCGTCGTGCCGTAACAAAACTTACATTATTGGACTCATAACGTTATGTTGGTTTTGTGACCAAAGTTTCGTTCGATTCTAAGAACGTTGACTAGAACGTCATTTTACGAGCCCCGCGATCTGACTTAACGGTCGATTTTGTGACCGGCTCATCAAAATTCAATTCTGGACATACCGTTGAGTTTGTATCGTCGTTTTGGTCTCGTTACATATATAGTTTGCTGATTTTGGAGAACTTTATTCCTAACCCATTTTGTGGTGCAAACCTGGCTACTTGTGGACTATGTTTTGACCCAAAATTATTATTTTTGCTTATATGACCAAATTGGACATATGGGTAGTCTATTCTACCTATTTCACTTAATTTGGACACTTAGGTAATGTATATTTCAGCATCCGAAGATGTTTGTTCTGCTCCTATCTTTTCTGCTACTATTGACTTGACGAGTTCACTATCTGGACGTCGTCTTACCACCATTCAGGATCTAGGCAAGTATACATTGCTATGTTTACTGTCTTTGCTATTTATTTACAGTATTTACTTGTATATTTTCTTATTGATTCTATTCTAGATTATATAAACTGCACGTCCAAGTTATACTTGGGTGAAAGCAACTAGATTAGTCGTTCTCGTATCTTGTACTTATTTTATGCATGTTGACCTAGTTTTACTGGACTACCTTATGATTGGGGGATATACTTATATCTTCCTTGGTCATGACACTCAGATGACACGATTGAGACATCTTGTTAGGGGCACGGACTACGTATTTGACTGGCCAACAATACGTAAGGAACATGTAACGGATAAAGAACGTAACTGCTATGATTAGTGTATTAGATACTCAAGCAGTTACAAAACGGAACATATTATGGATATGACTTAGTCAATGGGAGATTATGGAGGAGGACAACTATTATGCATATGAGACAACCACATTAGTATACCATAGTCTCCAGACAGAACTATGGGATTTGATGAGTTATGCAGATGCCCTCTGATATTCTTGGATCATTACGGATGGATACAGATGACTGTTGACAGTATATGTATACCACTAACCTTGAGCTACTTGGACTAGTCGAGTTAGCTGGAATCCCAGCATACGAAAGTTGTCCTCTAAATTACACATTTAGGTGATTAGAATCACTCTTACAGCAGTTATGAGTTTATTTTATTTTATATAGCCTTTTATATTATGTATCTTATTACGTACCTCTGAGAACCTGATTTCCTGCCAGATTTGTAGCATTGATTGTCGTTGAGTCCTTCTGGAGCTATTGACGAGTATCGTCTCGGTATGCAGGTTTTGTGACTAGGTACTTGTTTTTCATCTTCCGTAGTTACAGATACTTATTTTTATTTCTTAGTTATCTTTTGTTATAGCCTAGTATTTATATACTCAAATTATTTGTTTCGAGTCTATTCGGACAAGTGTTCTATGGGGTGCACACCATGAAATATGTTGTACATTCTTATATTCTACTCTTTTACTCATGGAAGGCTAGTGACCTAGTCTTCTCTATCAGGAATTCCTTAGGTCTACTCTGTGGATTGAGAAATAGATATATTTATTGTGTTATCTAGATAGTGACCATTACTGAACAGCTTATACGTATTCGAGTTGGACTGGAGTCCACTTGATACTTAGCTGGCCATTGCTACGTAACCAGATCATATGCATTTTGGGACTGGGGCGTGACACATAATATCAAAACTTGATATGTAATATTGTAATATATGATAAAGTCTTTTGACAAAGTAAGGTAAATTTTATATATTTATATTTTCAAAAAACAAAATATCATTTTATATTTTTTTGATCAATGATTTTCAAATACAAACTGAGATACAATGAAGTTGATTTATGAATATCAAGTATGAAAACCAATTATGAAAAATATTATATAGATTTTTGAAATCTTACTAAATTCTTGAATCAGGTTTCGAGAATATTAGTACCTCGCCAGTCCAGATGACTACAATTCTCTTTTCACGATTTATTTGATTGACTGCAGTTCTCATTGCCTAATCAAATCAATTGAAAAATATTTTTGCTCTTGACACAAATAAATAAAAAGTATTCATCAAATCGATTACAAACCTTGCTCCATTTATTTTTCTCGACTCTTATATCAATTCACTTGTGTTCCGACGTATCTGCACAGTCCCGTCGACTTGCTTACCGATCCTAAGCTAAGTCATTTCTCAAAATATATTCCATCGAGTCCTACTTCTATCAATCTCATTTCGATATGCTAAATCTATTTCGATACGCATGTATTCATTTCGATAACGCAAGGGTCAACTTTGAACCTGCCTTAACATCAACTTGACTCATATCGTATCCGTCCAACTTTCGAACGGAACTTGTCCATGTTTGTTACACCATTTGACAATGTTTATATTTACTATACCTCGATCACAACTGAGTTATTGACTATCTTAACATCGAAATCCTCGAGCAAAAATGATCAAATAATCTAAGTTTTATGTGACGAAATTATGCAGCTCCTTCATACTCAAACGAGTTTCCTTCTGCACAACCAACAATTTCCTTATGCTTACAAAATTTCTAGTCCTTGGTTGTTACTCTTCGATATACACTAATCCCTTATGCACGTGTGCGCATATACCCACTATCGATTTTCTTTCGGTTCGATTCTCCACATCGATAATTATTTCCTCTTGTGCAGCCATATTATGTTACTCCAAGTTTCTATCCCACCGATTCGATTATCATACTTGATCCACATCACTCTTTCAATAAGTTTTGAATAGTGATAACCAACCATACCTTCCGAGTCTAAACATATGTCTAATCGATTCGACCATTTCCTCGACATATAGTTCCCTTCGCTATTCTCAACCAATCGTCCATCTTATACTTTCTGAATTCTCGTTCGACGTAACATCCGTTGACATGAGTCTGTTCCCGACCATTCGAACCTAATGTATTAAAGAATGCTTGAATCACATGCTGTCCTACAAATTTCCAAACTATTCTCGGTGCTACCCAACTCGTTGCGGGCAGATCTATCACCATCCATACCAACGTTCTGATGCATGCATCACTTTGTGGTATGGCATATACTACTCAAAAATTGAGCCACTCTTCGCATCATACTTCCTTTGCATTGATTCGACATATATTCTAAATTTCCAATCTTGTGGTGATCCTACCGACAACAAACTTGACGTTCCCTTAAAGTCTGACACGAAACTCGGCCAACATACACTATCACTTACTATTTCTATTGATCCCGTCCTTTGCATCTCGTTCAACATGTCCTTTTTGATATTCTAAGTCGTTACTCTTATCCGTTCAACACATTGTTATCCTTTCGATGTTCCCATATTTCTTACATACATGATATCGTTCGACAGATCGACTTGCTGCAATGATGCAACAAATATCTCCCAGATCGACTTGCTGCACTGATGCAACAATGTCTCACGGTGTTACTCGGTACAATCAATAAAAATATATATGCAACAAACACACACAATAGTTTAACTTATATAGACTTATTGTATGGAACATCCAGTATAGCATCGAGTAGAGTCAAGAGTCATTCGAACGCGGAAGCAACTTATAAATGAAACAAAACCAATAATTGTCAAAGAAAGTAAAATCGGGTGCTCTGATACCATTTTTCATGCCCCAACTCCGTAGAGTCGATAATCATCCCCCGAGGGTGATATCGCACGAGTTTAGATTTCACTCTCACAATACAAGAAGATAAAACATAATGGTTATCATCGATACGGCCGTGTTACAGTGGAAGAAATATAAAGTCATAAAAGGAAACATACAGAGTATACGAAGCGAAGCTCTTTATTGATAATTGCAGCGGTTACATAGGATCTGAATAGCCCCATTGAATATGCTAATTTTGCTTACAACACTCATTAATCTCTCTTGCCCACAAAGGATCTCGCCGTCCCATACATCATGTCTTCTTATATCCAAGCATACATTCTGGCCGAACACCTGCATGTTGCTAATCCACACTTCCAACGCCTTTGGTACGTTCGAGCGATCCTTCGTACCTGGGGGGTTGGTTATCAATATACATCTTGTATTGGTGAGCTAGTTAACTCACTCGCCTAAGCCGACACTAAGTAATCATGTGAAGCATGCAGTTTTATATCATGGTGTTGCATTAAAACTTAGATACATTTCAGTTCATATTCATGGCATATTACAGAAGTAGAAAAATATATACATATTTAAGCAGTGAAATTACATAAGCATGTATGCATGATATACTCGATCGCGTAAGTAGTTAAGCATGCTAACATGTTATACTTGAATCGTGTAAGTAAAACAGAGAGGCAGGCTAAACTACGTCACTCGTTTGTGACTTATAACCAAATCTAATGCGTCTACTATTACACTGATACACGACGAATTCTTGCCACCCTTGCATCAAGCATTCACTAGTATGCCTGCACTTATCTATATGAAGGTCATTGGTGATATCGATACTATAAAAGATATGGCATTGCACGCAGCCCTTTCAGTCCGAGGTACGAGCCCTACTGAAGGTCCATAATGCTACGACATTAACGATGCATCCTCTTAGTCTGAGTCAACCTGAGGTCCATAATGCCGTCGTGCCAAAGCACATTCACTTAGGTATGCGATGCACCATTCCAGCTCTGGGTAGCAAGTCCAACTGGAAGTCTCGCTATACCGTTCTCTGAAGGACTACAATTTCCTCCTGGTCGAACGGTCCTGGTGCCCCGGAGCATCAGTTCGAGGAAGGTTGAACCTTGTGCAAAGGTTGTCCATGACCACGAAATGCGTGAATAGCTAATTATAAAATGCAAGCATGGTATCGAATGTAAGTACGACGAGATACCTATCTACTCATCCCACTATACCATACTTGTGGTATTGACCGATTAATGTTCAGGTTGGCAACCCGAAGGTCCCAACATACCGAGTCACTATGTCGCTTATCGACACAGTGTTCCGCGGACACCATACCCCTTTCGATAATTCTGTAGGCCCCATGCCCCTTCCGACATAGTTGCATGGTTTCAAACCGCAACTGCACGCTTTGCTTGACAAAGCATTTTGCCTGATACTCGTGTACAGATGTACGCTTCCACCTTTCGCATACAGGCAGTTCCGTGGCGTTGTGCCACAATTGCTCGCTTCACTTGATGAAGCATTCTTATGATTCTCGTGCTCTAATGCACGCTTCATTATACTTGTTTAATATTTTATCTTAGTGTTGAACATATGTTACATCTTATATTTGTCGAACCATGCACATTGAATCTATGATATTTCTAGCATGCAAAGGGAGTATTTTCGTAAGGCATGAAGGAGTAGAGGAGAATGGTCAAAGCCTGTCCACTTATACTTATTTGTCTAGTTTTGGCGAGTCGACATAGTCTATCACTCTGACTACATGATCTAATGCGATGCACGATCTCTCACGCACTATTTCTGAACTAGCACACTGATCCATCTATGATGTTGACTCTGTGCTTCTATCCACAACGGAGCTAAATATCGACCTCAGAGAACTTTGCGTAAAGCCTGCACATGAAACCAAATCCGAATTAATACTTCTTCCAGTACTTATTGACTCATCGTAATGCACTGTGCGATGCAGGGCATTACAGTTAGGACTTGGGCTTCCTTTTCCAATTTCTTCTTATTTTGCTCCATCTTCTTGTTCTTCCTCCTCCTCCTTCAATTTCTTATTCATCATTCTTCTTCTTCTTCTTCTTCTTCTTCTTCTTCTTCTTGTTTCTTTTTTTAATTGGGGAAGATATAAGGAGAAAAAATAAAATAATATGAGTGGTGGTGGCGGTGTGTAGTAGCTGACGGGGAGGCGGTCGCCAGCACAAAGGCGGCTACAAGAGATGGGAAGAGGGCTTGGCTTCATGAAGATAGGTAAGAGAGATATAGATACTGAGAGACTGAAAGATAGAGAGAGTGATTGAGGGAGAAGACACACACACACACACACACACACAGAGGGTAGGAGGGACATAGAGAGGTCGATTGTGAGGGAGAGAGAGAGATAGAGAGAATGTAGACTCTCTCTCCCGCTATACATATATATCTTCTTATTCTTCTTTTAAAGAAAAATCTCAAATATTATTATTATTATGTTTTTAGTATAAGATTACCCTTTACCCTTCTCTTTACAAGTAAGGAGACTCATGTATACCTAAGTGTCAAGGTTGATTTATAAATTATAAATTTTACAAGGGTATTGTTTGTAAAGTTTTATTTTTTTAAGAGAAATGGGTTTAATTTGCAAAATAATAATAATAATAATATATAATAATTATTATGATCAATATTAACCATATTTAAATGATATACCACCATAAGTAAATATATATAAATAATATAGTTACCAATATACGGATATCGAATTCGGTATCTTAGAATGCAATTATGACACACAAGTAGTTTTAGATTCTTTATTTTTGCGTCACGACTTGTCGGGAGGGAGAATACAAAGTAGGCATGTAGTCCATTATTACCAACAGGTCGGGACTGTTAGACATTGAGTACATGACTGTACCGACATGATTTTTACTTATATTTAGGACTATTAGTCGTTTATGACATGCCTTATTATTCTTCAGTCCCTACATGCCAAATTATGTATTCTAAACTCACATTCACACACTTAGTTTCTTTTATCGTGTAGTATAGTATCCTTTGATTTTTAGGCTTGTCATGCTTACTACTAGTACTTATCTTATTTATTTACATGCTTTACTTCCATTACTTGTCATGTCATATTTATCATGTTATTTAGTGTAATTTTGTCATGTTATGGTACTTGCTCCAATTCTGACTAGATACGTTAAAATTTAGGCGAGAACGATTATGCACCTACCTTTTATGATCCACATGAGGATATAGTTGATGGCACAGTTGGTGAGCTAGCCCTTGTCCAGGATGATACATTCTAGGAGTAGAGTAGTTTAGCTTAGATTAGTATTTCTTTCAGTATTTTTTTGGGATTGTCCCCAAACTACTTTCTTTATGGCATGTATTAAAAATTATGGATTGGTGGATGTTAAAACTTATTATTTCTAATATTTGTAGCATTTTATATTTTTTTTCTTATCTTATTTTTTGTTAATTTATTTTATATCCTGTGGATGAGTTAGATTAGAACCCTTGTGATCTGATGATGCATTTCTAGAATAAAGATATGGTTCATGATTAAGGCTTAGACAATGCCACCGATGCTACATCGTAGGCTAGACGTACTCATGTACTCGTACCCAATTATTTGGAAGTGGGTCGTGACAATTCAGTCTCATGTGCCAAATTTTATGCACATCAAAATTGAATATGTAAGCCCTCTCGGTTCTATGCGAAATTTAGAAATTAAAGAAAGAGAGAATGCATGCAGATAAATATACATAGTTAATGACATCCTACATTCTTGTTTCTCCAAAACATACAATTAATTATATTCCCTAACCGTATAATTCAGCTTATTTCATAGTAAAATGATCAATATAATCACAACTCAAAGTAATGACCACATAACAATAAAATAATCGATGGTTGCTCATCAAAAATTCTATGGCCAAAAAGTCATCTATGCTACATTTTTGGAATATCATGAGAAGCCTCTCTCTTCATAAATTTTGGCTTCTTCATCTGCACAAGGAATTCAAACATTTAAGCCGTCATCGATTAACTTGCTGAATCCTAATGACCACACAACAATGAAATAATCGATGGTTGCTCGTCAAAAATTCTATGGCCAAAAAGTCATCTACGCTACATTTTTGGAATATCATGAGAAGCCTCTCTCTTCATAAATTTTGGCTTCTTCATCTGCACAAGGAACTCAAACATTTAAGTCATCATCGAGCGACTTGCTGAATTCTTTGATCTATAACCAAAAAGGAAATATAGTACGTAAGGCCCTCTCAAACACAAGTTTGTTCTATGTTGTACTAATATGGACACACATATGGATAAGAAAATAATACAAATAGGGAATGTACATTGATACAAATAGAATACAAATACGTAAGGCCCTCTCTGTTTGCTTGGTCAAAATTGGGTTCGAAGTTGGCTAATCTTGCTCATCACTATGTAATCAGACATAACGTATAAGCTTCAATTTATAACCCAATAAATCAACTCTCTCTTGTAGAAGCATAAAAAGTGTGCCTCAGATAGATAGCGTAGTTTTTTACAAATAAACCCAACAAGTAGAAGAATGGCGCACTTCTTATTTCAGAAGAAAGACGTGCATTCTCTTACTTTGGCGCACTTTTTATTAATTTTAGAGGATGACACACTTTTCAGAGAGTAGAAAAGTGGCGCACTTTCTTAATGTTATAAAAGGTGGCGCACAAACGATCTTCTCTCTCTCTCAACATTTAATGCAGCAGACTGATAGAGGCAGAAACCGAAGAATCAGAGGTCAACATTACAGTGGAGCTATGACACGCAGACCCAGGTTGTCGTTTAGTGACCCAACTACTGTGTTATTCCCTTCAAAAGTGCGTCGTAGTGCCATTTTCTTCAAAAGTGCGTCGTAGTGCCAATCTCTTCAAAAGTGTGCCACGGTGTCATTTTCTTCAAAAGTGCGCCGTAATGCCATTCTCTTCAAAAGTGCGCCGCAGTGTCATTCTCTTCAAAAGTATGCCATAGAAGTGCATCGTAGTGCCATTTTTTTCAAAAGTGCGCCGCAGTGTCATTCTCTTCAAAAGTGCACCTCAGTGTCATTTCCTTCAAAAGTGTGCCACAGTGCCATTTTCTTCAAAATTGCGCCGTAGTGCCAATCTCATTAAAAATGTGCTTGTCTTCAGACAACTTCAAAAGTGCACATATTATCCTAACCGATAGTGAGAAGTTACAAATGCGTGTCTTACATCTTGTACTTTTCTTTAAAGGTGTATAAATAACTGTCCCTCATGACTTATGCTTTCCTCGTATAGGAAGCTACGTGTCAAGCAGGTAGCAAGTTGCGCACCCACTCATACAGAACGTAGGGTGTTAATCTACCAAAAGTGCGCGCATAATGGTAAAACAGTATTGACTGTCCATAATGAGCGCATTCTCTCATAACCACTTTTAAACTCTATAAAATGGGACACACATGGACAGATAGAGAGAAAGAAGCTAGAATTCTCATATCTTTGAAATTCAAGAGCAGAGTGAGAGAAATAGAAGCTTCTTGTGTCGTTGTGCCAGAGCTTTCTTATTGTTCAACTCTTTAAGTTGTTCGCAGCAATCTTCAAGTCTTTGAAATTCAAGTGCAGTGTGAGAGAAATAAAAGCTTCTTATGTCATTGTGCCAGGACTTTCTTATTGTTCAACTCTCCAAGTTGTTCTCAACATTCCCTAATTTTTTCTGTCGTCGTGTGCATTTCTTCATCATCGAGGGTCCAAGGAGTAAAGTGATCATCTGCAGATCAGATCTCTACAGCTATACTTTTCCAGAATCAATTGTACTTAGATTCCTATTTAGGACATTTTTATACTTTTTTTTCTTTTCAATATTTTGTAACACAAAAGTTTTGTAGAAACTTTTTCTCGCAAACAAAGATGACGACTCTGTTGGGGACCTCCTTCTCCTTTGACGAGAAGGCGATAGATCAACTCGATACTTCTTCAGTCGTCTCAACGCAGAAGACCATGGTCGTGAAGTTCGACCAACAGGCATATAAAGAAATACTCCTTTCTGGGGGTAATGTTCACCCCTCATCCGTACTCAAGTCAAGGAAAACTTGTAAAGTATGGGTGCCCAAACCTCATCATGTATATCCCGAAGTTGCTGCCAACAAGGGAAATAGCCTTCTGATTGACGAGAGTTCCCTTGTCAATTCTGTTCATATCAATGACTTGGTAGACAATACCCTTGCATTAAACAAGGTATACAATTTGCACAACTCGCATAATTTTAAGCAAAGGGTGATCCATACCCAAGTTTTTCAATCCCTTGCGTTAAACAAGGGATATAATTCGCGCAACTCGCACAATTACGAGCAAAGGGTGATCCACACACAAGCTCCTCAGTACGCAGATATTTGCTGTAATATGCGAGGCAAGCAAGGCATGGACTGATGGAACTAAGGACCCCCAGGAAAGCAGATTATTGTGCATATCGATCGATAGAAGATAAACAAGTTTAATACGTGATCTAACTCTTCAAAGACGGAAACTCGGGTTCACGAATTATACCTGAAGTAACGAGAAGAAGATAAAGTTTTTCAGCAACCTTGATCAGTTAGCGACCCCAAGATCTTCTATACGTAATTCTTCCTCGGATTAGACATCGTATAGGCAATGATCTTCCAACCTTTTCTTCTTCTTGGCCGATCTTTTTTCTCTCCTTACGTGAAAGACGAATTTAGAGAAAGTTGTTTGCTTTTTTTTATCACAATGACAGCCAGAGAATAGAGGATATATATAGGCTACGGAAGGGACCATGTGGATAAATTAGGGTTAGATCTCCTAATGTATTCGGGTATCCCATGTTCAGCCCGAACACATAACCCTGGCCTGTTAACAATAGCTCAGTCCACTAAAGATCTATTGTTGTACTACTTTTCTAATCCCAAATTACGATTATGGGCTCCTTCTTATTATATGTTTGTTTTTCTCCCCATGTTAAGATATCGAATGCCGTCAATTAAATTAAGTTATTGACAACTATATTGATCAACATATTTTATCCTTTAGTAGTACCACTCAACTTTATTTGTTATGCAGATATAATCCACCTGCAGGGTTTACATGAAAATCCTTATGAGTTCCTTAAGGGGACATCATCAACCCGATGTATCGGGAAATGGATTCCTTTTATAATCAACAGTACATCATACACACAATGTTATTACCCAATTCATAGAGGTTATTGATCCATAATGAATCTCACTCTTTTATGAGTCAAATTAATGCACACTGCATATACATGTTTGTTATTATATCCGGATTAAGAGCATACGCATCCATAATAACATAGGTGTTTGTTCTCTTATGTAGTCAGTACAAAGAGAACAGCCTCAAGTGATCCTGTTCAATACACACAAAGGGTACTAGTGTAAACCTATAGTCAAGATAGACTAATACCATATAATATTGCAACCTTTTTAATGGTTTGCCAAGTCCATCTAGGTTGTGAACTATTTATATATTTTACAGAAAACTGATAATATGATCTTCTGTGTGACACCACACACCATATTATCTATAATATAGAATATCAAACACTTGCATTAACATTATAACAAATACAACATACAAATATTTGCCCATATGATTCTTATTTAAAAATAAGAAAATATAGTTAATACAAAGTGATTCTTTTAGTATAACCCTAATAATCTCCCACTTATACTCAAAGCATTACTCTTTAGTATACTGTTACAAATCTTCCACTTATACTTAAATCCATGCTGCTAAGCATCTGACTCCCATTCCCTCAACATGACTATCAAAACCCTTAGCTGGTAAGCTCTTTGTAAAGGGATCAGCTAGGTTGTCTGCTGATGCTATCTTGATCACAACAACTTCTCCTCTTTTTATGAAATTTTGTATCAGGTGGTACTTGCACTTAATGTGTTTACCTGTCTTATGGGCTCGTGGTTCCTTCGATTTTGCAACTGCACCACTATTATCATAATAAAGTATAATAGTCTTAGGCAAACTAGGTACCACATCCAAGTCAAATAGAAAGTTTCTGAGCCAAACCGCTTCTTTGGCTGCCTTAGAGGCTGCCACATACTCGGCTTCTATGGTGGAATCGGCAATATATTTTTGCTTGATGTTCCTCCATACTATGGCTCCACCTCCTAAAGTAAATACATAACCTGAAGTAGATTTTTTGGCATCCCTATCTGTCTAAAAATCTGAGTCTGTATACCCCAAGGGCACTAAACTATCTACATGATAAACCATCATATAATCTTTATTCCTTTTTAAGTACTTTAAAATATGCTTTACCGCAGTCCATTGATCTTGTCCTGGGTTAGACTGATATCTGCTAACCATGCAAACGATAAAGCATATGTCTGGTCTCGTACATATCATTGCATACATTAAGCTTCCTACTACCGAAGCATAAGGAATCTCTTTCATGTCATCTATCTCTTAGGTGTCCTCGGACACAGCTTCTTTGATAGATCAATTTTATGCCTAAAAGGTAAGAAATCTTTCTTAGAATTTTTTATGCTAAAATGAGTTAGTATAGTATCGATATAGGTAGCTTGGGATAAGCCTAACATCCTTTTCATGCGATCTCGTAGAACTTTGATCTCAATGATACGACCTACTTCTTCCAAGTCTTTCATATCAAACTGCTTGGATAACCATACCCTTACATTAGATAACACCTTCATACTATTTCCAATGAGCAAGATGTCATCCACGTAAAGTACTAGGAATACTGCTACATTTCTGTCACACTTTTTGTATACACATGCTTTATCCGGATATTGATCAAATTTATAAGATTTTATCACTTGATCAAAACGGATATTCCAAGATCTGGAAGCTTGATTAAGTCCATAATGGACTTCTTGAGCTTACAAACAAAGATGATCTTTGCCCTTTTAAATAAATCCATCTGGTTGCTTCATATAGATGTTCTCTTCAAGACTTCCATTATGGAAAGCTGTCTTGATATCCATTTGCCAAATCTCATAATTGAGATAAGCTACAATAGATAAAATAATCCGGATAGACTTAAGCATGGCTAATGGCAAAAGTATTTTCTCATAATCAATACCCTCTTTACGAGTAAAACCTTTCACAACAAGCCGAGCTTTAAATGTTTCAATCTTACCGTCTAATTCTTTTTTTCTCTTATAAACCCACCTACATCCAATGGCATTTACACCAGTGGGTGGTTTTACAAGCTCCCGGACTTGATTAGAATCCATAGATTCTATTTCAGATATTATTACTTTTTGCCAAGATTCTGCATCTTTATCTTGGAGTGCTTTATTATAGGTGCAGGGATCGAAATCTTGTTCCTCACGGACAAAGTCTAATGATTCTTCCAAGAACATGAATCTATCAGGTTATACAATAACCCTCCCACTACGATGAGGCACTATAGGTTATGGTGTAACATTTGTGACACGTTATGCAGTTACTTGTGGTTCCTCCTATTTTACTGTTGGTACTGAAGCATTTGGTGTCTCATCTCTCAGTTCTTCTAGAACAACTCTACTCATTGGTTTATGGTTCATCACATAGTCTTCCTCTAAGAATCGGACATTAGTGCTAATAATGACCTTCTGATCATTAGGACTATAAAATAAATCTTTTTTCGTTCCTCTTGGATAACCTACAAACAAGCGTACTTCTGTACGAGATTCTAACTTATCTGCTTTTCCATTCAGCACATGTGCTAGACTACCCCAAATTCGAACATGTTTCAGACTAGTCTTACGCCCGGTCCACAACACTGTGGAAATAATATATACTAACTTAGAAGGTACAAAGTTCAAAATATAAGATGCAGTCTCTAAAGCATATCCCCAAAATAAATTTGGTAAATCCGAATAACTCATCGTTGATCTAACCATCTCTATAAGAGTCCTATTCTTTTTTTCTGCTATACCATTCTATTGGGGTATTCCAGGTGTAGTCAATTGGGATGTAATCCTAGCTTCTGATAAATAGTCCCTAAACTCTCTAAAGAGGTACTCGCCACCACGATCTGAATATAAAGACTTGATACATTTTCTATGACGTTTTTCCGTTTCAGCCTTGTACTCTTTGAATTTCTCAAAGCACTCAGACTTATGGCACAATAAATAAATGTATCCATACCTTGAATAATCGTCAATAAATGTGACAAAATATTAAAAGCCACCTTTAGCCTGGACAGTCATGGGCTCACACAAATCAGAATAAACTAATTCCAATATATCTTTGGCTCTATACCCCTTTGTCGTGAAAGGGCTTTTGGTTATTTTACCTTCCAAGCAGGATTCGCAGACTGGAAGTGCCTCTACTTCCAATGAACTCAAAGGTCCATCTTTAACCAGTCTTTGAATCCTTCTTAGATTAATATATCACAACCGCAAGTGCCAAATATATGTTTGGTTCATACAAGAAGGTTATTTTATCTTATTTAAGTTAGAAGACATGTTATTCATTTCCATAAGTTACATTATGGGTGAAATATGATTAATGACATACAAATTATCAACTAATGCACCAGAACAGATAAAATAATTATTTTTTCTAATAACAATATTGTCATTAAAATAAACTGAATATCCATCCTGAACTAGCATAGAAACAGAAATAAAACAGAAATTAAATTTCTTCTAAGTGAAGGTGCATAAAGACAATCTCTCAATGTCAAAGACTTATTTTTACCAAAAGATTAAATAGCATCTCCTACTACAATGGCTGTTACTTTTGTAGCGTCACCCATGAACAAGCATATCTCTCCATCACTAAGCCGCCTAGTTTCCTGGAACCCCTGCAATAAATTGCATACATGATTAGTGGCTCATGTATCTATACACTTGGTGCCGGTAGATAATACCGCTAAACATGTTTCAACTATTAGTAAATGAGATATACCTTCTTTATTCTCTTGTTTGAGAAGTGGACAGTCACTCTTCGAATGTCCTGACCCTTTGCACTTGAAACACTTATCTTTCAACTTTTTCACAATGCCTTGAGGTCCCATGCCCTTTTTTGTTGAATTTGCTTATTTTTGAATGTTATTCTTCTTCTTACTGCCTTTCAGCTTAGAAGTAGAAGCCTTTTCAGTAACATAAATATGACCATTCTACCTCATGAGAGCCTCAGCATCCTGCAGTTCTTTCACAAGTTCTATCAAACTGTACATCCTTTTGTTCATGTTGTAGTGAAGAAAAAGAGTGTCAAAACTTTTAGGCAGAGTCCCGAGAATAATATTGACCTGAGTTTCCCCATCGATTTTAACTCCAAGGATCTCCATCTCATTCGGATGACCCATTATCTTGGAAACATGATCTCTTACTGTCATCCCTTCAGCCATAGTTGTATTCATCAAACTCTTTATAGATAACTTCCTAGCTGCCCTACTCTGATGTTCGAAGAGTTTCTTGAGGTTGTACATCATGTCATAAGCTATGGCCATGGCCTGATGCTGATGTTGCAGTACATTTGACATAGATACAAGAATGTAACACCGTGCCATCTCATCTACCTTGATCCACTTCTTATAAGCCTCTTTGACCACTTTATCAGAATTAGCATCTGGCTTAGGAGGACATTCCTCATGGAGTACATATTTGTACTCTTCAGCAGTTAAGACAATATCCAAGTTACTTTTCCTGTCAATGTAATTAGGGCCAGTAAGTTTGTTTTCTTTAAGAATCACCATAAGTGGACTGAATTAACCCATTTTTGAAATCCTGATAATCACATAAATAATAATTATGTAGGGCAAAAACTTTTTGAACTAAAAATATATTGATTCTCTCAAAACAATAATAAAAAGTTCACCAACACCTTAAACACCATGAATTTAATATGCCACGATAGTATGGATGTATACTAATTCAGTATTTGTGTCACACCCCAGTCCCAAAAATATGTAGGACTAGGACACGTAAGCATGCCAGCCGCATGGTTATGGCACTCCAATATATGGAAACCATAACACATACGTACACTGTATTGTGAACAATAATTCACAAGTGGTAAAACTATCACAAGTCACAGGGTATAATCTAAATCTCATCCACAGAAATCATATATATAAATAACCAGTAACTATGTAACTAGATCTTAATATAAAGTATCTAAAGATGACAGTCGGATGGAAACAAATCTACTGCCGAAATAAAATATAAAATTAACAAGATAAATACCCTATAAGTACAACATCTGACAATCACGAGGCTCGAAGAGAAGACCTTCTCAAAATATAAGTAGCTTGTCCGGATCTGCGCTCCTGCGAATACTCATAAAGATTTACACCTGGAAAGGGACCAGGTCCTTAGAGGGACGTAACAAGATACATAGAAGCATGCCATAAAGTAAATATTGAATAAATAAAGGGGGTGTGCTAACCATCTAAGTGAATACAATTTGAGGACAACATTGGTACGTATGGGAAAGTGTAGGCTAGACATATGCTGACATAATTCATCAATCGTCATGACTGACTAGTATATGCCACATATGCCCCCAGACCATGGGCGCTCTGATATATATAACGTCCATCTCCGAGGAGTATGGTATCTGAAATAGTATAACATCCAACATTCTTTAGAGTATGGTATCTGCAAAAATCACCAAGTAACATCCAACACTCTAGAGAATGTGGTATCTACAAAATATATACGTCCATATCACTCCGTCGAGTGCGGTATCTGTATAAAGGAGGTGGGTGTCCCATACGCCTACTAGTCATCCTTTCCGCCCAATGATCTATGCATGTTGTATCCACAACATGCCTTAGCTACTACGCCGAGGCGTCGTAACTCTGGCTCATAGTCTATCGTTAGAACAATAGTCCAACCTTACAACCAAATAAGGACAAGGATTGGGCCTTCGTACCACAATATTCTATGCTCCGACTACTAATAACTGCTAAGTCTTCTATCATGCATTGCTAATAGCAATTATTCCCTATCCGTCATACGCCTACACGTACAGGTGGCCAACCACATATGCAAGTCCGTGCCCTACATGAGACTCACAACACGTGTAAGAAATGTGTCAAGGCCTGGAGAGTTATACCGATAACTCTACAACTTTAGGTGGGTCCACTAGACACTAGGTCAGACACAAGTCCTAACGTCAACGCATTCGTTGACTGCACCCGAGTCTTCTCGGACGCGTACAGTTTATATAATCTAAAATAATAAATATACAACTAAAATTATAACTGAGTTTACACAGTACAACAAGGCAAGGTATACTTGCCTGGAACTCTGGTGTGTGCAAGCAATGTTCCGGAACCAGCAGTCAAGGTAGCATCGTCTCGGATGCCTACGAACAGATAACCCAAAATTATAAATCACTAAATCACACCACGCTTAATTACCTATGCTAATATAATACATGTATACATACATAACAGATATACATATATATACATTAGATAATTTAATAACATACTTACTTATATATACAACTATGCATATAGACATATGTACATATATACATTATACATAATATATACATAAACAACCATGAGTATAACACTATATATCTATATACATAATATACATAAATAAAATAGGTACGTACATATATATACAATTAAATAAGCATTTATATATAAATACATAAATATAAATACAATGATACCTTAATACGTACATAGATACATTTATACATCAGACATTATATAAATACATTATATAAATACCATAATACATTAATACGTATATAAATACATTAATACATATATATTGACAATAATACATTAATACATTATAAATACATTTAACACATATATAATTACTTAAATACATTAGATATTATACATTAAATAATACATTAAATATATAAATACATTTATACATATATACATAAATATACATATACATAATACATATATATATATATATATAATACATTAATACATTATATACATAAAATATACATATATACATAAATATACATTGCATATTTATACCTATAAACAAACATATATACATATATACTTTAAGTAAATATATTATACATATATACATATATATAGTACACTAATACATTATATACATATATACATATATATATTAACTATACATATATACATAAATATACACATACGTAATACATATATACATATATATAATACACTTATACATTATATATATATGTATATTAAATATACATATATACATAATACACTTATACATAGTTACATATATATACATATATATTTATACATTAATATATACATATATATACATACTATACGTAAATATACAATCTATACAGTATATATAAATATATACTATATACATTTACATTTACATATATATATATATATATATATATATATATATATATATATATATATATATATATATATATATATATATATATATATATATATATATATATATATATATATATATATATATACATATATTTTTACATATATATTATATAACACATATATACACTTGAAAGAATACATATTTATATATACATATACGTTTATACACACACATATATATATATACATATATACATACACGTTTATACATATATATATATATACATATATACATACATATACAATTACACCATATATAAATACATAGTATATATATACAAATGTACACAGTTTATACCAAATACATACTATATATATAAAATTATATATAATATACACTGTATATATAAGTATATACTATTATACACAATATATACTATATACAATTATATATATATATATAATATATACCTAAATACTGTGTTGTGTCCGGGGTGCGTGTCCGTCGTGGGGTCATCGCTGGCGAGGGGGCGATGGAGCTCCGGCGGGGGCTCGGGAAGACTCGACAGCAGCAGTGGCAGCAGTAGTTGCTCTTGCAGAGGCGATTCCGACCGGCGGGGGCGGTGGCCAGGGGCGAGCTTCGGCGGGGACGGAGGTGGAGAGCTGGGGGGTATCGTCGGTGAGTGGTGGTGGCAGGCCAGGCAGTAGTGGCGGCGCTAGGGGAGGTCCGGGGTCGGCTCGGGCTGTGGGGGGGATGATGTTGCTGGTGGTGTCGAGGGTGAGGGTTGCTGCTGCCGGCAGAGCAGCGGCCGATGGCGGCGGTTGGGGGTGCTGGAGTGGAGGGAGGTCGGAGGGGGAACGGTTTCGCGGGTGGCCAGAGGCGGTGGGGGCCGGGGGGAGCTGAGGGGATGGGTCGGGGAAGGAGGGGTCGTGGAGGTGATGTTGGTGATGGTGGCTGCTGGCGACGGAGCAACAGCGGGTGGTGGCTACAGGGGGTATCGTCGACGAGGGATATGAGAGGGGGAGTGGGTCCCGGGGTGGCCGGATGCGGTGGTGGCGGTGGTCGGCCGAGGGTTGGGGTCGAGTTGGTGTGGTGAGTGGTGAGGGTGGTGTTGGTTTATTAAATCTAGGGTTTCTTCATGTATAAATGTGTGTGTGTGTGTGTGTGTTCTAGAGAGAGAGTGTAGGTAGTTTATGTAGGAGAGAGAGAGGGGGGCTCCTTGGGATTAGGGTCGGCTGGGGTAGTTTCCTAGGGTTGTGTGAAGCCTCCACATGTTGAACATGTGGCTAGGATTTAAGGGGTTTGAAATATGGGGTTGGGATGTGCTCTCAAAAAGTAGTATAGAGTACATAAAAATGGGGGGAAACTCATGCTGGACCGGTCAAGGGGAGGGGGTTTCCTTCTTCATGTGGTTGGACCAATGAGAGGGGGCACCTTATTGCTTAATTGCATAAAAGCCCCTGAACAATTAGAAAATTGCACATAAATTAGAATTGTCACTACCACTTTTCCAGGCAAGGGCAATTGTGTAATTTCACTATTTTGAATAGTTATGTATTTTAATTAATCTGCTGAGTTTCATAAACTATTCATATGTGTTAGTGATATTTGGTTTTAGGTCAAACCCTAGAACCCATTAGGACAAACCCTAATGGCTGAACCTAATTTGAAAACCCAGTTCTAGAGAAACCCTAGAATTCAAACTTTAGGTTTGGACCTCAAACCTAAATTGACTAAACCCTAGTTAATTAGGTTCTACATGACCTAACCTTAGGGTTTAATTTAAAAGCTATGCTTATGAAGCCCTAACCTAGTTAATATAAAAAGGGAACCTTCTCTTCCTTCATGTAGAAGGAGAAACCCTAGCCTCCATCAAGAAAGCCACTTCCCACCCCAAAATTTGGAATTCAAACCCTAGGGATCCTATTTTCCTCCTTCAAGCAAAGAGAAGCAAGGGGTTGGGTCAAGAAGCCTTGGAGAAGAAGAACTTCCATTGAGAACCCATCTCTATAGGTAAATCCGAATTTTTAATTCTTTTAATTCTGTTTTTTGTCGATTATTGGCCATTAGGAACCCACCCTTCTGTGTAGATTTCGATTTTAGGGTTTCTACATGGAGATCTAGGAGGAACTAGGGTTTTGTGTTCATACGTGGGATTTCCCCCAAATCCGTGAACCCTAAGCATAGGAGTATGCTTTTAGATAGGATTGCATCTCCTACCTATATTATTGATTTCGATTTAGGGTTTAGGTTTGGGTATTTTGGAGTTCTTGATGTGGGATCCGTTTTTGCACATTATGTGTTTGGTGAGATGTTTCTTAGGGTTTTTGCCTATCTCTGTGTTTTAATCCCTTTATTTTGATATACCAATCTATATGTATATATATAATGGCATTGTGAACAGGTTATGTAGATTTGGGGGTTTTTCTACTGTGTAGTCGGGTATTTTGTATCACTGTATATTTGGGAATTCTGTGCATTCGGGTATTTCTCAGTTCAGTGTATGTCTGTGTGTGTCCCTGTTTTGGGAGTGTGTGAGGACTTAAGAAAGCAGAGTGCCAGTGTGAGTTTGTGTGTAGGTGTGTTAGAGCCTTATATCAGTGTGTAATTGGTGTATCCAGATCAGTGAGGACTGAGTGAACTTGTGTGTGAGCAGTCGGGTTGGAGAGCAAATCAGTGAGTTGTACAGTGTATTCAAATTCTGTGTATTGGTGCAAGGTTTTACCTATGTGTTGATGTGTGATTCTGTGAGAAGAGAGACTAGTGTGCAGTTCCTGATACTGAGTGCAGTTAGGACGTGTATCAGTGAGTTATATGTGTCCATGTATGTGCTAGTGTAATTTCAATGTGTATGTGTTAATAGGTAGGTTGTGATGCATTTTAGTTCCTGTGTACTTGTATCAGAGTGTCTAGGTTATTAGGTGCCTGTGAGTATAGTTTATGTTGCCTGTGAGTGAGTGTAGTGTGTCTGCCTATGAGTACCAGTATGTATAGTTACCTGTGTGTGCTAGCTGAGTGTGTCTCAGTGTATATGTATCAGTGGATTTGGGGGTTTCACTACAGTGGGTGATCCTGACAGTAGCCCTAAGTTTGTCTCAAGATTAAGCCATGTATGTGTAGTGTGTTTGTGTATCAGTTAACTGTGTGTATCCTAAAACCTAGTGATTAGTGTATCAGTAAGTGTAGTGTGGGATGACTGAAAACCTGTGTCACAGTGTAGTAATACCTGTATGTGTAGCTGTAGGTAAATTTTAGTGTGTGTCTCAGAAAAATTCCCAGGTCAGTGTGTGAATACTGATAGTTTTAGTGATGTGTTTGGGGAAAAGAGTGTGTGACTGTGTGTGTGTCCTAGATATTTCAGATTTCAGTTACCTGTGTGTACAAATATGTATATTAATGCCTGTGTACCTGTAAGTGAATTGGGTGAGTATCCCAGATTTCAGTTGCATTTGAGAGTGTGAGTAAACAGTAGGGGGGTATTAGATGACTGTGTCAGTGAGCAGTGAGAACCAGTGTGTATTAGTGAATACATGAGTGTATACTGTGTGTTGTGTATCAGTGTATTCAGTAAGTTATGTGTAGTTCAGTAGCTAGTTAAGTCTGCTTGTGTGTGTGTGCAGTAGCAGTGATTTCTGTGGGTGCCAATGTAGCTGTATGGGTATGGTAGTGTAGGGATTTATGGTATCAGTGACAATATCAGTGAGTCTATCATTAGTATTTGGTATTGGTCAATTGGTATCATGTATAGTTGGTAAGGTTAGATATCAAATAAGTATTAGGTATTAAGTTATCAACTAGTATAAACTAGGTATCCTTAGTATGGTCAAATGAATAGGAATAAGACTAAGGTTGACTAGTAGACCTAGTATAGACCTAGAAATAGGTTAGAAACATCATCCTAGTTATTATTTATAATTATCTTTCCACGCCACCATTTAACACTTATATTTCATATATATAGGTCATTGTGATCCCACCTTGGACATCGATCCTCTTACCTTGCTCAGGACCACAGGCGAGTACATTCTCTGACAGTTTTCATTGTTGATTTCTTCTATAAATTGTAGTGTATTACATACTTGATTCTGACACTATGGATACACGGGTTAGCACCCTAGATCCCCATCATGAGGAGTCGTGATTGGAATCCATCGTGCTAGCTGGGGGATGGGGAATTATAAGTAGATTATGTGATCATATCCAAATCCTTTACATGCATCATAGCTCACCCCACTTCTCACGTTGGGTGCGGCTTGACCATCTTACATGCATCATAGCTGTTATATATGATTAACCTGACCACTATATGTATCATAGCTAACCATATGGTTAGCCTGACCTACAAGAATCATAGTTAATCATATATAACCAGCCTGATCAAGTCCCAAGCCGATCACATAATAAATTAATATTTCAAACACTTAGCTAGATGTCTATTTTATTCAGATTCACCTGTTCCAGCATTCACTACTTATTGTCTAGCATTCACTATTTATTGTTCATTGCTAGATGCTCTATTGCCTATTTCCATTTTTCTCCAGTATTTACATTTCCAGCATTTATTTCCATCTTGTATTTCTTACACTGTTTATAGATTTTATCAATTTAATGAAACTGCTGTTAGTGCTTGTGCTTCGCTCCAATCCTGACTGGATAATATTTTTCAGAGGACCTGGAGGATCTTTGCCCCACTCATTATGGCCCAGGATTAGAGGGAGATTTTACCCCGAAAATCCCAGAGGAGTTGCCTAGACTAGAGGAGAACGTACCTGGCTGCTCTTAGACTACTTTTTCTGCATTATTGTTTTAGACTGAGACTGAGTTGTATTTATTATTTGTGACTTTGTGAGGTCATTTAGACCCAGGATTTGAGTTGGATTTATTGTGGTTGGTTTTTAATAGAACTCTTTTCTATTCTCATCGTGCCATTATTCTTATAGCTTGTGATTGAGTATATCATAGAACTGTGGATTATTATCTTTGTCCTCCGTGCGGAGTTGAGACCATTGACAGGATATATTATATGTTGAGACCTAGACAGCGTTCTACCGCCGATACTGTGGCGTAGGCTGGACGTACCCACGACTCATGCCCAAATTCTGGGTGTGGGTCGTGACACGTTTTAGTGGTGGCCCATGCAGGTCAGTAGTCGAGTCCTAGATTCGTATTAGAGCGATATCGTAGTGGTGCTCGCTTAGAGTATTACTACGAGCTTGTTTTAGGAAGTAGGAATTAGGCCGAGGATATGCTCAATCATAATTAGGGAATTCTGATTCTTATGACATTACTCTTAATGATTTTTTCCTTTAGAAATATTCTGTCCTTCCTTGATGATGTCGTATCTATTGCCTTAATTTAATCTTTCGATCTGTCTTCAGGATGCCGCCGAGGAGGTCCCATAGACTTGGAGCAGCAGATTCAGAGAGGTCTGCCATCTCTCGCCCTGCCGGACAGACATTCGCAGCACCTCATACATCTCCAGTATATGTGGGAGTGTCTGCAGCATTCGGGGGTCCTCCACCACCTGTTCAGAGGGTCCCCACAGCTACGACGGGGCTTCCACCACCACCACCACCAGTTCAGCATCCAGGAGGTGTGCCCGTCGACGGAGCACAGATGTTCGCTTTGATTCAGGGCATGGTCGATGCCCAGAGGACGTCGGCAGAGGCCCAGAGGGTGCAGGCTGAGGCACATCAGGCCCAGACAGAGATGATGAGAGTGAACATGGAGAATGCTCATCAAGTGGCTCTCCAGGCTGTGGAGAGAGTCACTCAGAAACAGCAGCGTCCTGATCAGCACCACCAGAGGCCGGGCACCATTGTGGATTTCAAGAGGATGATGCCTCGGGAGTTCAAGGGAACAGAAGGGATACTCTACGCCGATGATTGGCTAGAGGACATCGAGAGGAACTTACGCTTGGCACAGCTTCCAGAGGCCCTCCAGATCGAGGCCGCTGGCAGCCAGATGTTCGACATTGCCTTGACGTGGTTTCGCACGGAGCCGAGACTCTTGCGCAGGGGACTCACTTGGGAGGATTTTAAGGAGCTCTTCAAAGAAAAGTTCTTTCCTGATGTTGCCCTGGGAGCTTTGGAGAGTCAGTTCCATGACTTAGCCCAGGGGAGCTCGTCCGTCGATGAGTATGCCGCGGAGTTTTCCCGCCTGAGCCGCTTCGCGCCATCGATGATTAGCGATCCGGAGGACAGGGCCCAGAAATTCAGAAAGGGGCTGACAAGGGAGATCAAGTCTCGCACGTCGGGACGTCGCACAGCTACCTACGAGGGCATATTGATGGATGCCCAAGTAGCCGAGGACGACTTGGGAATCAGGCCCAAGAGGGGACGCGATGGTTCCGGAGGAGCAAACAGTAGTACGGGACCGGGCAAGCGTCCACACTTTCAGCAGCAACAGCAGAGACCCTTTCAGCAGCAGCACCAGGCACCAGCCCGAGGGCAGGTCCAGCAGCAGCAACAGAGACAGACTCAGCCCGCCATCCAGTGTGCGTACTGCGAGAAGATGGGACATACTAGAGATATCTGCAGGAAGAGATTGGGCTCATGTCTGTCCTGCGGATCGACGACACACCAGCTGAAGGATTGCCCTACCATTCGTTCAGGTTAGGGTGGAGCAGCCGCCCAGAGAGGACCAGACAGGGTACCTACCGTACCAGGAGGCCAACAACAGAAAGGACCACTTCCACCACAACATCAGAAGTTCGCCCAGCATCAGCAGCAGAGAGGTGTACCCCAGGGGCGAGCGTACGCCATGGCAGTCGAGGAGATCGAGCCAGCAGGAGACTTGATCACAGGTTCGGTTCTTCTCGATTGTATTCCCGTATTTACCTTATTCGACTCTGGCGCTTCCCATAGTTTTGTGTCTGTATCTTATGCACTTCGACATCATTTAGACACAGAACCATTAGCTAGGACTTGCAAGATCATGACTGGTGGAGGTATTATCCTAGTCCGTGATCACTACAAGGACCGGAGAGTGTCAGTAGGAGGCCGAGAGTTGAGCGTGAGCTTACTCGTCATGCCACTTTTGGGGTATGATATTGTACTCGGAATGGACTGGTTGAGTAGGCATCATGCTACTATAGATTGTTATAGAGGCAAAGTATTATTTAGACCACCAGGAGAGCCGGAGTTTGAGGTCGTCAGAGGAGCAGCGGAACAGAGCAGGGGCACATTTAACGGAGCCAGGACAGAAGAAGAGGAGTTGCCATATCCTCTGATAGCGGAGTTCCTGGATGTATTTCCAGAAGAGTTGCCAGGCTTGCCGCCAGACAGAGATGTTGAATTCTCTATAGACTTGGTTCCAGGAGCGGAGCCCATTTCACAACATGTCTATAGAGTCAACAACAGCGAGCTGGCAGAACTGAAGAAGCAAGTTGAGGAGCTGCAGGACAAAGGCTTCATCAAATCCAGTTCATCACCATGGGGAGCTCCGGTATTGTTCGTACCGAAGAAGGACGACACGGTGCGCATGTGCATTGATTATAGAGCTTTGAACAATATCACTATCAAGAACAAGTACCCGCTGCCGAGGATAGATGATCTTTTTGATCAGTTGAGCGGGGCGAGGGTGTTTTCAAAGATAGATTTGAGATCAGGCTATCACCAGGTGAAGGTGAAGGGGGAAGACACGCCGAAGATAGCTTTTCGGACCAGATACGGCCAGTTTGAGTTCATGGTGATGCCATTTGGTTTAACCAATGCACCGGCAGTATTCATGAACCTGATGAACAAGGTGTTCCACCAGTACCTTGACAAGTTTGTGGTGGTGTTCATCGACGATATTCTTGTGTATTCCAAGACCCCGGAGGAGCATGAAGAGCACCTGAGGTTGGTCTTAGAGACTCTCAGGAGGGAGAAGCTGTACGGGAAACTCTCTAAGTGTGAATTCTTCCTTGACAAGGTCGAATTTCTTGGGCATGTGGTATCGGGTGACGGAATCTCGGTTAACCCGCAGAAGATCGAGGCAGTGGAGTCATGGGCTACCCCCAGTTCGGTAGCTGAGATCAGGAGTTTTCTCGGGCTAGCAGGATACTACAGGAGGTTTGTACAAGACTTCTCCAGGATTGCAGCGCCAATGACCAGATTGACTAGGAAGGATGTGGATTTTGTCTGGACGGAGGAGTGCCAGGCTGCATTTGATGAGCTGAAGAAGAGGTTGACGACAGCTCCAGTTTTGACGTTGCCAGCAGGGACAGGTGGTTTCACCATCTACAGTGATGCTTCAGGGAAGGGTCTGGGATGTGTTCTTCAGCAGCACGGGAAGGTAATTGCCTATGCTTCCAGGCAGTTACGCCCTCATGAAAAGAACTACCCCACCCACGATTTGGAGTTGGCAGCAGTTATCTTTGCTCTAAAGCTGTGGAAACATTACCTGTACGGAGAGCGTGTGGAGATCTTTACAGGCCACAAGAGCTTGAAGTACGTATTCACACAGAAGGAGCTGAATATGAGGCAGAGGAGGTGGTTGGAGTTGATGAAGGACTTTGACATCTTATTGCAGTACCATCCAGGGAAGGCCAACGTAGTCGCCGATGCCTTAAGCAGGTATCCGATGGCTATGTACTTGACGACTGATAGACATTTGTTGGCTGATTTAGAGAGCTTGGAGATTGAAGTGTTAGTTCCCGGTACTGAGATTCAGATATGGGGATTGCAGATACAGTCTGAGCTGATGGACAGGATTAGAGCTGCGCAGTATGATGATGAGGCTCTGAGGAGTATCAGAGCACAGGTTCAGACAGGATTGTCGGACGACTTTACTATCGCAGATGATGGTTCCTTACGGCACGGCACGAGGATGTGTGTGCCGAGCGGGGAGCTGTGCGAGGAGGTTTTGCAGGAGGCACACCGCTCTCAGTACTCAATGCATCCCGGTGCCAACAAGATGTATCGAGACTTGAGAGAGCACGTATGGTGGTATGGAATGAAGCGCGAGGTAGCACGCTTCGTATCCTGGTGTCTAGTGTGCCAGCAGGTAAAGACAGACCGACAAAGGTCAGGTGGATTGCTTCAACCTTTACCGATCCCAGAATGGAAATGGGAGCACGTGACCATGGATTTCATTTCAGGGCTTCCACGTTCTCCAGGAGGGAAGGACGCGATTTGGGTCATCGTGGACAGGTTGACCAAATCAGCCCATTTCTTACCTTTCAAGGTGGGTACGTCGACAGAGAGGCTAGCAGAGATGTACGTGCGTCAGATCGTTAGGCTTCATGGAGTTCCTGTAAGCATCGTCTCGGATCGGGATAGCCGTTTCACTTCCCACTTCTGGAGGAGTCTGCAGGCTAGCTTGGGCACTCAGCTCAAGTTCAGTACCGCATATCACCCCCAGACAGACGGGCAGTCTGAACGGACTATTCAGACTCTCGAGGATATGCTACGCACTTGTGTTCTAGATCTCGGAGGTTCTTGGGAGGATCATCTGCACCTGGTAGAGTTTGCTTACAACAACAGCTATCAGGCCAGCATCGAAATGTCACCATTTGAGGCTCTTTATGGACGGAGGTGTCGTACACCGTTATCTTGGGACGACGTTGGAGAGAGAGCCTTGCTAGGACCAGAAATGGTCGTGGATGCAGCAAAAAAGGTGAAACTCATCAGAGACAGACTGCGAGTGGCGCAGGACAGAGAGCAGCATTGGGCCGACAGCCACCGTAGACCCCTTGAGTTTCAGGTATAGATTATTATTTTTCTGGGTTGTGTTGTTTGTTTAGACTGTGTGTTGAGACTGTTTTGTTTTAGGTTGGCGATCTAGTATTCCTACGGATTTCTCCGACGCGTGGCACGATTCGTTTTGGTAGAAGCGGGAAGCTTAGCCCACGCTACATCGGACCCTTTGGCATTCTTGCGAGGGTAGGTGCAGTGACATATAGACTGGACTTGCCGCCTGCATTAGAGGGAGTGCATGATGTGTTCCACGTGTCGCAGCTGAGATGGTACGTGGCAGACCCTAGTCACGTACTTGATCACTCGGAGATTGAGGTTGGTCCGACGCTCAGCTACCCTGAGCAGCCCGTAGAGATCTTGGACCGCAGGGAGAAGGTGTTGCGGAACCAAACTATTCCTTTGGTTCGTGTTGCATGGAGACATCACTCTCCAGGGGAGTCGACCTTGGAGAGAGAGGACGAAATACGCGAGCTATACCCGTATCTCTTCTAGACTTGAGGTATATTTCTTTTTCTGATTTATTCTTGTTCTGTTCAGTCCAAATTTCGAGGACGAAATTTCTTTTAGGAGGGTAGACTTGTCACTACCACTTTTCCAGGCAAGGGCAATTGTGTAATTTCACTATTTTGAATAGTTATGTATTTTAATTAATCTGCTGAGTTTCATAAACTATTCATATGTGTTAGTGATATTTGGTTTTAGGTCAAACCCTAGAACCCATTAGGACAAACCCTAATGGCTGAACCTAATTTGAAAACCCAGTTCTAGAGAAACCCTAGAATTCAAACTTTAGGTTTGGACCTCAAACCCTAAATTGACTAAACCCTAGTTAATTAGGTTCTACATGACCTAACCTTAGGGTTTAATTTAAAAGCTATGCTTATGAAGCCCTAACCTAGTTAATATAAAAAGGGAACCTTCTCTTCCTTCATGTAGAAGGAGAAACCCTAGCCTCCATCAAGAAAGCCACTTCCTACCCCAAAATTCGGAATTCAAACCCTAGGGATCCCATTTTCCTCCTTCAAGCAAAGAGAAGCAAGGGGTTGGGTCAAGAAGCCTTGGAGAAGAAGAACTTCCATTGAGAACCCATCTCTATAGGTAAATCCGAATTTTTAATTCTTTTAATTCTGTTTTCTGTCGATTATTGGCCATTAGGAACCCACCCTTCTGTGTAGATTTCGATTTTAGGGTTTCTACATAGAGATCTAGGAGGAACTAGGGTTTTGTGTTCATACATGGGATTTCCCCCAAATTCGTGAACCCTAAGCATAGGAGTATGCTTTTAGATAGGATTGCATCTCCTACCTATATTATTGATTTCGATTTAAGGTTTAGGTTTGGGTATTTTGGAGTTCTTGATGTGGGATCCGTTTTTGCACATTATGTGTTTGGTGAGATGTTTCTTAGGGTTTTTGCCTATCCCTGTGTTTTAATCCCTGTATTTTGATATACCAATCTATATGTATATATATAATGGCATTGTGAACAGGTTATGTAGATTTGGGGGTTTTTCTACTGTTTAGTCGGGTATTTTGTATCACTGTATATTTGGGAATTCTGTGCATTCGGGTATTTCTCAGTTCAGTGTATGTCTGTGTGTGTCCCTGTTTTGGGAGTGTGTGAGGACTTAAGAAAGCAGAGTGCCAGTGTGAGTTTGTGTGTAGGTGTGTTAGAGCCTTGTATCAGTGTGTAATTGGTGTATCCAGATCAGTGAGGACTGAGTGAACTTGTGTGTGAGCAGTCGGGTTGGAGAGCAAATCAGTGAGTTGTACAGTGTATTCAAATTCTGTGTATTGGTGCAAGGTTTTACCTATGTATTGATGTATGATTCTGTGAGAAGAGAGACTAGTGTGCAGTTCCTGATACTGAGTGCAGTTAGGACGTGTATCAGTGAGTTATATGTGTCCATGTATGTGCTAGTGTAATTTCAATGTGTATGTGTTAATAGGTAGGTTGTGATGCATTTTAGTTCCTGTGTTCTTGTATCAGAGTGTCTAGGTTATTAGGTGCCTGTGAGTGTAGTTTATGTTGCCTGTGAATGAGTGTAGTGTGTCTGCCTATAAGTACCAGTATGTATAGGTACCTGTGTGTGCTAGCTGAGTGTGTCTCAGTGTATATGTATCAGTGGATTTGGGGGTTTCACTACAGTGGGTGATCCTGACAGTAGCCCTAAGTTTGTCTCAAGATTAAGCCATGTATGTGTAGTGTGTTTGTGTATCAGTTAACTGTGTGTATCCTAGAACCTAGTGATTAGTGTATCAGTAAGTGTAGTGTGGGATGACTGAAAACCTGTGTCACAGTGTAGTAATACCTGTATGTGTAGCTGTAGGTAAATTTCAGTGTGTGTCTCAGAAAAATTCCCAGGTCAGTGTGTGAATACTGATAGTTTTAGTGATGTGTTTGGGGAAGAGAGTGTGTGACTGTGTGTGTGTCCTAGGTATTTCAGATTTTAGTTACCTGTGTGTACAAACATGTATATTAATGCCTGTGTACCTGTAAGTGAATTGGGTGAGTATCCCAGATTTCAGTTGCATTTGAGAGTGTGAGTAAACAGTAGGGGGGGTATTAGATGACTGTGTCAGTGAGCAGTGAGAACCAGTGTGTATTAGTGAATACATGAGTGTATACTGTGTGTTGTGTATCAGTGTATTCAGTAAGTTATGTGTAGTTCAGTAGCTAGTTAAGTCTGCTTGTGTGTGTGTGCAGTAGCAGTGATTTCTGTGGGTGCCAATGTAGCTGTATGGGTATGGTAGTGTAGGGATTTATGGTATCAGTGACAATATCAGTGAGTCTATCATTAGTATTTGGTATTGGTCAATTGGTATCATGTATAGTTGGTAAGGTTAGATATCAAATAAGTATTAGGTATTAAGTTATCAACTAGTATAAACTAGGTATCCTTAGTATGGTCAAATGAATAGGAATAAGACTAAGGTTGACTAGTAGACCTAGTATAGACCTAGAAATAGGTTAGAAACATCATCCTAGTTATTATTTATAATTATCTTTCCACACCACCATTTAACACTTATATTTCATATATATAGGTCATTGTGATCCCACCTTGGACATCGATCCTCTTACCTTGCTCAGGACCACAGGCGAGTACATTCTCTGACAGTTTTCATTGTTGATTTCTTCTATAAATTATAGTGTATTACATACTTGATTCCGACACTATGGATACACGGGTTAGCACCCTAGATCCCCATCATGAGGAGTCGTGATTGGAATCTATCGTGCTAGCTGGGGGATGGGGAATTATTAGTAGATTATGTGATCATATCCAAATCCTTTACATGCATTATAGCTCACCCCACTTCTCACGTTGGGTGCGGCCTGACCATCTTACATGCATCATAGCTGTTATATATGATTAACCTGACCACTACATGCATCATAGCTAACCATATGGTTAGCCTGACCTACAAGAATCATAGTTAATCATATATAACCAGCCTGATCAAGTCCCAAGCCGATCACATAATAAACTAATATTTCAAACACTTAGCTAGATGTCTATTTTATTCAGATTCACCTATTCCAGCATTCACTACTTATTGTCTAGCATTCACTATTTATTGTTCATTGCTAGATGCTCTATTGCCTATTTCTATTTTTCTCCAGTATTTACATTTCCAGCATTTATTTCCATCTTGTATTTCTTACACTGTTTATAGATTTTGTCAATTTAATAAAACTGCTGTTAGTGCTTGTGTTTCGCTCCAATCCTGACTGGATAACATTTTTCAGAGAACCTAGAGGATCTTTGCCCCACTCATTATGGCCCAGGATTAGAGGGAGATTTCACCCCGAAAATCCCAGAGGAGTTGCCTAACCTAGAGGAGAACGTACCTGGCTGCTCTTAGACTACTTTTTCTGCATTATTGTTTTAGACTGAGACTGAGTTGTATTTATTATTTGTGACTTTGTGAGGTCATTTAGACCCAGGATTTGAGTTGGATTTATTGTGGTTGGTTTTTAATAGAACTCTTTTCTATTCTCATCGTGCCATTATTCTTATAGCTTGTGATTGAGTATATCATAGAACTGTGGATTATTATCTTTGTCCTCCGTGCGGAGTTGAGACCATTGACAGGATATATTATATGTTGAGACCTAGACAGCGTTCTACCGCCGATGCTGCGGCGTAGGCTGGACGTACCCACGACTCATGCCCAAATTCCGGGTGCGGGTCATGACACATTTTAGTGGTGGCCCATGCAGGTCAGTAGTCGAGTCCTAGATTCGCATTAGAGCGATATCGTAGTGGTGCTCGCTTAGAGTATTACTACGAGCTTGTTTTAGGAAGTAGGAATTAGGCCGAGGATATGCTCAATCACAATTAGGGAATTCTGATTCTTATGACATTACTCTTAATGATTTTTCCTTTAGAAATTTTCTGTCCTTCCTTGATGATATCGTATCTATTGCCTTAATTTAATCTTTCGATCTGTCTTCAGGATGCCGCCGAGGAGGTCCCAGAGACTTGGAGCAGCAGATTCAGAGAGGTCTGCCACCTCTCGCCCTGCCGGACAGACATCCACAGCACCTCATACATCTCCAGTACATGTGGGAGTGTCTGCAGCATTCGGGGGTCCTCCACCACCTGTTCAGAGGGTCCCCACAGCTACGACGGGGCTTCCACCACCACCACCACCAATTCAGCATCCAGGAGGTGTGTCCGTTGACGGAGCACAGATGTTGGCTTTGATTCAGGGCATGGTCGATGCCCAGAGGACGTCGACAGAGGCCCAGAGAGTGCAGGCTGAGGCACATCAGGCCCAGACAGAGATGATGAGAGTGAACATGGAGAATGCTCATCAAGTGGCTCTCCAGGCTGTGGAGAGAGTCACTCAGCAACAGCAGCGTCCTGATCAGCACCACCAGAGGCCGGGCACCATTGTGGATTTCAAGAGGATGATGCCTCGGGAGTTCAAGGGAACAGAAGGGATACTCTATGCCGATGATTGGCTAGAGGACATCGAGAGGAACTTACGCTTGGCACAGCTTCCAGAGGCCCTCCAGATCGAAGCCGCTGGCAGCCAGATGTTCGACATTGCCTTGACGTGGTTTCGTACGGAGCCGAGACTCTTGCGCAGGGGACTCACTTGGAAGGATTTCAAGGAGCTCTTCAAAGAAAAGTTCTTTCCTGATGTTGCCCTGGGAGCTTTGGAGAGTCAGTTCCATGACTTAGCCCAGGGGAGCTCGTCCGTCGATGAGTATGCCGCAGAGTTTTCCCGCCTGAGCCGCTTCGCGCCATCGATGATTAGCGATCCGGGGGACAGGGCCCAGAAATTCAGAAAGGGGCTGACAAGGGAGATCAAGTCTCGCACGTCGGGACGTCGCACAGCTACCTACGAGGGCATATTGATGGATGCCCAAGTAGCCGAGGATGACTTGGGCCTCAGGCCCAAGAGGGGACGCGATGGTTCCGGAGGAGCAAACAGTAGTACGGGACCGGGCAAGCGTCCACACTTTCAGCAGCAACAGCAGAGACCCTTTCAGCAGCAGCACCAGGCACCAGCCCGAGGGCAGGTCCAGCAGCAGCAACAGAGACAGACTCAGTCCGCCATCCAGTGTGCGTACTGCGGGAAGATGGGACATACTAGAGATATCTGCAGGAAGAGATTGGGCTCATGTCTGTCCTGCGGATCGACGACACACCAGCTGAAGGATTGCCCTACCATTCGTTCAGGTCAGGGTGGAGCAGCCGCCCAGAGAGGACCAGACAGGGTACCTACCGTACCAGGAGGCCAACAACAGAAAGGACCACTTCCACCACAATATCAGAAGTTCGCCCAGCATCAGCAGCAGAGAGGTGTACCCCAGGGGCGAGCGTACGCCATGGCAGTCGAGGAGATCGAGCCAGCAGGAGACTTGATCACATGTTCGGTTCTTTTCGATTGTATTCCCGTATTTACCTTATTCGACTCTGGTGCTTCCCATAGTTTTGTGTCTGTATCTTATGCACTTCGACATTATTTAGACACAGAACCATTAGCTAGGACTTGCAAGATCATGACTGGTGGAGGTATTATCCTAGTCCGTGATCACTACAAGGACCGGAGAGTGTCAGTAGGAGGCCGAGAGTTGAGCGTGAGCTTACTCGTCATGCCACTTCCGGGGTATGATATTATACTCGGAATGGACTGGTTGAGTAGGCATCATGCTACTATAGATTGTTATAGAGGCAGAGTATTATTTAGACCACCAGGAGAGCCGGAGTTTGAGGTCGTCAGAAGAGCAGCGGAACAGAGCAGGGGTACATTTTGCGAAGCCAGGGCAGAAGAAGAGGAGTTGCCACATCCTCTGATAGCGGAGTTCCTGGATGTATTTCCAGAAGAGTTGCCAGGCTTGCCGCCAGACAGAGATGTTGAATTCTCTATAGACTTGGTTCCAGGAGCGGAGCCTATTTCACAACATGTCTATAGAGTCAACAACAGCGAGCTGGCAGAACTGAAGAAGCAAGTTGAGGAGCTGCAGGACAAAGGCTTCATCAAATCCAGTTCATCACCATGGGGAGCTCCGGTATTGTTCGTACCGAAGAAGGACGGCACGGTGCGCATGTGCATTGATTATAGAGCTTTGAACAATATCACTATCAAGAACAAGTACCCGCTGCCGAGGATAGATGATCTTTTCGATCAGTTGAGTGGGGCGAGGGTGTTTTCAAAGATAGATTTGAGATCAGGCTATCACCAGGTGAAGGTGAAGAGGGAAGACACACCAAAGACAGCTTTTCGGACCAGATACGGCCAGTTTGAGTTCATGGTGATGCCATTTGGTTTAACCAATGCACCGGCAGTATTCATGAACCTGATGAACAAGGTGTTCCACCAGTACCTTGACAAGTTCGTGGTGGTGTTCATCGACGATATTCTTGTGTATTCCAAGACCCCGGAGGAGCATGAAGAGCACCTGAGGTTGGTCTTAGAGACTCTCAGGAGGGAGAAGCTGTACGGGAAACTCTCTAAGTGTGAATTCTTCCTTGACAAGGTCGAATTTCTTGGGCATGTGGTATCGGGTGACGGAATCTCGGTTAACCCGCAGAAGATCGAGGCAGTGGAGTCGTGGGCTACCCCCAGTTCGGTAGCTGAGATCAGGAGTTTTCTCGGGCTAGCAGGATACTACAGGAGGTTTGTACAAGACTTCTCCAGGATTGCAGCGCCAATGACCAGATTGACTAGGAAGGATGTAGATTTTGTCTGGACGGAGGAGTGCCAGGCTGCATTTGATGAGCTGAAGAAGAGGTTAACGACAGCTCCAGTTTTGACGTTGCCAGCAGGGACTGGTGGTTTCACCATCTACAGTGATGCTTCAGGGAAGGGTCTGGGATGTGTTCTTCAGTAGCACGGGAAGGTAATTGCCTATGCTTCCAGGCAGTTACGCCCTCATGAAAAGAACTATCCCACCCACGATTTGGAGTTGGCAGCAGTTATCTTTGCTCTAAAGCTGTGGAAACATTACCTGTACGGAGAGTGTGTGGAGATCTTTACAGACCACAAGAGCTTGAAGTACGTATTCACACAGAAGGAGCTGAACATGAGGCAGAGGAGGTGGTTGGAGTTGATAAAGGACTTTGACATCTCATTGCAGTACCATCCAGGGAAGGCCAACGTAGTCGCCGATGCCTTGAGCAGGTATCCGATGGCTATGTACTTGACGACTGATAGACATTTGTTGGCTGATTTGGAGAGCTTGGAGATTGAAGTGTTAGTTTCCGGTACTGAGATTCAGATATGGGGATTGCAGATACAGTCTGAGCTGATGGACAGGATTAGAGCTGCGCAGTATGAAGCTCTGAGGAGTATCAGAGCACAGGTTCAGACAAGATTGTCGGACGACTTTACTATCGCAGATGATGGTTCCTTACAGCACGGCACGAGGATGTGTGTGCCGAGCGGGGAGCTGCGCGAGGAGGTTTTGCAGGAGGCACACCGCTCTCAGTACTCAATGCATCCCGGTGCCAACAAGATGTATCGAGACTTGAGAGAGCACGTATGGTGGTATGGAATAAAGCGCGAGGTAGCACGCTTCGTATCCCGGTGTCTAGTGTGCCAGCAGGTAAAGGCAGACCGGCAAAGGTCAGGTGGATTGCTTCAACCTTTACCGATCCCAGAATGGAAATGGGAGCACGTGACCATGGATTTTGTTTCAGGGCTTCCACGTTCTCCAGGAGGGAAGGACGCAATTTGGGTCATCGTGGACAGGTTGACCAAATCAGCCCATTTCTTACCTTTCAAGGTGGGCACGTCGACAGAGAGGCTAGCAGAGATGTACGTGCGTCAGATCGTTAGGCTTCATGGAGTTCCTGTAAGCATCGTCTCGGATCGGGATAGCCGTTTCACTTCCCACTTCTGGAGGAGTCTGCAGGCTAGCTTGGGCACTCAGCTCAAGTTCAGTACCGCATATCACCCCCAGACAGACGGGCTGTCTGAACGGACTATTCAGACTCTCGAGGATATGCTACACACTTGTGTTCTAGATCTCGGAGGTTCTTGGGAGGATCATCTGCACCTGGTAGAGTTTGCTTACAACAACAGCTATCAGGCCAGCATCGAGATGTCACCATTTGAGGCTCTTTATGGACGGAGGTGTCGTACACCATTATCTTGGGACGACGTTGGAGAGAGAGCCTTGCTAGGACCAGAAATGGTCGTGGATGCAGCAGAAAAGGTGAAACTCATCAGAGACAGACTGCGAGTGGCGCAGGACAGACAGCGGCATTGGGCCGACAGCCACTGTAGACCCCTTGAGTTTCAGGTATAGATTGTTATTTTTTTGGGTTGTGTTGTTTGTTTAGACTGCGTGTTGAGACTGTTTTGTTTTAGGTTGGCGATCTAGTATTCCTATGGATTTCTCCGACGCATGGCACGATTCGTTTTGGTAGAAGCGGGAAGCTTAGCCCACGCTACATCGGACCCTTTGGCATTCTTGCGAGGGTAGGTGCAGTGGCATATAGACTGGACTTGCCGCCTGCATTTGAGGGAGTGCATGATGTGTTCCACGTGTCGCAGCTGAGACGGTACATGGCAGACCCTAGTCACGTACATGATCACTCGGAGATTGAGGTTGGTCCGACGCTCAGCTACCCTGAGCAGCCCGTAGAGATCTTGGACCGCAGGGAGAAGGTGTTGCGGAACCAAACTATTCCTTTGGTTCGTGTTGCATGGAGACATCACTCTCCAGGGGAGTCGACCTTGGAGAGAGAGGACGAAATGCGCGAGCTATACCCGTATCTCTTCTAGACTTGAGGTATATTTCCTTTTCTGATTTATTCTTGTTCTGTTCAGTCCAAATTTCGAGGACAAAATTTCTTTTAGGAGGGTAGACTTGTCACTACCACTTTTCCAGGCAAGGGCAACTGTGTAATTTCACTATTTTGAATAGTTATGTATTTTAATTAATCTGCTGAGTTTTATAAACTATTCATATGTGTTAGTGATATTTGGTTTTAGGTCAAACCCTAGAACCCATTAGGACAAACCCTAATGGCTGAACCTAATTTGAAAAACCAGTTCTAGAGAAACCCTAGAATTCAAACTTTAGGTTTGGACCTCAAACCCTAAATTGACTAAACCCTAGTTAATTAGGTTCTACATGACCTAACCTTAGGGTTTAATTTAAAAGCTATGCTTATGAAGCCCTAACCTAGTTAATATAAAAAGGGAACCTTCTCTTCCTTCATGTAGAAGGAGAAACCCTAGCCTCCATCAAGAAAGCCACTTCCCACCCCAAAATTTGGAATTCAAACCCTAGGGATCCCATTTTCCTCCTTCAAGCAAAGAGAAGCAAGGGGTTGGGTCAAGAAGCCTTGGAGAAGAAGAACTTCCATTGAGAACCCATCTCTATAGGTAAATCCGAATTTTTAATTCTTTTAATTCTATTTTCTGTCGATTATTGGCCATTAGGAACCCACCCATCTGTGTAGATTTTGATTTTAGGGTTTCTACATGGAGATCTAGGAGGAACTAGGGTTTTGTGTTCATACGTGGGATTTCCCCCAAATTCGTGAACCCTAAGCATAGGAGTATGCTTTTAGATAGGATTGCATCTTCTACCTATATTATTGATTTCGATTTAGGGTTTAGGTTTGGAGTTCTTGATGTGGGATCCGTTTTTGCACATTATGTGTTTGGTGAGATGTTTCTTAGGGTTTTTGCCTATCCCTGTGTTTTAATCCCTGTATTTTGATATACCAATCTATATGTATATATATAATGGCATTGTGAACAGGTTATATAGATTTGGGGGTTTTTCTACTGTGTAGTCGGGTATTTTGTATCACTGTATATTTGGAAATTCTGTGCATTCGGGTATTTCTCAGTTCAGTGTATGTCTGTGTGTGTCCCTGTTTTGGGAGTGTGTGAGGACTTAAGAAAGCAGAGTGCCAGTGTGAGTTTGTGTGTAGGTGTGTTAGAGCCTTGTATCAGTGTATAATTGGTGTATCCAGATCAGTGAGGACTGAGTGAACTTGTGTGTGAGCAGTCGGGTTGGAGAGCAAATCAGTGAGTTGTACAGTGTATTCAAATTCTGTGTATTGGTGCAAGGTTTTACCTATGTGTTGATGTGTGATTCTGTGAGAAGAGAGACTAGTGTGCAGTTCCTGATACTGAGTGCAGTTAGGACGTGTATCAGTGAGTTATATGTGTCCATGTATGTGCTAGTGTAATTTTAATGTGTATGTGTTAATAGGTAGGTTGTGATGCATTTTAGTTCCTGTGTTCTTGTATCAGAGTGTCTAGGTTATTAGGTGCCTGTGAGTGTAGTTTATATTGCCTGTGAGTGAGTGTAGTGTGTCTGCCTATGAGTACCAGTATGTATAGGTACCTGTGTGTGCTAGCTGAGTGTGTCTTAGTGTATATGTATCAGTGGATTTGGGGGTTTTACTACAGTGAGTGATCCTGACAGTTGCCCTAAGTTTGTCTCAAGATTAAGCCATGTATGTGTAGTGTGTTTGTGTATCAGTTAACTGTGTGTATCCTAGAACCTAGTAATTAGTGTATCAGTAAGTGTAGTGTGGGATGACTGAAAACCTGTGTCACAGTGTAGTAATACCTGTATGTGTAGCTGTAGGTAAATTTCAGTGTGTGTCTCAGAAAAATTCCGAGGTCAGTATGTGAATACTGATAGTTTTAGTGATGTATTTGGGGAAGAGAGTGTGTGACTGTGTGTATGTCCTAGGTATTTCAGATTTCAGTTACCTATGTGTACAAATATGTATATTAATGCCTGTGTACCTGTAAGTGAATTGGGTGAGTATCCCAGATTTCAGTTGCATTTGAGAGTGTGAGTAAACAGTAGGGGGGGTATTAGATGACTGTGTCAGTGAGCAGTGAGAACCAGTGTGTATTAGTGAATACATGAGTGTATACTGTGTGTTGTGTATCAGTGTATTCAGTAAGTTATGTGTAGTTCAGTAGCTAGTTAAGTCTGCTTGTGTGTGTGTGCAGTAGCAGTAATTTCTGTGGGTGCCAATGTAGCTGTATGGGTATGGTAGTGTAGGGATTTATGGTATCAGTGACAATATCAGTGAGTCTATCATTAGTATTTGGTATTGGTCAATTGGTATCATGTATAGTTGGTAAGGTTAGATATCAAATAAGTATTAGGTATTAAGTTATCAACTAGTATAAACTAGGTATCCTTAGTATGGTCAAATGAATAGGAATAAGACTAAGGTTGACTAGTAGACCTAGTATAGACCTAGAAATAGGTTAGAAACATCATCCTAGTTATTATTTATAATTATCTTTCCACACCACCATTTAACACTTATATTTCATATATATAGGTCATTGTGATCCCACCTTGGACATCGATCCTCTTACCTTGCTCAGGACCACAGGCGAGTACATTCTCTGACAGTTTTCATTGTTGATTTCTTCTATAAATTGTAGTGTATTACATACTTGATTCCGACACTATGGATACACGGGTTAGCACCCTAGATCCCCATCATGAGGAGTCGTGATTGGAATCCATCGTGCTAGCTGGGGGATGGGGAATTATTAGTAGATTATGTGATCATATCCAAATCCTTTACATGCATCATAGCTCGCCCTACTTCTCACGTTGGGTGCGGCCTGACCATCTTACATGCATTATAGCTGTTATATATGATTAACCTGACCACTACATGCATCATAACTAACCATATGGTTAGCCTGACCTACAAGAATCATAGTTAATCATATATAACCAGCCTAATCAAGTCCCAAGCCGATCACATAATAAACTAATATTTCAAACACTTAGCTAGATGTCTATTTTATTCAGATTCACCTGTTCCAGCATTCACTACTTATTGTCTAGCATTCACTATTTATTGTTCATTGCTAGATGCTCTATTGCCTATTTCCATTTTTCTCCAGTATTTACATTTTCAGCATTTATTTCCATCTTGTATTTCTTACACTGTTTATAGATTTTGTCAATTTAATGAAACTGCTGTTAGTGCTTGTGCTTCGCTCCAATCCTGACTGGATAACATTTTTCAGAGGACCTGGAGGATCTTTGCCCCACTCATTATGGCCCAGGATTAGAGGGAGATTTCACCCCGGAAATCCCAGAGGAGTTGCCTAGCCTAGAGGAGAACGTACCTGGCTGCTCTTAGACTACTTTTTCTGCATTATTGTTTTAGACTGAGACTGAGTTGTATTTATTATTTGTGACTTTGTGAGGTCATTTAGACCCAGGATTTGAGTTGGATTTATTGTGGTTGGTTTTTAATAGAACTCTTTTCTATTCTTATCGTGCCATTATTCTTATAGCTTGTGATTGAGTATATCATAGAACTGTAGATTATTATCTTTGTCCTCCGTGCGAAGTTGAGACCATTGACAGGATATATTATATGTTGAGATCTAGACAGCGTTCTACCGCCGATGCTGCGGCGTTGGCTGGACGTACCCATGACTCATGCCCAAATTTCGGGTGCGGGTCGTGACAAGAATTTAGGCTTGGATGTGGCAAAATACCATGTTTGGGGTTTTATAGTAGACTAGAATGGTGTGTGGTATTTAGTATGAGGCTTGAGGGTGTGTGTGTGGGTATGGGTTGGAGTTGGGTCTAGTTTGAGTGAGGTTGGGTTGTTATATTAATTTAATTAAAATTAATACGCTAGGTGTTCTTTAATTAATTAAAAAATATCTGGGGTCAAAATTGGGTGGGCACAAGCATCATGGGCGTAGTAGTCTTAGAGTACAATAATGTCATAATTTGGGTTGGTCTAAACGGGTTGATATTGGGTCCCAATTTTGATTGGAACAGACAAAGAGTGCAAAGATGGAATTAATTGAATTTACGCACGGACGTTTGTAACAATTTTTGTGCGACTAAAATGAGGCACAAGAAGGAGTATTTGTGAGTTACACAAGGGTCAGAATAGTAGGCTGGTATGTCTAGGCAAAGTGTATGGAATTTATTTGCCGGTAATAGCTAGTGTAGTGCTCTAAATATCGGAGCAACGGTAAGGTGCACTAAGCGATATAATATTGTACAAAATTCTAAAATACTGTAATCTAATTCTAATAGTCTCCAAATTAAATCTAGTCACTTTATCTAGACTAAGTAAACCTAAATTTGGTCGAGAGGGTTTACAATCTACCCAACTTATAACAATTTTGTCCTCGAAATTAAAAAAATTTACTTCAGATTTTAACAATATGGTTTCTACCCAACTTAGAATTTACCCATCTATCATCTAAGGCTATACCTCTAAGAAAGCTATTTCTCAAATTATTTAATCATGTTATTTAATCCTCAAAGTTTTAACACCAAATATCTCATCTATGATATGCCTTAAATCAACTATAAAAGGGAGTCACCAAGTCATATGATTAGCCTTTGGATATATCTAGTACTTATCAGTGTATCAACTTATATTAAGCACGAGGTTTCATCTTTCCGAAATAAGGGAAGACGGGAAACAATAATAAAGAGTTCAAGGCAAAGGTAATAGAATACAAGTACGATGTTCAAGGAGATTAAAGAATTCAAAAAGAGGGTTGTCAAGGTAGTTGTGGATTGAAATCCTATTTTGGTAATTCCTATTCGCATGCTCGTATCGGTACAATTATATAACTGATACGATATGGTTAGACATATCTAGAGGCAAGTATATCCGTCTACTACTATATATCTCAATCCACATAAGGTAGTCATGCGAAGGGCGAACCAAGAGTACTAAGGTTGTCCACTGATTCTGATTAGACATTTGTATCATTGTGTGGTTGATCAGGCCCCAATAACACAAATGTCATGAACAAGCTCGATAAAAGACTAATCTTGCAAAACTAGGCTATAATAGTGGCATAAGTCAAGATAGTACAGAAAAATATAATTACTCTAGATTATGATGAAAGATGATGCATAATAATTCAAGTTCACAAAGAATGTGAGACTCTACAGTCTCTACAGTTGAATAAACACTATCGTCTTATGCTAGTATACAGTTAATGTCATTCAATTATACTTCATTAGGGTGTCAAGAGGACTATGTGATACTAGGTCATGGTCATCCTAAGTCTTAGTCGTAGTGCTCATAGAACAAGTGTCAAGCGTATGAACGAAAAAGTTGCTGGCCTCCAAGGGGAAAGAGGATTATAACTTGAATCGAGGTGGGGGTACATGTTACGTAATTTAAACTAAGAATAATCATAAAATTATAATCTAGAGGAGTACTCAACTATCAAGTTCTAACCACCAAGCACAAAAATTCAAAATTTTAACATTAACAACTATAATCCTAGCAACTATATGTCCTTAATGCCAAATAAAATCACTTGGCCTACAATCAGAAGTGTCAGGTGGCACAAATTGAAAGATGAAAAATAGAAGGTCATAATTCAGTTGTTGCATAAATCGCGAGTGTAGAAGCATAAAAAATACGCTGGGAAGCTCTACGCAGCGTATTGATGCAAAGTAGCATAAACAGAGGACTTCAGAGCCTTCAACGTGCAAACAGAGCTTCTCCGCCAAGCACAGCGTGAAATATAGGCTCGAGGACCATCCGCGTAAGGCAGTATGTCCAGGCTGCTTCAGCGTAAACAGGGTGCTTCATCGCCTTTATGGCGTAAAACTCATCCTCTTTCAATGCATCATTGAAGTGTACGAGGGACGCTTCGTATTCTCCGCAATAAACCTATCAGATCATGCAATGAACCTGACATCTCGAATTCTGACAAAAGGATACTGCTCGACTACCCAGACGACGGCTATAATAATGGCGCGGTACTGCAACCCAGGCTGTCATTTACTGCCATTTTTCTTGCGTAAAACCGCTTTTACGTACACAGAGGAATACGCTGCCTAGTTTTACACAGGCAGATGAGAGCTCCTTATGCTCTATGGAAGACAAACTGCCTGCCACGTCAAAAGCTGCACTCCGTACGGGACTCGAGGCGTATCTCTGCATTTAATGCACAGGGTGGTGACAGGCCCTCAAGGCATGTCTCTGCAATTAATGCGCCGAATACTGACAGATGCCTGAGGCACGTCTCTGCGTTTGATGCACAGAAGGGTAGCAGACCTTCAAAATACGCCTCTATATTTAATGCACAGGATGATGGCGGATCTCCACATTTAATGCAAGAGATTTGATTAAATGTCACCGAACCGTCGTTTTGTGACATCCCCTTTGCGAGAGCTGCTCCTACGCATACAAGTGAATGTGCTGCCTAGTTTTACACAGGCAAACGTAAGCTCCTTAAGCTCCGCAAAAGACGAACAGACTGCCACGACAGCGGTTACTCTTCGCACAGGATTCAAGGTGCGTATCTGCATTTAAATGCGCGGAATGATGGCGAGTCTTAAAGACAAGCATCTGCATTTAATGCACAGGATGGGAGCAGATCTCTGCATTTAATGCAAGAGATCTGATTATCTCCAGGAGCCATAATTCTGGCTAAGATGTCCACATCATTACTCTGGCATGTTATGCAGCGGTTTCTACGCCTATTCAGCCTCGGTGCTTGCTCGGCTTCTATGCCCACTCGGCCTCTATGACCACTCGGCTTCTACGCCCACTCGGCCTCTATGACCACTCGGCTTCTATGCCCACTCGGCCTCTATGACCACTCGGCTTCTACGCTTGCTCGGCTTCTATGCCTATTCGGCTTCTATGCCGGTTTGATAACTATTTGGCTTCTATGCCATGGTGACAGACATTGGCTTCTATGCCAACCTCTTCTACACGAGGGATACCTACCTACGTGGCTTCTACGCCGTGATCTTCGTAGCAGTTATATGCATTTTGTCCCTTAGTTGGACCCGTGTCACACACTCATTCAAAAGATCATCTATATGCAGGCATTGGTTATTTTATCCGTTGTGTAAAAGGGTGCTGTACTTTCCACTACTCAGTTTTTACACCGATTGAGTGGTCACTGTCACTAAAACTCTATAAATAGAGACCTCTATCAACAGAGGACAAGGTCGAAGGATCAGAAATAGGTCGACTAATTGAAAGGAGAAATAGAGGAGAGAGAAAGAGAGAGAGGAGAATCCAGAGCTCAGGTAAAGAGAAGGGATCGACGACTTTGGCATCGGGCATCCACCCTCTTTAGCAACCTTCGAAGCTGTTACCTGTTTTCCACGGCACTTCTTCAACATCGTGTGGTCCAAGGGCTAAAGTGATCGACTGCAGATCAGACACCTATAGCAATATTCACCTAGATTAAATAAATTGTACTTAGACATCCTCGTGTAGGATCAAATTTGTACAATCTTTTTTGTAAACATAAAAGAAGGGCAGGTCTTCGTACAAGACCTCATTTTCCGTATTCATCAAATCTTTCTCGTTTATTATCCTAAACAAGATGGCGACTCTGCTGGGGACATCTTTCTCTTCTGATAAGGAAGCTATTGCTCAACACGATACGTTATCCGCGGGATCCGTGAAGAAGACACTGGTCGTCCAGTTCGACCAGTCTGCCTACGAATATATGCTCCGAACAAGGGGCAGCTCTCACTCTCTCTCTGTCCAAAATAACAGGAAGCTGCGTAAGGTCTGGATGCCCAAGACATCCTCTACCATTCCTGTGGATTCTCCGATCTCTTCGACCAATGAGGTTGTAGCATTGCTCCCTCCGTGCCCTGCGTGTAAAATTCAGTCGCCTGTCTCTGACAGAACCGACAAAACTTCTGGCAATGCCTCAGCGCTAATCCAGAAGTATCCTCCGCGCTCTGTGCGTGAAATTCAGTATTCCGTCCTTGGCGGAATAGACAAAACTTCTGATAAAGCCTCAGCGCCAAATCAGAAGTACAAGACACGCTTTGCGCGTAAAATAACATATGACCTCTACGGAGAACCAGATGACCCCTGTGATCTCCGCAAGGGAAAGCAAGCGGCGGACTACTCAACTTCTCGGCCTTTATGCTAGCGAGGAAACAATCTGCACGCCCTCCGAATTATGCAAGATGCTGATGGCCGCCAGAGGATATCCTCAGCTTTACGCCAACCAGAGCGAAGCTCCAAATTATGCCAGGCGAAGTCCCTAAGCGTAAAGAAGGCTCCAGTTGCGGAAAGATACCCTCCTCGGAGATTATCCGCCACTCAGATGGCCAACCTGTTGTATACGGGTGGTACAGGGAAGACTATGGTTCCCATCATCTGCATGCCCACCGATGGGAACAGAAGGAACAAGCCATCATCTTCTTCTTCTGTAACTCCTCCTGACCTGCGCAAGTATCTAATCCAAAAACTCAAGGAGAGGGGATCTTCCAGCGTGGCTATTATGCCTCCTAGCGAGCACTGTTGTAATAGTCACAGTATTGTAATTAATTATTGCTGTTCTAAAGCAAAACGGCCGATTTTTGACCGGCTGAGCTACTCTCCAACCTTCCTAGAAGAAGAGCCCACGCATGCATCTGTGAATATGGCTTCACATATACCTGGAGGAAGCTCAGGCTCAAGACGTCCGTCCTCTAGAACTCCGAGCCGAAGAAAATTCAACATGCTCCTTAGGGACACCGAAGCTGGGGTGTTCCAGAACACTCGTTCAAGGTCACGACAACTGACTTCGTGCTCTTCTGATTCTGATGCTGGGGGTCGCCAGTCTCCCGAATCAGATACTGAGAGTATAGAGTCAACTTCTGCAGCGACCTATACTCATCCTTCAATGACGCCCAGGGAGATGGGAGTTTATGCCATTGGAGATAAACACGAGGAAGCCTCGCCATCAGGGAACGCTGAGCAATGCATTACTACACTCGAGACATCTCTAAAATAAATGCAATCTATGATAGAAAACATGCACCAAATGATGCTAACTCAACAGGCGGCTACTTTGGCTCAAACATCGGTCCCGCCTACTCAGATACGTGTGGGGGTGGACCTACCACCATCCAACACGATCCAAGAGCCTGCTCTAGATCAAGAGTCAGCTGGTCCTTCACTTCCTCACTCGGAGAATGTACTACCTCCTGCGGGAGTCACGATACAACCGACTCTGCACCATTCCGTGGTCTCGTTACCAGCTAAAAATCTGATGCAAGCAGTACGGGAGTTGAAAGCCCAATTTGACGCCTTGAAGCACAAAGATTAGCTCAAGAAAATGGGAATCAACCAGCCATACCCAGCTATCTGGGAAGAGGTCCCTTTTTCTCCGAGGTACAAACCTCAGATTATGGCCCTGTTCGAGGGAAAAATATCACCAAGTCACTACATGAACTATTTCAGTATAATGACGGTGTTGCTACAATAAAATGATGCCCTCCTCATCCGGGTATTCAAGGGCTGTCTCTCAGGAGTAGCTTACCAGTGGTACCGCAGCCTGGCGGACAACTGCATTACTTTCTTCAAAGACTTCAAGGATTTATTTTTCACACGATTCTAAGAGGGAGGAATGGACATGTCTATGTCCTCTCTGATCGAAGTCAAGCAGAGGGAAAAAAAGGACGTTCGCACCTTCATCGAACGTTTTCGTCAAGCCACTTTACAGATGCCTCCAGGAGTTCCAGATTCAGCATTGGTGGATATTTACAGGAAGAATCTTCTTTTCGTGATCTCAGTGTTCACAGGACCATATCAGTTCCATGATTGGCCCTCGTTCATCATCTCAGCGATAGCCGCCGAGGACAATAGTTACAAGGCGTGTGACAATGGTATCATGATCTCTACCTCTGACAGAGGAAAGAGGTCATCCCCCAACGACGACCATCCTTACAGTTCCAAAGGAAAAGAAGCTCTGACAATCAACACGTCCAGGCAAAAGACGGTAGCTACCACGCAGACGAAGCCCGGGACTTCCAGGCCCGTCGAAGTATACTCTTTCGACGACGACGATATTCCGAGTATATTCGAGTGTCTCGTCAAAAATGGCAAGATCACCCTTCCGAAGGAGAGGTGGCCCAGTGAAGTCGGCAGTGCCAACAACCCCAAGTACTGCATCTTCCATAGATACGTACAGCACCCAACAAAGGCGTGTTACATATTAAAAAGGAAGATCCAAGAGCTGATCGATGCTAAAGCCATCACTCTGCGCAATAGCTAGAAGACGGTCACGGCCAACATGATCTCTCTGTAATTTGGCAATCTGCCTCCCCAAGAAGTATCGGACGGTGTTACACCTATTTCTCGGACAACGATGAACATCGTTAATCTTCCTCCGGCAAGGGGTCAAAATCACGACCTGTTACCCCTAACTACCCAGAGAGGCGAGATTATGTGGGTTCACCCAGACTTGGTGTCGGAGCTCGAAAAAGAGACTAATGCTACTAAAGCTAAGTCCAGGAAGAACTCTAAATGCAAGCCATGCCATATGGTTGCAACTTCTTCGACATCAGACGAAGACGAGGTTTTGGCCACAGCAACCCGTTCAGGGAAGGCTTACCTCAAGGACTATGGAGCAAGTCAGGAAGATGCATCCTGAAGACGAGAAGCATACCGCCTTCCGGACACCACTGGGGGTATATTGCTATACGGTCATGCCCTTCGAATTAAAGAACGCCGGGGCTACGTACCAACGGACTATGAGTAACATATTCCATAAGCATTTACGCAAGACAGTGGAGTGTTACGTGGACGATGTAGCTGTCAAAAGCCGCCTTAGGAATAATCACATCCGAGACTTGAAGACAGTATTTGAATTAATGCGCCAACATCAACTCAAAATGAACCCTACAAAGTCCTTTCTGGGGGTATCTAGCGGTAAATTTTTGGGATTTGTCATCACCGCCAAAGGCATTCAAGTGGACCCTGATAAAGTCAAGGCCATCTTAGAAATGCGACCGCCCCGCAATCTGAGGGAACTCTGGGGATTTCAAGGTCGTCTGACTTATATCCGAAGATTCATATCCAACCTCTCCGGGAGATGCTAGCCCTTTTCTTGTCTCATGAAGAAAGGTGTATCCTTCGTGTGGACGAAGCCTGTCAGCAAGCGTTCGGGGATATCAAGCACTACCTCACTAGCCGGCTAGTTCTGGTACCTCCCGTCATAGGAAGACCATTCGTGCTATATGTTCGAGCAATGGATCATTTTCTAGGAGCTCTTCTCGCACAAAAGAACAATATGGGCCACGAGCAGGCTATTTACTACCTCAGCAGGATGATGGTCGGAGTCAAACACTGGTATAACCCTGTGGAGAAAGAATGCTTGGCTCTGATGTTCGCTATTCAGAAAATGCGACACTATGTCACGGGCCAAACCATTCACATCATCTCCAGGATCAATCCTCTGCGGGTACTAATGAACAAGCCAAGTGTTCTTAATTCCCGACTCGTGACTTGGGCGATGTTATTAACGCCATATGACATGATGTACGTCCCTCAGAAGTCCGTCAAAGGCCAAGCATTGGCTAACTTTCTAGCTGCTCATCCGATCCAGGAGGCCTCCAAACTGTACGAGGACATTCCCGACGAAGTTGTAGAGTGTAATTCCGCAACGGAAGGCGATGCATGGCAATTGTTCTTCGATGGCGCCTCTAGGACTGGTCCCAGGGAAAACGTGGTTTCAGGAGTAGGGATCGTCCTAGTCACTCCTGATAAACTCATTATCTACCGAGCATATTCTCTTAGCGAGCCCTGTTCTAACAATATGGCGGAATACAACGCTCTACTAATCGGGCTCTAAGTCGCTAAAGAGCTGGGGGTCGAATCCCTGGAAGCCTTCGGTGATTCTTTGCTGATCATTAATCAAGTCAGAGGAATATATGAAGTCCAAAATCCTGACCTCATCCCCTATCACCAAGAAATGGTCGAGATAGCCATAACGTTCAAAGGTTTCTTCCTAGAGCATGTACCTCGATCTCAGAATCTGGAAGCTGATGCCCTAGCCAGTCTAGCTGCAGATTTAGCTACCCCTATAAGAAGGCAGAATTCGGTAATCCTTCTTAACAGAGACTTATTCTGTGTGAAAACAACTTTCACATCGAATGCAGCTACATGGTGGATACAGATCCTCCCAAGAGAGACTGGAGAAGTCCCTTTATAGATTTCGTAGCATACGGAATCTTGCCAGAAGATTCTAAAAAAGCAATATCTGTCAAAAGACGATGATTACGCTTCTATTTCGACGTATCGTCACAATGCCTATATCGCCGGTCTTATGACGGGCTATTATTATGATATCTCTCTGGTGATGAAGCACAGCGGATTATCCGTGAAGCTCACGACGGCGTGTACGGGGCGCATCAACTCGGTCCTAAGCTACTGGATCGTATCAGGAGAATTGGCTATTACTGGCCCACTATGATCGCAGACGCAATCCAGTATGCCAGACGATGCAGAGCCTGTCAGGTTCATGCAGACTTTATACATCAACTGTCCGAACATCTACATCCTACAGTTATATCCTGGCCTTTCGAAGCATGGGGTATGGATATCATCGATCCTATTCACCCGTCTTCTTCCAGTGGTCACCGGTTCATACTGGCCATCACGGATTACTTCTCCAAATGGGCGAAGGGATCCCTCTTGCTGAGGTAAAGACATCTAATGTGACCAGCTTCATCAAGCATCACGTTATTTACCGCTTTGGGGTTCCCCGAAGGATAATCCATGACAATGGGCCTCAGTTTATCAGCCATGCGTTCCACCGATTCTGCGATAAAAATCGGATACAAAACGTGGCCTCTACTGCATATTATCTAGCTGCTAATGGGTTGGCGGAAGCCTTCAACAAAACTATTATCAAACTCATAAAGAAGTTCGTCTCTTCGAACAAGAGAGATTGGAATAAGAAGCTGGAAGAATGTCTCTGGGCATACCGCACCACGGTACGAGCACCGATAGATTGTACGCCATTCTTATTGGTCTACGGGAGTGAAGCAGTTCTCCCCATCGAGATTCAAATTTTGTCACTCAGGATAGCCGTGGCTAACGAGTTAACTCAAGAAAAGAATGACCTGTTAAGGCTTTAAGAGCTAGAAGGATTAGACGAGAAATGCCTTCAAGCTCAGTAGCGCATCACGCTCTACCAAGCACGCATTTCCAGAACTTTTAATCAAAAAGTAAAGAAAAGAGTGTTTAAAGCCGGCGAGCTAGTTTTAGCTGTAAGAAGGCCGATGATTCTTACTCACAGGAGTAAAGGCAAATTCTAGCCCAAATGGGAAGGCCCTTACGTGATCGAGACAACGTTCTCAAACGGCGCTTACAGGTTAGTCCAGCCTAATGGAGACCTGCTAATGGCTCCTATCAATGGCAAATTCCTGAAAAGGTACTATGCTTAAACCTCCTCTGTTCAAGTGGAATAAGGTGATCTCATTCTGACAAAACTACTTCCAAAATGAAACTAGTTGGATCATATTCTAATATGTCCATATGACCTCTGAATAGATATGCTCTGCTAAAGCTTACCGAAAGTATATCACGTCCATACTACCTCTGATATCACTTTCACCCAAATCTGTCATTTATATTCTGAAATGATGGGTCCACAAAGTCAGATGAAAAATCTCTCTATTATTCCCAAGAGAAAAAGAGCGAAAGTACATTTGAAAAGCAAAAGCAAAAGTACATCATGAAGGGGGAGCGGTCAGGTCGCGAAGCTGCTGCGCCAGTACGGCCATCTTTTCGGCCCCGGAATCCAAGACATCAGCGCGGACCCGCTCCAACCGTGCCTCATCATCTATCAGGAGGGACAGTTCGGCTCTAGCCCGAAGGAAACCAGCACGGGTGACTCCTGCACTCGCCAAGTTCTGTTGTGCTGCGACCAGTCGGCCATTCACCACATCTAGACCTTCCGACGACTGAGAAGCCCATTCCTTTGCCTGAGCAAGCTTTGTCTCCAGTTTGCGGACCCTCGCTACATTGCCGTCATGCTCGGCCTGACACTTCGTTTGAAGGGCGATAGTCTCCTCCAAAACGGCTTTTCCTTTGTCCATCTCCTGCTGGTTAGTCTCGATGAATTTATTCAGACCTTCCTTCTTTTCAACAAGATGCGCAGTCAAGGAGTCGTATCTGGCCTGGACCAGAGCTTCAATGTTGCCTCGAGCTAGCTGTAGGCATTCGTTAATGGGTTGCTCCAAACTATTAACCATCGCCTCCAGCGCATCAGCTATCCCGGTATCACCGAATTCCCTGATCGCCTCTATCGAGAACCGAGAGGACCTCTTCAGCGACGCAAAGTCCAGCTTCTTCGCCAACACCATTGACATTAGCGTTCTCAAAGTGGTGTAGAAGATACCGGTGTACTGCTCGGTCAGCGCAACTAGGTCTGCATGAACGCGGGGAGTGTCCGCAATCGTGGCGACTTCCCCTCCAGGAATAACCACAGACGATGTCGCCACGACCGTCGCCTCAACAGGTGGTACGACGAAAGAAGAAGCGCCAACACCGGAAGAAGATACCAGCATACTCAAAGGAGGCATTGTCGCAATGACAGGCTCGTCCTCCTCTTGAGATATCGGAACCTCGTCGACAGGCGAGCCGGCACCCGAAGATGCTTCCTCTTCGAAATCAACCACATCCGTGTCACCGCTAAAGCCAAATGGCGCATCTACACTGCCCTCCCCGAAGAGGTCTTCCCCTAAAAGGAGGACAAAAGGAAGTTAATATCAGCATAATGTTAACTTTCCTAAAAGAAAAGGCGTGAAGACGATATTTACCCGTGGCCGACGGCATATATGTCGCATCCGCAGCCTGTACAGCTAAATCATTTCTTAATGATGCTAGGTAAGCTGTCATACCTGGGGAAAGGGGTCTGCTAATAGAAGCTGACAGATAGTCTTCTAAGTCTTCCTCAAAATCCAACCGAGGCTCATCGGCTGGAATCGCGCTAGGTGCGCTCGCAGGCGCGGCATAAGTCCCTCCCGATGCCGATCCGGCTAGAGGTATACAGAACTTTATTATACTCAGCCCCGAAGGCGACCTCGCTCCACTACCTGAAACAATAGCAGCGACACCAGCATCTAGCTAAGATTCTCCGGTACCACCAGCCGGAACTGTAGAAGGTCCCTCTCTAAAAGGCGAGGAACCTCCAATCAAAGAATCGTCCCCAACACGGGGAGATGCAAGCTCACCTCCAGAAGCCTCAATGCCAGGAATCTTGAGAGGATGATTTGCCATCTTCTTCTTCCTCTTACGAGGGAAAGTCTCCTTGGGAGCAGGAGCCCTTCGCTTCCCAAGAACTACCAAAGCCCCTACAGGCGGAGGTACTTTACCCCTAGGGACCGACACCAGAGGCTCATCCGGGGTAACAGACTCCTCACCCTCGTCGGAAGAAACCGAGGGGACTTCAACTCTTCCTCCAGGCTTGGAAGAGGGCACCCTAAAGCTTCCATGCATATCAAAATTGCGATGGAAGGTGTTCGTTGCCACATAGAACTGGGCATACCAATGCAGGATGCGCAGCTCCGTGGAGAGTGTAATGACGGGCACAGTAAAAATTGCCCCAGTACAGCCCATGATAAAATATCGCCATCCCCTCGCTCCATCAATGAGTCCACCTCTGGACCTGAAGCTGGTGACGGCATTGCCCACATGCAACTGATCATACCCTAACTGCCGGGCAAACCGGCTGGAGAAGTAGGGCTCCATCTTCTTTTCTGTACAGCAGATGGGATGGTCTGATACAGACCAACCAATTAAAAGCTTCGGGAGAAAGAATGGTCTTCTTTCTACCCGAATCCTCGCGCCTAATCCCCGATTGATTGCGATGTACAGAAGAGATGGTGCAGAAAAGCTTCCAACTATGGCTGAAGCCTAGCGCCCGCCGACAGTCTATAACTGTGTTCATGTTCCAGGAAGACTTTCGGTAGTTCAACAAGAAACTACCCCCCGAACTACTGCCGAAACCGGAAGACATCACCCGGGGGTTATGGAGAATAAACCACCCCATCAAATACAGGTATGGTAATTCTATCCTGGGAAAGCTATCACGCCGAATTTCATCGACGAGCAGCCCGTCAGTCATGGCCCTCAGGCCAGCTTATATACGGCACACCATGGCAGGGAGCAAGCCCAGTCTTGCCCCGAACACCAGACGTACTACAGGCCACAGCGTGTTACGGTGAATGTGGTCCGCAGATGCGACGCCAGGCACTACTACTCGGCGCAGCCATATAGAGAGGAAGCCAGCCAGTTGAGCCTCCCTGGACAGAGGCCTGCGATAGCGCCTCAAATAACTATAGGCCTTAGTGCCTTCAGGATACTTTCCCGTCCCTTCGTCAAGGAACCGGTCCGGGGCACCAACATCCACAATGAGATCGTCAACTACCTGAGCATTAAGCGCACTCAGGGGATTCACAGGCAGATCCTTGCCCTCCAATACCTTCTCCGGCTTAGCAGTCCTGGACCGGTGGAAGAAAAGATAGGACGTCCATTTGCTGATATGAGCCAAATCTGAAGGCTCATCATAAAAAGTGGTGCAAGCGAGGTAGTGGCACATCAGCTCCAGATACACTTCCACTACCCGAGGGTCTGAATCTTTCAGCTCTCGGTTCGTGGGAACATACTCTTCATATGAAGTATCCTCCATCGGCAATCTTGAGATCTCTGCCATCTCATGCAGGGCCAATCCTAACTCCCCCAGTGGAGTGGCGAAAGTCCCGGTGAGCGAAATATATCGCTCCATCAGTGCCAGAAACAGGTTAGGGTTAGGAGGTAACCCAATACTGGTAGCACTCACAGCTGCAAACAGACCGATGTTCTCCAACTCGGTCTAAAAATGCTTTAAGGCCCAATCAACTAAGCGAGCCCATCGAAGGTTTGAAGGGGTGATCCACCCACCGCACCGAGGGTTCACCTTAGGGTATACTCCCCCATGCCCCATAAAATTATTACAAAAAGTCGGTAACTGGATCGGCTGGATCACTAAACTATCTTTATTCGGGACACTGCCCGGGTACAGGCCCCTGAACAGCGTCACAGAGCCAGAAGGGCGGCTGACAAACGACCCCTGGTCAGCTCCTCTCAGATGAAAGATCTTTCCTGGCTTGCCGTGAACATCGGGGGTCAGTGTCCACGATATCCTCCTGGGATGCGTAGCATGGAAGAAAGCCGAGATGGGGTAGTCTCTCGGCATATTGGGCAGGTACAAGACCAAACCCTCGGCAGGGAAAACCCAGAGTTCTCTCTTGGGCTTTGTCTGGGACTGCTTGTCAATCATATCCCCGAAGAGGAAAGCCGGCTTCAGGTATTGCTCTCCGTCTACGTACGTTAGGGGCTCTCCGTTGATCAAATTCAGCAGCGTTCGCTCGCCCTGAGCCGATATCAGAATTGCCCTTCCTTCGGGATACTGGGGCCCGGAGATAGAAAATGTCACGTGTGACAGATCCTCCAAATAGTTGGAGTGCAGCATCCCGGCGGCAGAGCCCATCACTTTAGCTAGCGGAGACTCATGCAAGTTAACTGCAAAAGTATAAGAGAAACACGCAGTTCCTATAACTAGACATTACAGGACTTGCAGCATCCGTAAAAAAATCAACAGTCCGTGCTCTACGCCGAGACTGTAAAACTTGAGTTTTTATGCTGGAATCCATTCCCTAAACGTAAAATTCAAGATTGGCAGTATACGGTATGTGCTTTATGCCAGACTGATTAAAACTGAGTTATTATGCCAGGATTTTCATCCAAAAGCATAAAACACTTAAATTTTATACGCCAAACTTTTTGAACAGTCGAAGCTTTTACGCTCGACTGCAAAAATATGGAGTTCTTACGCTGATACATTAGAAATGTGGGCATAAAAGATGAAAAATCTCCGTGCGTCATCTTCCTCGAAGAGGTTATCAGCACAGGAGACGACCTAGCGTGGTCACGTTCAACATGTATGAAGGATTTTCAGTCATTCTCTCTTTCCCAAAAGCTCTACCTTCCAGGCCGGGGGCACTGCTCGTCGGCGGGATGCTCCGCTCAGAATGAAGTTCGCCTTGTCCAACCAGAGACGCTCTCGCTTGAGCGGAGGAACGAGAAGAAGAATCAACCTTCTTTCCCTTAGCGGAGGAAGCTTGCTTCGAGGCCATTGCTGGAAACTTTGAAGACTCGAAGAAGAAACGGAGAAGAACTCGAGCAGTCGAAAGCTTTCTCTCGCAGAAGATGGATGGAAAGTTTTTCCCTCAGAAACTTGGGATATATATAGAGTTCGGATGGACTCCTCGGACCCCGGACCAAATCCCCTAAATTAATATTTGGTTATGATTGGGTCCTACGTCAGCCTATTTATTCAGAGAAGGCGGACAGTCAGCGAATTCAAAAAGTTTATCGCGCAAAGCAGGTTCGTGGTTTCTACGCTAAGGAGCTTTCTACGCTCGACAACTACAGATCTATGGTTTTACGCTCGCAGGCTATAAGTCTATGGTTTTACGCCCGGATGCCTTTGTGCTCGGTAGCTTTTATTCTCGAGAGGCTACAAACCTACAACTTCATGCTCAACAGATACCAAATCGATGATCTCACGCTCGATGGCGCTTAGTTTACGCTCAGAGGCGATGGATCCATAACTTCACGCTCAGAATTTTTTTTTTTCAGAAGCAACAAATCAACAGTTCTACGCTAAGGAGCTTTCTACGCTCGGCAGCTACGAATCTACGACTTTACGTTCGACAGCTACAAGTCAGGTTTTACGTCCGGATGCCTTTGTGCTCGGTAGCTTTTATGCTCGAGAGGCTACAAACCTACGATTTCACGCTCAGGAACTATAAGTCTATGATTTCACGCTCGATGGTGTTTAGTTTATGCTCAGAGGCTGCCAACTTATGATTTCGTGCTCCATGACTTCCCGCACATCTGAAAGATATGTAGGTCGGAGTACGCGTACATCTGAACGATCCTCAAGGCGGTCAATTACAGGAGTTCACACAGAAAATACTCCTTCTTCACCTCAAGATATCCCAAGTACCCGAAGCATACAGAGTTCAACATTAAAAAATTACTCTTCTTCATGGGTCGATTCGAAGTTCATCCAGACTCCAGTCTGAATATTTCATCTACCAAGATGGCAAATCAGTTTGACAGCCATTTCTCGCCCTGTCCCAAAGGAATTTTCGAGAAATCATTCTTGAAGATGATGTCTGAACAAAAGAAATTCTGTTTATCAGAAGTAACAGTTCAGAATTCTACGTAGTTCCTCACTCCTAAACAGCAGGACAGTTCGAACACTCGAATGCTAAAGCGGCTTTCTACGCATCCCTAGTTATGCGTAAAAGACAGGATAGGACCTAGCACTCTTTCTAAAACAGAGTCGGCGTAAAGAATCAGACGTGTCGAAGCTACACATATTCAGACTTCACAGCAAAGTATGGCAACATGATCATATGAAGAAGAAAGACAATTTTATTAAAATTAAAAGCATGATTACATGAGGGAAATCTAGTCTACAAGGGTTTTCTTCATTTTTTATGACTACATATGAGGGAAATCCCGTCTACAAAGGGCTTTCTTATTGTCGTCTGAAGATCGCACCCAGAATCTGTTCTGCCAGGTTCTCGTATTGGTGAAGATCTTTCTCTTCTTCCAAGACGGTTCGTCGACCTCCAAAGTCGATGAACAAGAAGATGACCAGTGGCGGGAGGATACAAAAATGGGCATAGACCCATCCTCCAACAGAAGGAAAGCAGGGTAAATCTGCTTACCTACAGACCACCGCCACTCGAGCCGGGACAAAGCTAGTCTGTCTGCTCTCGTCCTCGGAGGTAACAGGAGAATGTGCCACTTGCAAGTAGCGTGGTGAAATACGATTCTTCTTCTCTCCCGAAGAACCACTATATAAAGTTGCTGATTATCCTGAGAAAAGGAGGCTATGATATCCTTCCATGATCCATCGTTGCAGAGGACATTTGCTCGAAGATGCCATCTTTTTTGGCTCCTTACATGCTGGAAGAGCATGATCTCCTTCTTTCTCAAGTCGACCCGACGAACTCCGGCCATCATCTCTGTATGATGAAAGAAGTGTGGAAAGAACAGGAGAACTCCTCGGTTTTTTTATAGGCGAGAGAGGTCATACCGATCCCCAATAAATCCGCCATAAAGTCAGCCTCGATCGTTTCAAAACTCTATTCAGAAATATTTTAAGTTACGAGGAGCGGTTCATGCTTCATTCAAAGCATTTCAAATTACGAGGAATTTAAAAGCTTTGAAGGGGGGCTTGTAGAAGCATGAAAAATACGCTGGGAAGCTCTACGCAGCGTATTGATATAAAGCAGCGTAAACAGAGGACTTCAGAGCCTTCAACGTGCAAACAGAGCTTCTCTGCCAAGCATAGCGTTAAATATAGGCTCGAGGACCATCCGCGTAGGGCAGTATGTCCAGGCTGCTTCAGCGTAAACAGGGTGCTTCATCTCCTTTATGGCGTAAAACTTATCCTCTTTCAATGTAGCATTAAAGTGTACGAGGGACGCTTCATATTCTCTGCAATGAACCTGTCAGATCCTGCAATGAACCTGACGTCTCGACTTCTGACAAAGGGATACTGCTCGACTACCCAGATGACGGCTATAATAATGGTGCGGTACTGTAACCTAGGCTGTCATTTACTGCTATTTCTCTTGCGTAAAACCGCTTTTACGTACACAGAGGAATACGCTGCCTAGTTTTACACAGGCAGATGAGAGCTCCTTATGCTCCGCGGAAGACAAACCACCTGCCATGTCAAAAGCTGCACTCCGTACGGGACTCGAGGCGCGTCTCTGCATTTAATGCATAGGGTGGTGACAGGCCCTCAAGGCACGTCTCTGCAATTAATGTGTCAAATACTGACAGATGCCTGAGGCACGTCTCTGCATTTGATGCACAGAAGGGTGGCAAACCTTCAAAACACGCCTCTGCATTTAATGCGCAGGATGATGGCGGATCTCCATATTTAATGCAGGAGATTTGATTAAATGTCACCGAACCGTCGTTTAGTGACATCCCCTTTGCGAGAGCTGCTCCTACGCATATAAGGGAATATGCTGCCTAGTTTTACACAGGCAAACGTGAGCTCCTAATGCTCCGCAGAAGACGAACAGACTACCACGACAGCGGTTATTCTTCGCACAGGATTCAGGGTGCGTATCTGTATTTAAATGCGCGGAATGATGGCGAATCTTAAAGATAAGCATCTGCATTTAATGCACAGGATGGGGGCAGATCTCTGCATTTAATGCAAGAGATCTGATTATCTTCAAGAGCCATAATTCCGGCTAAGACGTCCACATCATCACTCTGGCACGTTACGCAGCGGCTTCTACGCCTATTCAGCCTCGGTGCCTGCTCGGCTTCTATGCCTACTCGGCCTCTATGACCACTCGGCTTCTACGCCCACTCGGCCTCTATGACCACTCGGCTTCTACGCCTACTCGACTTCTACGCCTATTCGACTTCTATGCCGGTTTGATAACTATTTGGCTTCTATGCCATGGTGACAGACATTGGCTTCTATGCCAACCTCTTCTACACGAGGGATACCTACCTACGTAGCTTCTACGCCGTGATCTTTGTAGCGATTATACGCGTTTTGTCCCTTAGTTGGATCCGCGTCACACGCTTATTTAAAAGATCATCTATACGCAGACATTGGTTATTTTAACCGTTGTGTAAAAGGGTGCTGTACTTTCCACTACTCGGGTTTTATACCGATTGAGTGGTCACTGTCACTAAAAATCTATAAATAGAGACCTCTATCAACAGAGGACAAGGTCGAAGGATCAGAAATAGGTCGACTAATTGAAAGGAGAAATAGAGGAGAGAGAAAGAGAGAGAGGAGAATCCAAAGCTCAGGCAAAGAGAAGGGATCGACGACTTTGGCATCGGGCATCCACCCTCTTTAGCAACCTTCGAAGCTGCTACCTGTCTTCTACGACACTTCTTCAATATCGTATGGTCCAAGGGCTAAAGTGATCGACTGTAGATCAGACACCTATAGCAATATTCACCCAGATTAAATAAATTATACTTAGACATCCTCGTGTAGGATCAAATTTGTACAATCTTGTTTGTAAACATAAAAGAAGGGCGGGTCTTCGTACAAGACCTCGTTTTCCGCATTCATTAATCTTTTCTCGTTTATTATCCTAAACAGCGAGCGCTAAGGTCTCGGAGGAACGAATGTGAAATTAAATATAAGGACTCTAGATAACATTACGGTTTTCTAAGGGAAAGGGGTATGCTAATCTCTATGTTCGAGGTTTGATCGAGAAAATATTCTAAGTATTGCTCTTGGCTTTCTAAAGTACTGCCTGCTAATTTCAAGACAAGAGTCTAAATGTACAGTTCTATAATACTATCTTACCCTAGAAATCTAGGTTAGCCCTAATATTTAACCTTATGTTTCTATTGGTTCCTCAATACTAGGGTCTAACCCCTTTCTAACTACTCTAGTAGTGTCTATACCACTCTCAAGTCTTCATACATATATCGAGGGGTAATGGTACATTAATCTATAGGTAAGGGGTGCTAGGGTTTCATTAAGTATTCTAACTCAGTAATACGTCGTTATCCTAGTTGTACTCCTAATAGGAAGGTTACCCTACTTATTATCTAACAACAGGGACTTCTATATTCTAGGAGAAGGCTATACTCTAGGAACTATTAAGGAAGCATATGAATCAAGCAGGATGCAGCTATTCAATTAGAACAGATTGGAAGAAAGGTGAATCATAGTCAATTGTGGATGAGATCCTATACTCTATTCCTAGGTGCAGGTTTGCTCGGTACAGTAATGTAACCGAGACAATATGCTCTCGACCTGCAAGGGCCACCACTAGAAATATGTCACGCCACAGTCCCAAAAATGCGTAGGACTAGGACACGTAAGTATGCCAGCCGCATGGTTATGGCATTCCAATATATGGAAACCATAACACATACGTACGATGTATTATGAACAATAATTCATAAGTGGTAAAACTATCACAAGTCACAGGGTATAATCTAAATCTTATCCACAGAAATCATATATATGAATAACCAATAACCATGTAACTAGATCTCAATATAAAGTATCTAAAGATGATAGTCGGATGAAAATATAAGTAGCCTGTCCGGATCTGACAATCACGAGGCTCGAAGAGAAGACCTCCTCAAAATATAAGTAGCCTGTCCAAATCTGCGCTCCTGCGAATACTCATGAACATCTACACCTAAAAAGGGACCAGGTCCTCAGAGGGACGTAACAAGATACATAGAAGCATGCCATAAAGTAAATACTGAATAAATAAAGGGGGTGTGCTAACCATCTAAGTGAATGCAATTTGAGGACAATATTGGTACGTATGGGAAAGTGTAGGCTAGACATATGCTGACATAATTCACCAATCGTCATGACTGACTAGTATATGCCACATATACCCCCAGACCATGGGCGCTCTGATATATATAACGTCCATCTTCGAGGAGCATGGTATCTGAAATAGTATAACGTCCAACGTTCTTTAGAGTGTGGTATCTGCAAAAATCACCAAGTAAAATCTAATACTCTAGAGAACGTGGTATCTACAAAATATATACGTCTGTATCACTCCGTCGAGTGCGGTATCTGTATAAAGGAGGTGGGTGTCCCTTACGCCTACTAGTCATCCTCCCCGCCCAATGATCTATGCATGCTGTATCCACAATACGCCTTAGCTACTACGCTGAGGTATCGTAACTCTGGCTTATAGTCTATCGTTAGAACAATAGTCCAACCTTACAACCAAACAAGGACAAGGATTGGGCCTTCGTACCACAATATTCTATGCTCCGACTACTAATAACTGCTAAGTCTTCTATCATGCATTGCTAATAGCAGTTATTCCCTATCCGTCGTACGCCTACACGTACTGGTGGCCAACCACATACACAAGTCTATGCCCTACATGAGACTCACAATACGTGTAAGAAATGTGTCAAGGCCTGGGGAGTTATACCGATAATTCCACAACTTTAGGTGGGTCCACTAGACACTAGGTCAGACACAAATTCTAACATCAACGCATTCGTTGACTGCACCTGAGTCTTCTCGGACGCGCACAGTTTATATAATCTAAAATAATAAACATGCAACTAAAATAATAACTGAGTTTACATAGTACAACAAGGCAAGGTATACTTGCCTGGAACTCTGGTGTGCGCAAGCAATGTTCCGGAACCAGCAGTCAAGGTAGCACCGTCTCGGATGCCTACGAACAGATAACCCAAAATTATAAATCACTAAATTATACCACGCTTAATTACCTATGCTAATATAGTACATGTATACATACATAACACATATACATATATATACATTAGATAATTTAATAACATACCTACTTATATATACAACTATGCATATAGACATATGTACATATATACATTATACATAATATATACATAAACAACCATGAGTATAACACTATATATCTATATACATAATATACATAAATAAAATACGTACATACATATATATACAATTAAATAAGCATTTATATATAAATACATAAATATAAATACAATGATACCTTAATACGTACGTAGATACATTTATACATCAGACATTATATAAATACATTATATAAATACCATAATACATTAATACGTATATAAATACATTAATACATATATATTGACAATAATACATTAATACATTATAAATACATTTAACACATATATAATTACTTAAATATATTAGATATTATACATTAAATAATACATTAAATATATAAATACATTTATACATATATACATAAATATACACATACATAATACATATATACATATATATAATACATTAATACATTATATACATAAAATATACATATATACATAAATATACATTGTACATTTATACCTATAAACAAACATATATACATATATACTTTACGTAAATACATTATACATATATACATATATATAGTACACTAATACATTATATACATATATACATATATATATTAACTATACATATATACATAAATATACACATACGTAATACATATATACATATATATAATACACTTATACATTATATATATATATGTATATTAAATATACATATATACATAATACACTTATACATAATTACATATATATACATATACATTTATACATTAATATATACATATATATACATACTATAAATAAATACACAATCTATACAGTATATATAAATATATACTATATACATTTACATATAAATATATATATATATATATATATATATATATATATATATATATATAAATATATATATACATATATTCTTATATATATATATTATATATAACACATATATACACTTGAAAGAATACATATTTATATATACATATACGTTTATACACACATATATATACATATATACATACACGTTTATACATATATATATACATATATACATACATGTACAATTACACCATATATAAATATATAGTATATATATACAAATATACACAGTTTATACCAAATACTTACTATATATATAAAATTATACATAATATACACTATATAAATAAGTATATACTATTATACACAATATATACTATATATAATTATATATATAATATATATACCTAAATACTGTGTTGTGTCCGGGGTATGTGTCCGCCGTGGAGTCATCGCGGGCGAGGGGGCGGCGTCCAGGGACGTATATGTATATATAAATATGTGGTGGCGGTGCTAGGGAAGGTGGAGAGCTGGGGGGTGTCGTCGGTGAGTGGTAGTGGCAGGCCGGGCAGTGGTGGCGACGCTAGGGGAGGTCGGGGGTCGGCTTGGGCTGTGGTGGGGATGATGTTGCTGGTGGTGTCGGTGGTGAGGGTTGCTGCTGCCGACGGAACAGCGGCCAGTGGCGGCGGTTGGGGGTGCTGGAGTGGAGGGAGGTCGGAGGGGGAACTGTTTCGCGGGTGGCCGAAGGCGGTGGTGGCCGGGGGGAGATGAGGGGATGGGTCGGGGAAGGAGGGGTCGTGGAGGTGATGTTGGTGATGGTGGCAGCTGGCGGCGGAGCAACGGCGGGTGGTGGCTGCAGGGGGTGTCGTCGATAAGGGAGGTCGGAGGGGGAGTGGGTCCCGGGGTGGCCGGAGGCGGTGGTCGGCCGAGGGTTGGGGTCGGGTTGGTGTGGTGAGTGGTGAGGGTGGTGTTGGTGTTGGTTTATTAAATCTAAGGTTTCTTCATGTATAGATGTGTGTGTGTGTGTTCTAGAGAGAGAGTGTAGGTAGTTTATGTAGGAGAGAGAGAGGGGGCTCCTTGGGATTAGGGCCGGCTGGGGTAGTTTTCTAGGGTTGTGTGAAGCCTCCACATGTTGAACATGTGGCTAGGATTTAAGGGGTTTGAAATGTGGGGTTGGGATGTACTCTTAAAAAGTAGTGTTGAGTACATAAAAATAGGGGAAAACTCATGGTGGACCGGTCAAGGGGAGGGGGTTTCCTTCTTCAAGTGGTTGGACCAATGAGAGGGGGGCACCTCATTTCTAAATTGCATGAAAGCCCCTGAACATTTAGGAAATTGCACATAAATTAGAATTTAGGCTTGGATGTGGCAAAATACCCTGTTTGGGATTTTATAGTGGACTAGAATGGTGTGTGGTATTTAGTATGAGGCTTGAGGGTGTGTGTGTAGGTTTGGATTGGAGTTGGGTCTAGTTTGAGTGAGGTTGGATCGTTACATTAATTTAATTAAAATTAATGCGCTAGGTGTTCTTTAATTAATTAAAAAATACCTGGGGTCAAAATTGGGTGGGCACAAGCGTAATGGGCATAGTAGTCTTAGAGTACAATAATGTCATAATTTAGGTTGGTCTAAACGGATTGATGTTGGGTCCCAATTTCGATTGGAATGGACAAAGAGTGCAAAGATGGAATTAATTGAATTTACGTACGGACGTTTGTAACAATTTTTGTTCGACTAAAATGAGGCACAAGAAGGAGTATTTGTGAGTTACACAAGGATCACAATAGTAGGCTGGTATGTCTAGGCAAAGTGTATGGAATTTATTTGCCGATAATAGCTAGTGTAGTGCTCTAAATATCGGAGCAACGGTAAGGTGCACTAAGCGATATAATATTACACAAAATTCTAAAATACTGTAATCTAATTCTAATTGTCTCCAAATTAAATCTAGTCACTTTATCTAGACTAAGTAAACCTAAATTTGGTCGAGGAGGCTTACAATTTGTCCAAGGAGGTTTTTCCTATTAATTTTACTATCATGTCAACCTAGCTTTATGACAAATTGGTGTACATATCGATCGATAAAAGATTAACAAGTTTAATATGTGATCTAACCCTTCAAAGGAGGAAACTAGGGTTCACAAATTATACCTGAAGTAACAAGAAAAAGATAAAGGTTTTCAGCAACCTTGATCAATTAGCGACCCCAAGATCTTCTGCACGTATTCCTTCCTCGGATTGGATACTGTGTGGGCGATGATCTTCCAATATTTTTTTCTCCTTGGCTGACCCTCTTTCTCTCCTTACATAAAAAATAAATTTAGAGAAAGTTGCTTGCTTTCTTTTATCACAATGACGACCAGAGAATAGAGGATATATATAGGCTACGACAGGGACCATGAGAAAAAATTAGGGTTAGGTCTCCTAATGGATCTGGGTATCCCAGGTTCAGCCCGAACACAGAACCCTGGCCCGTTAACAATAGCTCGATCCACTAAAGATCTATTGTAGCACTACCTTCCTAATCCCAAATTACGATTATGGGCTCCTTCTTATTATATGCTTGTTTGTCTCCCCATGTTAAGATATCAAATGTCCGTCGATCAAATTAAGTTACTCGCAACTATATTGATCGACATTTTTTATCCTTAAGTAGTACCACTCAACTTTATTTGTCATGTCGAATATAATCCACCTGCAGAGTTTATATGAAAATACTTATGAGTTCCTTAAGGGGACATCATTAACCCGATGTATCGAGACATGGATTTCTTTTATAATTAATAGTCCATCATACACACAATGTTATTACCCAATTCATAGAGGTTATATACCCATAATGAATCTCACTCTTTTATGAGTCAAAGTAATGCACACTGCATATACATGTCTGTTATTATATCCGGATTAAGAACACAAGAATCCATAATAATAGAGGTGTTTGTTCTCTTACATAGTCACTACAAAGAGAACAACCTCAAGTGGTCATGTTCAATACACACAAAGTGTACTAGTATAAACCATTAGTCAAGATAGACTAATACCAGATTATACTACAACCTTTTTAATGGTTTGTCCAAGTCCATATAGGTTATGAACTATTTATATATTCCAAAGGAAATAATAATATGATCTCCTGTGTGACACCACACACCATATTATCTATAATATAGAATATCAGATACTTGCATTTATATTATAACAAATACAACATCCAAACATTTACCCATATGGTTCTCGTTTAAAAATAAGGAAATATAGTTAATACAAAGTGATGCTTTTAGTATATAACCCTAACATGGACACCGTTGTCCAAACCAACCAACGCATAAATAAAGTGTTGGTCAGAAAGAATCATTCTCCTAACATCTTGATTATGCACACAATGGAGGAAAAATTATGCGCCACTCGTGCACCAAGTCAAGACCTGCATACAAAATTAAATATGTGTAGACAAACTGTGCCAACTTTGTCTGCACCACAGAATATGCGCCAAACAGGAGCAATCTCTACACAACATATTGATTGTACACGTGTGCACAAAAGGACTGTTAGAGACAACTTTCTCTCCTCCCTGAAGAGCAAAAACTTGAGATATGATGAATCACTTGCCAATCAAGCCAGTACATCACTCTATACACAAGGGACCAAAAATATGCATAGAAGATTCAATATTTCTCATGTAAAGAGGCATAGTCTTCCCTCTTCCTCCTCTTTGTTTGATAATAAACGAAAGAAATAAGACGAGGTTTATACGAAACCCGCTCTTAGGTTCACAAACAAGAAGTACAATTAATCCTATACGAGGATGTCGAGTAAAATTTTTTTATCTGGGTAAATATTGCTATAGGAGTCTGATCTGCAATCGATCACTTTGTCTCTTGGACCACACGATGATGAAGAAGTGCCATAGAAGACAGAAGAAGCTTCGAAGGTTGTAAAGGAGAGTGGATGCTCGGTGCCAAAGCCGTCAATCACTACTCTTTGTCTGAGCTCTGGATTCTTCTCTCTCAAAGACTCTTTGACTCTCAGTTCTTTGACCTTCAGTTTTCGACCTCGGTTCTGATACTGAATTTCTCGACCAATTTTTGACCTTGGACCTCTGTCAATAGAGATATCTATTTATAGAGTTTTAGTGACAGTGACCACTCAGTCGGCGTAGAAACCGAGTAGTAAAAAGTACAACACCCTTTTACACGATGGTTACAATAACCGTTGCCCACGTATAGATGATCTTTTGAATGAGCATATGACGCGTGTCCAATTAAGAGACAATGCGTATAACTGCTGCAAAGATCACGGCGTAAAAGCCACGTAGGTAGTTATACCTCGAGTAAAAAAGGTTGGCGTAGAAGCCAATAACTGTCACCATGGCGTAGAAGCCAAAGAGTTATCAAACCGGCATAGAAGCCGAGTAGGCGTAGAAGCCGAGTGGGCATAGAGGCCGAGTGGGCATAGAGGCCGAGTGGGCGTAGAAGCCGAGTGGGCATAGAAGATAGCTGATCCTCCTCCTTTGACTGAGGCTTGAGCGAATTCTGGACCGAATAGCTTTAATACGTACTAATGCAAATGTGGCCGGAGTTGGCGTATTCTAAGGAGATAGCGTACAGCGTGCTCCCATAGCCGAGAATAGCCTGATGGCGTAATGCGCAAAAGCGATGATGTGGACGTTTTAGCCGAAATTACAGCTTTTGGAGATATAATCAAATCTCTTGCATTAAATACAGAGATTCACCCCCCATCCTACGTATTAAATGCGGAGGCATGTCTCGAAGATCTGCCATCATTCTGCGCATTAAATGCAGATACGCGCCTCAAAGATTTGTCATTATTTTGTGTATTAAATGCAGAGACGTGCCTCGAGCTCTGCCATCACTCTGCGCATTAAATGCAGAGACGTGCCTCGAGCCCTGTACGAAGAGTAGCTTTTGACGTGGCAGTCTGTTTGTCTTCTACGGAGCGTAAGAAGCTCATGTCTGCCTGTGTAAAACTAGGCAGCATATTCCCTTGTATGCTTAAAAGCAGTTTACGCCAAGGAAATGGCACTAAACGACAGTCTGGTGATATTAATCATATCTTTTGCATTAAATGCAGAGATCAGCCCCCATCCGGCGTATTAAATGCAGAGACGTGTCTCGAGCTCTGTACGAAGAGCAGCTTTTGACGTGGCAGTCTGTTTGTCTTCTGCGGAGCATAAGAAGCTCATGTCTGCCTGTGTAAAACTAGGCAGCGTATTCCCTTGTCTGCGTAAAAGCAGTTTACGCCAAGGAAATGACACTAAATGACAGCCTAGGCCGCTGTGCTGCACCATCATTATAGCCGTCGTCTGGGTAATCGTGCAGTACTCTTTGTCAGGAGTCAGATGTCAGGTTCACTACACGATTTGATAGGTTCATTTTGAAGAATATGAAGCGTTCCTCGTACACTTCAATACTGCATTAAAGCGGATGAGTTTTACGCCGTAAAGGCGAGGTAGCACCCTTTCTACGCTGAAGCAGCCTGGACATACTACTTTACGCGGATAGTTCTTGAGCTTATATTTTATGCTGTACTTAGCGAAAAAAGCTCTGTTGCACGCCGATGGCTCTGAAGTCATCTTTTTACGCTGTCCAGCATCAACATGCTGCGTACAGCTATCCAGCGTATTTTTCATGCTTCTACAAGACCCCCTTCAAAGTTTTCAAATTCCTCGTAATTTGAAATGCTTTGAATGAAGCATGAAAAGGTCAAGTCTGACACGTTCTTTAAGGCTGACTTTCTAGCGGAGTTATGGGGATTTGTTAGGATTTGGTGCATTCTCTTTTGCATATATAAAGGCTGAGAAGTTAACCTGTTCTTCCCATATTTCTTTTACCATACAGAGATGATGGCCGGAGTTCATCGCGTCGACTTGAGGAGGAAGAAGACCGTGTTCTTTCAGCATGTAAGGAGCCGAAAAAAAAGGCGTCTTCGAGCAAATGTCCTCTGCAACGGTGGATCATGGAAGGATATCATAGCCTCCTTTGCTCGGGATAATCAGCAACTTTGTATGGCGGTTCTTCCAGGAGAGAGGAAGGGTCATATTAGACCACACAGCTTGCAAGCTGTATCTTCTCCTGTCGTTCGTGGACGAGAGCAGACAAACTAGCTCTGTCCTCGAGTATTGAGTTGGGTGAAATATCTCAACTCAATCTGTCATGGCGTATAGAGCATGGGCTCTGCATGATTTAGGCAAGCCCAGTTTTGTATCCTCCCGCCATTTATCATTTTCTTGTTAATCGGTCGCGAAAACCGACTAACTGCTGAAGAAGATGGAATAAGATCTCCACCAATACGAAAACCTGACAGAACAGATTCTGGGGGTGGCCTTCCGATGACGATGAGGAAATACTTTGTAGACGGGATTTCCCTCATATGTAATCATGAGAAATAAAGAAAAAAACCCTTTGTAGAATGGATTTCCCTCATATGTAATCATATTTTAATAAAATCGTCTTCTTCTGTGCATATGATTATTTGCCATATATTTTGCTGTGAAGTCTGAATATGTGTAGCTTCGACACATCTGGTAACTTTACGCCGACTCTGATAGAAAGAGTGCTAGGTCCCGTCCTGTCTTTTATGCATAATTAATGATGCACAGAAAGTCGCTTAGCATTTAAGTATTCGAACTGTCCTGCTGTTAGGAATAGGAAGTTGCGTAGAATTCTGAACTGTCACTTCTGATAAACTGAATTTTTGTTCAGACCATCATCTTCAAGAATGATTTCTCGAAAATCTCTTGGAACAGGGAGAGAAATGGCTGTCAAACTGAGTCGCCATCTTGAACTGTAGATAAAATATTTAGACTGGATCCTGGATGAACTTCCAATCGACCCAAGGAGAAGAGTCATTTTCAATGTTAAACTTTGTATGCTTTGGGTACTTGGGATATTTTGGGGCCAAGAAGGAGTATCTTCTGCGTGAAGCCTTGCAATTGACCACCTTGAGAATTGTTCAGATATACGCGTACTCTGGCCTGCGTATTTTCCGATATGCGAAAAGTTATAGATCTGTAATGTAGATGAGCATAAAATCATAAGTTCGTAGCCTCTCGAGCGTAAAAGCTGCTGAGCATGAGAGCATCCAGGCATAGAAACTGTAGATTTATAGCCTCTGAAAAGAAAATCTTTCGAGCGTGAAGTTGTAGATTTGTTGCCTCTGAGCGTAAAAGCCACCGAGCGTGAAATCATAGATTTGTAGCTTCTGAGCGTAAAGTCGTAGGTTTGTAGCCTCTCGAGCGTAAAAGCTACCGAGAATAAAAGCATCCGGGCATAAAACCATAGACTTATAGCCTGTGAGCTTAAAACCGTAGATCTGTAGCTGTCGAGCGTAGAAAGCTCCTTAGCGTAAAACCATGAATCTGCTTTGCACAAAAACTTTTCGAATTTGCTGACTGTCCGCCTTCTCTGAGTAATAGGCTGATGTAGTCCCCAATCATAACCGAATATTAAATATCGGATTTGGTTTAGGATTCGAGGAGTCCATCCGAACTCTATATATACCCCAAGGCTTTCAGAGAAAAACTTTTTATCTGTCTTTTGTAAAAGAAAGCCTTCGACTGTTCGAGTTCTCTCCTTCGTTTCCTCTCCGAGCATTCAGAGTTTTCAGCAATAGCCCCGAAACCGATCTCCTCCTCTAAGGGAAAGAAGACTGACTCTTCTTCTCGCTCTTCTGCCCAAGCGAGAGTGACTTCCGTCGGGCAAGACGAGCTTCATTCCGAACGAAGTGTCCCGCCGATGAGCAGTGCACCCGGCCTTAAAGGTAGAGCTTTTGGGACAAAAAAGAACGACTAAAATCCTTCGCACACATTGTACGTGATTGCGCTAGGTCATCCTCTGTGCTGATAGCCTCTTCGAGAAAGATAATGCACAAAGACGTTTCAACTTTTACGCCCATATTTCTAATGTGTCAGCGTAAAAACTCCATATTTTTGCAGTCGGGCATAAAAGTTTTGACTGTCAAAACTTAGCGTATACTATAAAATTTGAGTGTTACGCTTCTAGATGAAAATTTCGGCGTACTAACTCAAATTTTGACAGTCTGGCGTAAAACACAGAGTGTCGAAACTTTGCGTATACTGTCAGTCTTGAATTTTATGCCTTGGAATAAGATTCCAGCATAAAAGGTCAATTTTTTACAGTCTTGGCGTAAAGCACAGACTGTTGATTTTTGGCATATGCTGCAAGATTGTCTAGTATAGAAATTGACGTGTCGTTCTTGCATTTTGCAGTTAACTTGCATGCGTCTCCGCTGGCCGAGGTGATGGGTTCCGCTGCCAGGATGCTGTATTCCAACTACCTGGAGGATTTGTCCCACGTGACATTTCCCATCTCTGGACCCCAATATCCTGAAGGAAGGGGAATCCTGATATTGGCTCAAGGCGAGCGAACGCTGTTGAACATGATCAACGGAGAGCCCCTGACGTATATAGACGGGGACCAATATATAAAGCCGACTTTCCTCTTCGGGGACATGATTGATAAGCAGTCTCAGACGAAGCCCAAGAAAGAACTCTGGGTTTTCCCTGCCGGGGCTTGGTTCTGTATCTTCCCAAGATGCTGAGAGACTATTCCATCTCGACATTCTTCCATGCTACACATCCTAGGAGGATGTCGTGGACGCTGACTCCCGATCTTCACGGCCGACCGGGGAAGATATTTCATCAGAAAGGATCTGACCAAGGGTCATTATCAACCGCCCTTCCGGCTCTGTGATGCCGTTTAGGGACTGTACCAGGGCAGTGTCCCGAGTGAAGACAATTTAGTGCTCCAGCTGGTCCAATTATCGACTTTCTGCAACGATTTCATGGGGTACGGGGGAGTATACCCTAAGGTTAACCCTTGGACTAATGGGTGGATCACCCCAACAATTCTTCGATGGGCTCGTTTGGCTGACTGGGCCCTGAAGTATTTTCAGACCGAGCTGGAGAGCATTGGTCTGTACGCAGCTGTGAGTGCTACCAGTATTGGATTACCTCTCAACCCAAGCCTGTTTTTGGCTTTGATGGAGCGATATATCTCGCTCACCGGGACTTTTGCCACTCCATTGGAGGAGTTGGGATTGGCCCTCCACGAGGTGGCAGATATCTCGAGACTACCGATGGGGGATACTCCATATGAAGAGTATGTTTCCATAAACCGAGAGCTGGGGGATTCAGACCCTCGGGTGGTGGCAGTGTACCAAAAGCTGATGTGCCACTACCTTGCTTGCACCACTTTTTATGGTGAGCCCTCAAATTTAGCTCATACCAATAAATGGGCGTCCTACCTCTTCTTTCACCGGGCCAGGACTGCTAAGCCGGAGAAGGTCTTGGATAGCAAGGATCAGCCTTTGAATCTTCTGAGCGTGCTTAGTGCCCAGGTAGTCGACGATCTTATGGAAGACGCTGGGGCTCTAGACCAGATCCTCGACGAAGGGATAGGGAAATATCCTACAGGCACTAAGGCCTACAGTTATTTGAGGCATTACCGCAGGCCTCTGTCCAAGGAAGCTCAACTAGCTGGCTTCCTCTCTATATGGCTGCACCGACTGGTGGTACCCGGCATTGCATCTGCGGACCGTATTTATCGCAATACGCTATGGCCTGCAGTGCATCTGGTGTTTGGGGCAAGACTGGGCTTGCTCCCTGCCATGGTGTGCCGCATACAAGCTGGCCTGAGGGCCATTACTGATGGGCTGCTTGCCGATAAAACTTGACGTGATAGCTTTTCCAGGGTAGAATTACCATACCTGTATTTGATGGGATGGTTAATTCTCCATAACCCCAGGGTGATGTCTTCCGGTTCTGGGAGTAGTTCGGGGGGTAGTTTCTTATTGAACTAGAAGAATTCCTCCTGGAACGTGACCACAGTTTTAGATTGTCGGCGGGCGCTGAATTTCAGTCACAGCTGGAAGCTCTTCTGCACTATCCCCTTTGTACATCTCAATCAACAGGGGATCAGACTTCAGGATATAGGCGACGGGAAGACCGTTCTTTCTCCTGAGGCTTTTAATTGGTTGGTCTGCAATAGACCTTCCCATTTACTGTACAAAAGCGAAGACCATTGCTTCTTGGAGCCCTACCTGCCTAGTCGGTTTGCCAGGCAGTTTGCGTACGACCAACTGCATGTGGGCAACGCCGTTACCAGCTTCAAGTCCAGGGGTGGACTCATTGATGGAGCGAGAGGATGGCGATACTTCATCATGGGTTACACTGAAGCAATTTTTACCGTGCCCGTCATTTCACTCTCCATGGAGCTGCGTATTCTCCACTCGTATGCCAAGTTCTATGTGGCAACCAAGACCTTCCATCGCGATTTTGATATGCATAGAAGTTTTAGGATGCCCTCCTCCAAGTCTGCGAGAAGAGTCAAAATACCCTCAGTCTCTTCTTACGAGGGTAAAGATTCCGTTAATCCAAATGAGCCTCTGTTGGCGGTACCGAGGGGTAAAATACCTTCACTTGCAGGGCCTATGGTAATCTCTGGTAAGCGAAGGGCTCATGTTCCGAAGGAGACTTCCCCTTGCAAGAGGAAGAAGAAGACGGTTACTCATCCTCTCAGGATTCTCGGCAATGAGGCTCCTAGAAGTGAGCCTGCATCTTCCCCTGTTGGAGATGATTCTTTGATTGGAGGTTCCTCGCCTTTTAAAGAGGGAACCTCTACAGTTCCGGCTGGTGGTGCCGGAGAATCTCTGCTTGAGGCTGCTGTCACTGCTACCGCTTCAGGTAGTGGTACAAGGTCGACTTCGGGATCGAGCCGAATAAGGATATCTTTGTCCAGATCAGCATCGAGAGAAAACCCTGCCGTATCTGTCAGTGCACCCAGCGATATTCCAGCCGATGAACCTTGGTTGGAACTTGACGAGGACCTGGAAGAATATTTACCAGTGTCGGTTGACACACCACCTTCTCCAGGTATGACAGCTTGCTTATTAAGAAATGATTTAGCTGTACTGGCTGCAGACGCGACACGACATATACGCCATCGGCCATGGGTAAATATCGTCTTTATGCCTATTTTTTAGGGAAAATTAACATCATGTTGATATTAACTTTCTTTTGTCTTCTTTTCAGGGGAAGACATTTACGGGAAGGGTAGTGTTGACGCGCCTTTTGGCACTGTTTCAGCTCCTGGCGACGACATAGAGGTACCCGACTTCGAAGAGGAGACACTTTTGGGTGCCGGCTCGCCGAAGTGGTTCCGATATCTCAGGAGGAGGGTAAGCCTGTCGTTACGACAATGCCTCCTTTGAGTATGCTAGTCACTCCAACCGTTGTCTGTGCCTCTTCTTTCGTCGCACCACCTGTCGAGGCGACGACTGTGGCAACGTCGTCGGCAGTCATTTCTGGAGGGGGATTCTCTGATATTGCAGCCACTCCCAGCACCCATTTGAATCTCACCAAGTTGGTTGAGCAGTTTTCTACCATTTTCTACGCCACTTTGAAGACGCTGACATCAATGGTGCTGGAGAAGAATTTAGGCTTTGAGGCTATGAGGATGTCCTGCAACCTTACTATAGCGCAGATTAGACATTTCAGTGACACTGGAAGAGCTGATGCGCTAGAGCAGATAGTTAATGGTTTGGAACAACCCATTAACGAATATTTGTAGCTATCTCGAGGCAGCATCGACGGTCTCGTTCAAGCTAGGTTCGACTCCTTGACTGCAGAGCTTGCTGGGGAACTGGAATCTCTGGACAAATCTGTCCAAGAACAGCAGCAGGAGATGGATCAGGAGCGTGCCGAACTAGAGTATGTTATTCCTCAACTGACTCAGTACAAAGTCGAATATGAGGAAGTGACATCAAGGGTCCATAGTTTGAGAGATGAACTCGCTCGAGCGGAGGAGGAGGCTGTCTCTTTGTCGGCAACTCCAGATGTGCTGAAGAATCGGAGGAAGACCGCCCAGCAGAATCTGACGCATGTAGGTATTGTCCACACGGGTTTCATACATGCTCGGTCCGAGCTAGCTGCTTTGAACAATGATGCAGCAAGGTTGGAATGGGCTCGCACCGACGTCTTGAACTCTAGGGATGAGAGAATGGCTGCTCTGGCATGGCAGATTCGCGACCTAACCGCTCCCCCCCGAGTGATGTACTTTTTTGCTTTCCATGTAATTTTGCTCTTTCTGGGAATAATAAAGAGGCTTTCATCTGACTTTGTGGACCCATCATTTTGGAATATAAATGACAGGTTTGGGTGAAAGTGATATCAGAGGTAATATGGACGTGATATACTCTCGGTAAGTTTCAGCAGGACATATCTATTCAGAGGTTATATGGACATTATAGAACATGATTCAACTAAATTTTGTACACAAAATACTATCAAAGGTAATATGGACGTGATAGGTCTTGATGTTCCAAATTAGTTAAACATATATATTCAGAGGTTATATGGACGTGATAAAATATGATCCAACTAGTTTCATTTTGGAAGTAATTTTGTCAGAATGAGATCTTCGCCATACTCCATTTGAGCAAATAAGGTTAAGCATAGTACCTCTTCAGGAATTTGCCATTGATAGGAGCCATCAATAAGTCTCCATTAGGCTTGGCTAACCTGTAAGCGCCGTTTGAGAACGTCGTCTCGATCACATAAGGGCCTTTCTATTTGGACTGAAATTTACCCTTACTCCTGTGAGTAAGAATCATCGGCCTTCTCACAGCTAAAACTAGCTCGCCAACTTTGAACACTCTTTCCTTTACTTTTTGGTTAAAAGATCTGGAAATGCGTGCCTGGTAGAACGCGATGCGCTGTTGAGCTTGAAGGCGTTTCTCGTCTAATCCTTCTAGCTCTTGAAGCCTTAATAGGTCGTTCTTTTCTTGAGTCAACTCGTTAGCCACTTCTATCCTAAGTGACAGAATTTGGACTTCGATGGGGAGAACTGCTTCACTCCCGTAAACCAATGAGAATGGGGTGCAACCTGTCGGTGCTCATACCGTTGTGCGGTATGCCCAGAGACATTCTCCCAGATTCTTATTCCAATCTCTCTTGTTCGAAGAGACAAACTTTTTCAAGAGTTTAATAATGGTTTTGTTGAAAGCTTCCGCCAAACCATTAGCAGCAGGATTATAGGCCGTAGAGGCCACATTTTGTATCCAATTTTTATCGCAAAATCGATGAAATGCTTGGCTGATGAATTAAGGCCCATTGTCATGAATTATCCTCCGGGGTATCCCAAAGCGATAAATAATATGATGCTTGATGAAGCTGATCATATTATATGCCTTTACCTCAGCAAGAGGGATCGCCTCTGCCCATTTGGAGAAATAATCCATGATGGCCAGTATGAACCAGTGACCTCTGAAAGAAGACGGGTGAATAGGACCAATGATATCCATACCCCATGCTTCGAAAGGCTAGGATGCAACCGTGGGATGTAGATGTTCAGAAGGTTGATGGATAAAGTCTGCGTGGACCTGACAGGCTCTGCATTGTCTTGCATACTTTATTGCATCTGTGATCATAATAGGCCAATAATAGCCTATTCTCCTGATACGATCCTGTAGCTTAGGACCGGGTTGATGCGCTCCGCACACGCCATCATAAGCTTCACGGATAACCCGCTGTACCTCGCCATCGGAAAAATATCTCAATAGCAGTCCATCATAGGTCCGGCGATATAGACACTGTGAAGACGCATCGAAATAGAAGCGTAATGATCGTCTTTTGACGGATACTGCTTCTTTAGGGTCCTCCGACAAGATTTCGTATGCCACAAAATCTATAAAGGGACTTCTCCAGTCTCTCTTGGGAGGATCTGTGTTCACAGTGTAGCTGCTTTCTATGTGAAAGTTATTTTTCACACAGAATAAATCTCTGTTAAGAAGGATCACCGAATTCTTCCTTCTTATAGGAGTAGCTAAATCTGCAGCTAGACTGGCTAGGGCATCAGCTTCCAGATTCTGAGATCGAGGTACATGTTCTAGGAAGAACCCTTTGAATATTATGGCTATCTCGACCGTTGCTCGGTGATAGGGGATGAGGTCTGGATTTTGGACTTCGTATATTCCTCTGATTTGATTGACGATCAGCAGAGAATCACCGAAAGCTTCCAGAGATTCGACGCCCAATTCTTTAGCGACTTGGAGCCCGATTAGTAGAGCGTTATACTCTTCCATATTGTTGGAACATGGCTCGCTAAGAGAATATGCCCGATAGATGACGAGTTTATCAGGAGTAACCAGGACAATTCCTACTCCTGAAATCATGTTTCCCCTGGGACCAATCCTGGAGGCACAATCAAAGAATAGTTGCCATGCATCACTTTCCATTACGGAATTACATTCTGCAACCTCGTCGGGAATATCCTCGTACAGTTTGGAGGTCTCCGGGATCGGATGAGCAGCTAGGAAATCAGCCAACACTTGGCCTTTGATGGACTTCTGAGGGACGTACACCATGTCATACGGTGTTAATAACATCGCCCAAGTCGCGAGTCGGGAATTAAGAACACTTGGCTTGTTCATCAATACCCAAAGAGGATTGATCCTGGAGATGATGTGGATGGTTTGGCCTGTGACATAGTGCCGCATTTTTTAGATAGCGAACATCAGAGCCAAGCACTCTTTTTCCACTGGGCTGTACCGGTGTTCAGCTCCTACCATCATCCTGCTGAGGTAGTAGATAGCCTGTTCATGACCCATATCGTTCTTCTGTGCGAGAAGAGCTCCCAGAGAATAATCCATCGCTCGAACGTACAGCAAGAATGGTCTTCCTATGACGGGAGGCACCAGAACTGGCGGTCTAGTGAGGTACCATTTGATATCATTAAACGCTTGCTGACAGGCTTCGACCATACGAAGGATACACCTTTCTTCATGAGACGAAAAAAGGCTGACATCTCCCAGAGAGGTTGGATATGAATCTTCGGATATAAGCCAGACGACCTTGAAATCCTCTGAGTTCTCTCAGATTATGGGGTGGTCGCATTTCTAAGATAGCCTTGACTTTATCAGGGTCCACTTGAATGCCCTTGGCGGTAATGACAAATCCCAGGAAGTTGCCACTAGATACACCCAGAAAGGACTTTGTAGGATTCATTTTGAGTTGATATTGGCGTATCAACTCAAATATTGTCTTCAAGTCTTGGATGTGATTATGTTTGAGGCAGCTTTTGACAGCTACGTCGTCCATGTAACATTATACTGTCTTACGTAAATGCTCATGGAATATGTTACTCATAGCCCGTTGGTACGTAGCTCCGTCATTCTTCAATCCGAAGGGCATGACCATATTGCAATATACCCCCAATGGTGTCCTGAAGGCAGTATGCTTCTCGTCTTCAGGATGCATCTTGATTTGATTATATCCTGAAAATCTATCCATGAAGGACATACATTCAAAACCGCATGTATTGTCAATCATGATGTCTGTGATGGGAAGAGAAAACTCATCCTTGGGGCAGGCTGCATTCAGATCTCGATAATCGATGCAGACACGTACTTTTCTATTTTTCTTCATGATCGAGACAACATTGGCGACCCAGTCGGGATGTTGTTCTTCCCGGATGAAACCGCAGGCTATCAACTTTTTAATTTCAGCTTCAATGGCGTCCATCATATCCGGGCAGAACCGGCGTTGGTGCTGCTTCACAGGCTTCGAATCGGGCAATATATCGAGTTTATGAGTAGCCACCTTTGGATCAAGACCTGGCATATCCTCATAATTCTACGCAAAAACGTCGATATATTCTTTTATCAGCTGGATAACTTCTTCCCTTTCTTCTTCGGAAAGATTGTTACTGATAAATATCGGCTTTGGCGAAAGTTTATCCCCAACGTCAATCTGGATAACTTTATCTTCAGTGGGAGGTTCTCTCTGCTCGAAGCGGAATTCCCATTGTGTATCCATTAGTTGAGCCCAAGCGTCATTTTCAAACAGTTCAGATTCTTGTTTGTCTGCTTCGAAGGAATCTGTCACTACCATATTTACTGATAATGTTCGTTCGAGAGCATGAGATGAGTCGGAGGGCGACGAGCCATTTTGAACAGGAAAAAAGATATCCTCGTTTGACTCAGAAGCTGCAAGGGAGGTGGTATACCCTAACCCGAAACTGGTTCGTTGATAGTAGGGATCACCGTGTAGCGGCATTCGTCTGCCTTTCCCGTAGTTGAGACCTGGTTCCAGCTTCAAGTTATAACCCATACTTTGCATGATCTTCAAAGCTTGCGGGCTGTATCTGTGAACCTATATTTTACCAACATCGTCGTCGAAAGAGTCTTCTCGTACAGTCGGTTCGTTGCGCATGCGGCCGAAGACTATTGAATGCTGACTGCTGCAAGTAGGCGGGACAATAAAGATAGAATCCTCATGTGGTCCATATGTCATGGTGACATTGGATGATGATTCTACTTCCCACATATACGGATGATAGGAATCTATAGCTTCCAAGAATTTTTGTGCTATAGGTTCTATATCGTCATGGGGAGAGGATTCCTGATTTGGAATTTGAGCGTCAATATACTGAAAAAGAGGATCTTTATAATTATTCGAAACTGCGTTCCTGGTTGCGTTTACATCAATCGGCTACCTGTTGCGCCGAAGGTTGATGACCAAGGGTGGGGGTTTCTGGTTCAAAGTGATCACTTGAGGATCACCCCCTTTTCCTGATCGAGTTTTGTTCAGGTGGATAGCCATAGGCTCCATGGCTTTTGGATGAGTAGTTCGCCCTTTCACCTTAATTGACAGAGGTTGTTCGGCAGAGGGTTCTTCTGGCTCCCGATGGGATTACTTTTCTGCTTTGCCTGACACCTCTTCCATGTAGTCTTGAGAGTACAATACCGCATCAGAGTAGTAGGATTCTACTCCTTTAAACGGGTTCAGGTCAGCAAACTCCGTTTGTACTGTTCCTTGGGCATCTACATATTTAAAGTATTGATGTAGAGTCGAAGGAACGATGTTGTGGTCGTGGATCCAAGGTCTGCCTAGCAAAATGTTGTAGGATACCTCTGAATCAATGACGTAACACATAGCCACTGATCTGAGGTCGCCAATCTGGATCCTCAGGCGAATTATCCTCAACGGCTTACTTTTCCTGGCGTTGAAACCCACGATTGTAGTGGTGGTGTAAGCCAATTCACTGTTAGGAATCCTCAGCGGTCTGAGCAGACTATGAGGGATGATAATGATTGATGATCCCGGATCTATGTGAATCCGGTCGACCTCCATGGAACTGACGTACCCGGTGTAATAGAGGGGTCTGTCATGCCTGTTATGTTTTAACAGCATATCATCTTGAGTGAAAGTGATATTCGGGACCACCTCCATCACAATGTGGCATTGAGGACATTCCACGGGTTCTTCGTCAGGGGACTTGAGCTGGGTCAAGTATGCATTCGCCTGTATTAATGCTTCACTCAGGGCTTGACGAGTGTCTTGAGAGAGCCTGAGTAGTTCGAAGATGGATAACCTGGCTGGTGTATTAGCCAGTTGGGCCAGGATGTCGAAGTTGTATGGCTTCTCTAAACCTTTGTTTTGAATATTTTTCACTGGTTTATCAAAGCGCACTTCTTTTTGCTTCCCTTTGTCCGCCGAAGTTGGTCTCGAAGGACCGGCCTGTGGTATGGCGGGTTCCGATTCTGAAGGCTTGGTAGCTGAAGCATCTGCCGGTGCATCTTCCTGACTTTCTCTATAGTCCTTGAGGTAAGCTTTCCCTGAACGGGTTCCAGTAGCCAAGACCTCGTCTTCTGATGTCGAGTGTACCGTAACCGTGTAACATGGTTATGCTTTGAGTTCTTCTTAGACTTAGCCTTAGCAGCTTGAGTCTCTTTCTCAATCTCTGACACCAGATCTGGATGAACCCATATGATCTCGTCCCACTGGGTAGTTAGGGGTAGCAGGTCATGATTTTGACCCCTAGCTGGAGGAAGATTAACGATGTTCATCGTTGTCCGAGAAATAGGTGTAATACCGTCCGGGACTTCTTGGGGAGGCAGATTGTCAAATTACAGAGAGATCATGTTGGCTGTGACCGTCTTCTTGTTGTTGCACAGAGTGATGGCCTTAGCATCGATCAGCTCCTGGATCTTCCTTTTCAGTACATAACATGCCTTTGTAGGGTGGTGTATGTATCTATGGAAGATGCAGTACTTGGGGTTATTAGTACTGTCGACTTCATTAGGCCGCTTCTCCTCAGGAAGGGTAATCTTGCCGCTTTTGATAAGACACTCAAATATGCTCGGAATATCGTCGTCGTCGAAAGAGTATACTTCAATGGGCCTGGAAGTCCCAGGTTTCGTCTGTGTGGTTGCCGCAGTCTTTTGCCTGGACGTATTGATTGCCAGAGCTTCTTTTCCTTTGGAACTACAAGGATGGTCGCTGTTGGGGGATAACCTCTTGCCTCTATCGGAGGTAGAGATCATGATGCCATTATCACGCACCTTTCGACTGTTGTCCTCGGCAGCTACCGCTGAGATGATGAACGAGGGCCAATCATGGAACGGATATGGTCCTGTGAATACCGAGATTACAGGAAGAAGGTTCTTCCTGCAAATGTCGACCAATGCCGAGTCTGGAACTCCGGGAGGCATTTGCAAAGTGGCTTGACAAAAACGTTCGATGAAGGTGCGAATGTCCTCTTTTTCCTTCTGCTTCACTTTGATGAGAGAGGACATAGACATGTCCATCCCTCCCATATAGAATCTTGCGAAGAATAAGGCCTTGAAGTCTTCAAAGGCAGTAATGCAGTTATCCACCCGGCTACGGTACCACTGATAAGCCACTCCCGAGAGACAACCCTTGAACACCCGAGTGAGGAGGGCGTCATTCCCTTGTAATAATACCGTCATCATATTGAAGTAATTCATGTACCGACTGGGTGATATTTTTCCCTCAAACAAAGCCATAGTCTGTGGTTTGTATTTATGAGGGAAAGGGGCCTCTTCCCAGATAGACGGGTAAGGCTGGTTGATTCCTAATTTCTTGAGCTGATCTTTATGCTTCAGGGCATCAAATTAGGCTTTCAACTCCCGTACTGCCTGTATCAGATTTTTAGCCCGTAGCGGGACCACAGAGAGGTGAGGAATCGGTTGTATCGCGACTCCAACGGGAGGTAATACATTCTCCGAGTGAGAAAGCGGAGGAACTGCTGACTCCTGATCTAAAGCAGGCTCTTGGATCGCGTTGGATGGTGGTAAGTCCACCCCCATACGTATCTGAGTTGGAGTGACCAATGCTTGAGCCATGGCAGTTGTGTGTTGAGTCAGCATCATCTGGTGCATGTTCTCCATCATGGATTGCATTTCTTTCAGAGATGTCTCCAGTACAGTGATGCATTGCTCAGCGCTCCCCGACGGGAAAGCTTACTCGCGTTCATCTCCAATGGCATAAACTCCCATCTCCCTGGATGTCATTGAAGGATTAGTATAGGTCTCTGTAGAAGTTGACTCTATACTTTCAGCATCTGATTCGGGAGACTGGCGACCCCCAGCATCGGAATCAGAAGAGTACAAAGCCGGTTGTCGTGACCTCGAACGGGTGTTTCGGAATACCCCAGCTTCAGTGTTCCTAAGGACCTTGCTGAATCTCCTTCGGCACGGAGTTCTAGAGGGATGACGTCTCAAGCTCGATCTTTCTTTAGGTATGTGTGAAGCCATATTCACTGATGCATGTGTGGGCTTTTCTTCCTGGAAAGACGGAGAGTAGCTCAACCGGTCGAAAACTGACCATTTTGCTTCAGAACAACAATAATTAACTACAATCCTATGACTATTACAACAGTGCTCGCTAGGAGGCGTAATAGACATGCTGGAAGATCCCCTATCCTTGCATTTCTGGATCAGATACTCACGCAGGTCAGGAGGAGTTACAGAAGAAGAAGATGGCTTGTTCCTTCTGTTCACATCAGTGGGCATGCGGATGTTGGGAACCATAGTTTTCCCTGTGCCACCCGTATACAACAGGTTGGCCATCTGGGTAGCGGATAATCCCCGAGGAGGGTGTCTTTCCGTAAATTGAGCCTTCTTTATGCTGAGGGGCTTCCCCTGGCGTAATTTGGAGCTTTGCTCAGGTTGGCGTAAAGCTGAGGATGCCCTCAGTCGGCCGTCAGCCTCTCGCGTAATCCGGAGGGCGGGCAGATTCATCCCTTGCTAGCATAAAGGTCGAGAAGTTGAGCAGTCCGCCGCTTGCTTTCCCTTGCGTAGATTGCAGGGATCATCTACTTTTCCGTGGAGGGCAGATACATTTTTACGCGCAGAGCGTGTTTGGAATTTCTGATTTGGTGCTAAGGCATTGTCAGAAATTCTGTCTGCCACGTCATTGACGGGAGACTGGATTTTACTTGCATAGCGCGGAGTATACTTCTGGACTAGCGCTGAGGCATTGCCAGAAGTTTTGTCTATTCCGTCAGTGACGGGAGACTGAATTTTACGTGCAAGGCACGGAGTATACTTCTGGACTAGCGTTGAGGCATTGCCAGAAGTTTTGTCTATTCCGTGAGTGACGGGAGACTGAATTTTACGCGCAAGGCACGGAGGAAGCAATGCTACAACCTCGTTGGTCGGAGAGGTCGGAGAGTTGACAGGAATGGTAGGGGATGTCTTGGGCATCCAGACCTTACGCAGTTGCCTATTTTCTTGGACAGAGAGAGAGTGAAAGCTACCCCCTGTTCGAAGCATATCTTCGTAGGCAGACTGGTCGAACTGGACGACCAGTGTCTTCTTTACGGATCCCACGGATACTGCATCGTGTTGAGCAATTGCTTCCTCATCAGAAGAGAAAGAGGTCCCCAGCAGAGTCGCCATCTTGTGTTTGATAATAAATGAAAGAAATAAGATGAGGTTTATACGAAACCCGCTCTTAGGTTCACAAACAAGAAGTATAATTAATCCTATACGAGGATGTCGAGTAAAATTTTTTAATCTGGGTAAATATTATTATAGGAGTCTGATCTGCAGTTGATCACTTTATCCCTTAGACCACACGATGATGAAGAAGTGTCATAGAAGTCAGAAGAAGCTTCGAATGTTGCAAAGGAGAGTGGATGCTTGGTGCCAAAGCCGTCAATCACTACTCTTTGTCTGAGCTCTGGATTCTTCTCTCTCAAAGACTCTTTGACTCTCAGTTCCTTGACCTTTAATTTTTTGACCTCAATTCTGATACTAGATTTCTCGACCAATTTTCGACCTTGGACCTCTGTCAATAGAGGTCTCTATTTATAGAGTTTTAGTGACAGTGACCACTCAGTCGGCGTAGAAATCGAGTAGTGGAAAGTACATCACCCTTTTACACGACGGTTACAATAACCGTTGTCCGCGTATAGATGATCTTTTGAATGAGCGTGTGACGTGTGTCCAATTAAGAGAATGCATATAACTGCTGCGAAGATCACGGCATAAAAGCCACGTAGGTAGTTATCCCTCACGTAGAAAAGGTTGGCGTAGAAGCCAATAACTGTCACCATGGCGTAGAAGCCAAAGAGTTATCAAACCGGCATAGAAGTCGAGTAGGCGTAGAAGCCGAGTAGGCATAGAGGCCGAGTGGGCATAGAGGCCGAGTGGGCGTAGAAGCCGAGTAGGCGTAGAAGATAGCTGATCCTCCTCCCTTGACTGAGGCTTGAGCAAATTCTGGACCGAATAGCTTTAATACGCACTAATGCAAATATGGTCTGAGTTGGCGTATTCCAAGGAGATAGCGTACAGCGTGCTCCCATAGCCGAGAATAGCCTGATGGCGTAATACGCAAAAGCGACGATGTGGACGTTTTAGCCGAAATTACGGCTTTTGGAGATATAATCAAATCTCTTGCATTAAATGCAGAGATCCGCCCCCCCATCCTGCGTATTAAATACGGAGGGGCGTCTCGAAGATCTGTTATCATTCTGCGCATTAAATGCAGATATGCGCCTCGAAGATTTGCCATTATTCTGCGTATTAAATGCAGAGACGTGCCTCTAGCTCTGTCATCACTCTGCGCATTAAATACAGAGACGTGCCTCAAGCCATGTACGAAGAACAGCTTTTGACGTGGCAGTCTGTTTGTCTTCTGCGGAGCGTAAGAAGCTCATATCTGTCTTTGTAAAACTAGGCAGCGTATTCCCTTGTATGCGTAAAAGCAGTTTACGCCAAGGAAATGGCACTAAACGACAGTCTGGTGATATTAATCAAATCTCTTGTATTAAATGTAGAGATCAGCCCCCATCCGGCGCATTAAATACAGAGACGTGCCTCGAGCTCTGTATGAAGAGCAGCTTTTGACGTGGCAGTCTGTTTGTCTTCTGTGGAGCATAAGAAGCTCACGTCTGCCTGTGTAAAACTAGGCAGCGTATTCCCTTGTATGCGTAAAAGCAGTTTACGCCAAGGAAATGGCACTAAACGACAGCCTGGGTCGCTGTGCCGCGCCATCATTATAGCCGTTGTCTGGGTAATCATGCAGTACTCTTTGTCAGGAGTCAGACGTCAGGTTCACTGCACAATTTGACAGGTTCATTTTGAAGAATACGAAGCGTTCCTTGTACACTTCAATGCTGCATTAAAGCGGATGAGTTTTACGCCGTAAAGGCGAGGTAGCACCCTTTCTACGCTGAAGCAGCCTGGACATACTGCTTTACGCGGATAGTCCTTGAGCTTATATTTTACGCTGTACTTAGCGAAAAAAGCTCTGTTGCACGCCGATGGCTCTGAAGTCATCTTTTTATGCTGTCCAGCATCAACATGCTGCGTACAGCTATCCAGCATATTTTTTATGCTTCTACACTCTTCTCTTCTCTCTTTTGATTTACTTGACCTTGTTGTACAAAACATAAAGAGAGGGGCCCTTATGACATTACAACGATGTTTCCTAATGAACAATGTTGCAATTGTCATAGAGTTATAATCGAATATTATTGTGCATCAGCAAAATGGTCTGTGTTTGATCGATTGGCTACACTATGTCTCTTAAGCCTCAACATACAAAGCAAGTTGGCAAATAGGAACACGATGATGAACCGCTCTTTATTTCTGTATATATGGCTTCGCATCTTCCTCGTGGTAGGAGACAATCACGACAAAATTTCTTTAAGAATACCCAGCCAGAGGAGATTTGACTAACTCGTTGACTCCTTTGAAGGAGTATACCAAAATACTCGTTCTCGAAGATAGGAGCTCGTTCGTCACGAGAATCTCCAATCCTCAGAATCCTAGGCTGAGGGTAGCAATCTTCGTGATTCTGAAACTGACAGGGTAGAATCTAACTACACGGTTCTTTCTACCAATCCCTCTATCGTACACAGGGATGTTAGCATTTACGCCATCGGGTGATGAACAAAAAAATTCTCTATCATAAGCCACCGAACAATGACTCAACTCATTAGAGACCGCTCTCAAGGACATGCACAACATGATACAAAATATGCATTAAATGATGACAGCGAATATTCTGCTACCCATGCACCCATCAAAGTGGCTTCATTTATACCTGTGCAGCCTACTCCTGGAACAACGCCTCTGCAGGATAACACAAATCCAGAAGCGGCCATAAACCAAGAGTCAGTAGCATCAACTCTTAATCCTTTCAACATTGGAGATGGAACTCCGCCGGTGATGATTCATGTTCAACCAGGATCCTATCAGTAGGCCATACCACTCCGACTAGAATATCCTTTCAAAGTTATCCGAGAGTTGCGTGTACAGGTCAATATTTAAAAAAAGACCACCTTCAAAAGATGGGGGTAAAACAGCCATCCTCCGTATTGGGATAATATTTTGTTCCCTCCTAAATACAAATCCCAATTGGTAGTCTTGTTTGATGACTCACCGAGCCAATATATCAATTATTTTATTATGATGATGACTCATCTGTAGAAAGAGGATGATCTCCTTACAAGATTATTCGTGGGATGCTTGGCCGGTATAGCCTACAATTGGTATCGCAGTTTACCTGATAACTTCATATCATCATTTGATGACATGAAGTGCCTTTTTCTCTCACGATTCTACGAGGAAGGCATGGATATGACGATGTCTTCACTCATCGATATCAAATAGAAGTTGAAGGAATCTGCTTGTGAATTCATTGAGCATTTCAGGCAGGCAACTCTAAAGTTACCCCCTGGTATTCCAGACTCCGTATTCATTTATACTTGCAAAAAAAACCTACTGCCTAAATAGGGCTCTGGACAGGTCCAACTCAATATCAAGATTGGATAACGTTCATCATCGGGGCTGAAGCTGCTGAAGGCAACGCAAAAATGGTACATAATTTGGGGTTATAAATTACTAATATGGATGGGAAGCATCCCTCTAATAGTGCGCATAATCGCAACAGCAAAAGAAATGAGGCATTAGCGATAAATCTGTCAAAGCGACCCACCTCTCCTCCAACACAAAATTCCTATAAAGTCTTCCAGGCCTAAGAAAGAATATTCCTTTAACGAGAGCGATATCCCCAACATTTTTGAATGCTTGATTAAAATCAACAAGTTGCGGTTGCCTGATGTCAAGTGACCAAATGAGGCTGGTAAAACAGATGACCCAAAGTACTGCTTGTACCATCGATATATACATCACCCTACCAAGGCTTATTATGTCTTGAAAAATAAGATACAACAGTTGATAGATGCTAAATCTATCACCCTTTACAACGAAGAGAAGACGGTCACTGCCAATATGATGTCTCTTTAATTCGGTGACTTTCCAGCACAATAAGTCCCGAATGCATCGTCCCAATACCTCGAGCTACGATGGAAGTGGTAAATCTTTTACCGTCTAGAAGTCAAACAGAGGAATTGGTGTCTCTTAGCACAGATCATGGTGAGATTATGTGGATTCATCTTGACCTGCTGTCAGATTGGGACTAGGGAGCAGCATCTTCCAATTGAAAATCTAAGAAGGGTAAGAAGTATAAATCACGTAATATAATTTCTTCAGATTATTATTCAGACAAAGATCAGGACAAACATCAGGAAGATGTATCTCTCGAGATCAAATTTTAAAATCTGAACATTACCCCCACCAAGCTCTACTCGCAAGCAAGCTTCGCTTGACGACCGTCAAGGGTCCATGGCAGCATTCCGCTACATAGGACACAATAAATCTTTAGTGCTTTTGAAGGTGTTCCTACACAAATTTCTTCTCCTTTTTCTGCAACCATTAGAGCATCGACCTTGACTCAGGTGCTTGAAGAGGATCGCCCCCAATTTTATCGATACAGCCAATAATCTATACGCTTGATGCAAAATATAGGGTATAATTTTCAGAAAGATGAAGGTTTAAACTTTGCCAAGGGACGATGTATTCCTCTACAACTCTGAGGACAGTCCAATAAATCCCGTAGTGGATTGGGCTACGACGAGACTAGTCCACAGACTTGCTCCAAGAAGGGGCATGATAAAAAACTCATCATGTAATATAGTACTTCTTTCTTCGATGCCCAAAGAAGAAGACATGACTGGTACCAGGTCCGGCAAAGATTATCATAAAATTTATGAATCTCTCCCAAAAGATATTCCTGACACTCTTCCTACTTCTGCTGCTCCGGTCACAACCGAACCTGGTCCTTCGAAGCCTACTACGACAGAGAAGAAAAAGCAAAAGGAAGTACGCTTCGACAAATCTCTGAAGAAGAATGTACCCCAAGGACTTGAAAAGCCCTATAATTTTGACATATTGGCACAACTGGCCAATACCCCAGTCCGACTCTCCATATTCGAGTTGCTTCATTTGTCGAAGGAAACTTGTGAAGCTTTGAGCGAAGATCTGATACATGCGGACTCATACTTAGCTCAACTCAAGACTCCTGATGAAGAGCCATTAGCGTGTCCTTAATGCCACATCATGATCGAGAAGATTTCTAACATCACTTTCACGCAAGATGACATGCTACTCAAAGATAATCAGCATGACAGGCCTTTGTATTATACTGGTTATATCGGATCTATTAAGGTGAACTGGATTTATATCGACCCTGGTTATTCACTCAGCATCATTCCTAAGAATCTACTGAAAGGAATGAAGATACTGATGCACAACATGTCTACTGCTAATACTATAATTCTATGCTTCAATGCTAGAAGAAGTAAACCACTAAAAAATATACGCCTAAAAATTCAGATAGGCGATATACGTATTGAAGTCACATGCTATATAATTGACTCTGACATATCCTACAATTTTTTGCTGGGACGGCCATGTATACACGAGCAAAATCGGTATACCGATGGTGAGTTGGATTGTACTAATGGTATAAAGATCGTACTATTTCTTTAGGAATTCTTGGTTTTTTGTGATTTTATTTTGATTCTTCTGGATTTTGCTTGGACCCGCGATGACTTAACCTGACTATACATAAACTTATATGGCTTCAATTGACTTGACTTGGCTTGATATTACTCGATTTCACCAGCTTTGCCCGACTACACGTGATGACATTATTGACTGGACTTGACTTGGCATGACTTTACATGGCTTCATCGGACATGGCTTGACTTAGTTTTACTTGGCTTCATCTGGATGGACTTGGATTCACATGGTTGTACATGGCTTTACCTGGCTTCACATGACTTTACCTGGCTTCACTTGGTTTTACATGGCTTGGTTGTTGTTGTTGCTTACATGAGTCTGTTTGTGTAATATATATTAAATTATTTATATTACTATTGGAACTTATTTTGTTGCATCATGTCTATAATGGATTCAGCGGAATGCCACACCCGGATTCATACAAGAAAAAGATAGGTGTTAATAACTAGAGATTTACTTAGTACATGGCTAAAAAATTTCCTAGATTGCATGCAGTCCCGGTTATTCATATGGTTATCTTGAGGAGTATTCGGTGCTGGTTTATGTGTATGGATATCCCGAATAGACTGACTTTGGAGGCTATGCTTCGAGCTTGTACACTTGACTTCGGTGGATTTTGGGAGGATTACTTGCATTAAGTAGAGTTCTCCTATAACAACAACTTTTAGGCGAGCATCCAGATGGCACCCATAGAGGCTTTGTATGTGTAAACCCCCAAAAATTTTAAATTATTAAATCTTGGATTTTTCTCAATTTCCTGGAATTTTCTGGGAATTTTCTGTAATTAAAATCAAGCTTTTCAATTAATAAATGATTTTTAATTGGCAATAAATAATATTAAAATATCATGAAAATAATATTTTTGGGTGTAAAATGAAAAATTGGACTTAGGGTAATTTTTCTGGATTTTTCTGGGCCTCAGACATATTTTAAATGCCTAAAAACTAATTTAATTAATTAATTAATTTATTATCTATTTATTTAATTATTAATTATTTTATTATTATTATTATTTTATTTTTCTTTTTCTTTTTTGATTTTGGGCCCGGCCCGGCCCAATGGGCCGAGCCCGTAAGCCTCCAGCCCAGCCCGCCTGACCATCCAGGTCGGGTCGGGTCTGCCCAGACCCGACCCGCCGACCCAGCGACCCGGCGCCTCACCCCTGTTCCCCGTTCTTCCCCACGACCCGAACTCCCGCCGCCGCCGCCGCGTTTTTCGGCTGCCACGTCCTCCGCCACCCCCCCGGATCCTTCGGCCACGACGCCCCGGCCTCGACCTCCCCAGTCCCCTATTTAAAGACTCCTCCTCCGCCTCCCTTTCCTCCCGTAACCCTAACCCTAAACCCCTCCGGCAAGCCCCTTTCCGGCCACCCCGCTGCCCTCAGCCCCTGCGCCGACCACCACCAGGCGGAGCTCCTCCCCCTGTCCCCTTCCTCCTCCTCCCCAGGCGGCCCGACCCCCGAGCCCTACTCCTCCCCGCTGCTGCCTCCCCTCCGCCGGAGCCGCAGCCACCGCCAGCCCCTCGCCTGAGCCGCCACAGCCCCGGCCGACCTCGCCAGCCGCCGGCGTGTCCTCCAGCAGCACCCGGACGCGGACACAGCCCGGACACAGGGAGCCCTAGCCGCGGACACGCAGTGGACACAGTGTCCGACACGACTCGGACACGATTTTCGACCCTGGTTTCTCGGTCCCCTTCAGGTATTCGTAACTTGCAACCCTGATCTTCGTTTTCGATTCTGTAAATTCCTACGCGTAGCCTGTATGACCCTCTCGGTGTCCGGACAAACTGTTCGGGACACCGCGTCCTGTGGTGATCGCACACCGCGATCCAAAACCAGGAAAAACCAGACCCTGTTTCACCCCCGGAACTGAGTACGCCCCGCCAAACGGGACGACTTGGTCGCGTGCGGTCTTCACAGATACGTGCGCACCGTCGATACGGACGTGTGAGACTTCGCGGAAGCTGATTCGGGTGTGCGTGTACACCGGAATCAACGCGTATCCGCGGACATCGCCCCGTATCCGGCTTTTCTGCAAATCACCCTAACTTCGTGCACACTCGTCAGATCGAGACGAAACTTGCGCCATCGGACTCGTAGCGATACGCTGGTCCTGTGGGTCAAGTTTGGTTCGATTCTGAGAACGTTGACGAAATCGCGTGTCGTGGGCCCCATAGGCCCCGCTCGACGGGCGATTTTGTGTTCGGCTCATCGGAATCCAAATCTGGAAGTTCCGTTGGGTTCGTATCAGCGTTCCTGACCTGTTGACACTAAGTTTGGTGAATTTGGAGACCTTTGACCCGGACGCGTTTTTTGGTGCAAAGCGGGCCCACCGGCGGACCCCGTTTTGACCCGAAACTGCCGTTTTTGCCCTTGTCTCCAAATTGGACCCAAGGACAGGCATTTCTAGCTATTTGACATCTTCTGAGCATGATGGTAATGTCTATTTCAGCTTTTGGACTCATCTGTGGAAATTTCTCCCAAGAACTAAATTAACCAGATCCAAACAACAGGCAAGTACCTGCACTTCAAGTTAATCTTTATATTGTGATAATTAATTCCCTGCTCTACTAGTACCCTTGCTGATTACACGTAGTGTTAAAGTACTATATTTCATGTCTTGAATATTGGAGTTCATGTCTTGTTTACATATCGGGTGGGAGAATACTAGGAGGCATGTAGTTTACCCTTCCCCATGTATTGTTTAATAGCTGTTGGTACACGACTGTCCATCAGCCAGATCTCGATTGTATTGTTTAATAGCCGTCTATGACGGCCAGATTAGCCTTATAAACCCCTACATGCCAACTATGTATTCTAAAACAAACACAAGTTCACACAGATAGTTCTAGTCTTGTTATAGTTCTTACTGACTGTTGTAGTTTCATTTCCTGTTTCACTTTATTTCCTGCTTTCTCATATTCCTGTTTATAGCATTAAACTCTGAGATGTTGATATTTCCTTTATGCAATTTCTCAATATGATACTCAGTTAATTGTCATAAATATTTAGTTTAGTCTTGTTGTGCACTGTGTACTTTGCTCCTTTCCTGACTGGATACGTTGTTTAGGCGATGATGAGAACCTTGCCCCTACCTACTATGGACCCTATGAGCCAGCAGGTGATACAGTTGCAGAGCCGGTTCCCACCCAGGAGACTACTCATGCAGAGTAGTTAGCATTAGCTATCTTTATTCCTATTTCTTATCTTATAAATCGGGTTTGTCCCCGACTTCATTCTGAATTTCTGTACTAAACATTTGAATCTGTTGTCACATTTATTTCAATTGCAATCTTAAGTTTCCATTCTCATTATTATCTTGCTTATGTTATTTGTGAATGAGCTAGTTTAGTTAAGTGTGGATTTGACCTAGACAGCGTACTACCGCCGATTCTGCGGCGTAGGCTGGACGTACCCACGCACTCGTGCCCGAATTTCCGGGTACGGGTCGTGACACGTTTTTATGGTGGCCCATGCAGGTCTAACGACTAAATTGTTCGGTTCCAACTTAGGGACCGAACAGGCCTGCAACAAGATTGAGGATTTTAGGATAAAGCTCATTCACAGTATAGGGTCCTTATTTCAATCCTTGATATTACTTCTGATCAATTTTTCTATCGCCCTTGATTTCCAATTTATCTATTCTGATCTTCCTATCCCTTAATCTTTCAGAATGGTTCAGACGAGGAACACAGTAGGAGGCACATCAGAACCAGTTAAGCAGAATGTGCCCGAAACTCTTGCACTCCCGCCGCCTCCATCCGTTCCGGCAGTTACTCTAGATGGGGCACAACTACTTGGAGTGTTCCAGGGACTAGTGGAATCCCAGAAAGAACAGACTGCACTTCTGCGGACCAGCCTCTCAGAAGCTATTAAGTCCCAGGAGTCGCCACACAAGAGGCCAGGGAGTGCCAAAGACTTCAAGAACCTTAGGCCTCTAGAATTTTATGGAACTGAGGGCATTCTCTATGCTGATGAGTGGATAGAGAATGTCGAGAGACTCCTGAAGACTGTCCGGGTTCCCGATGATCTCAAAGTGGAGTCCGCAAGCCTGCAACTGTTCGATATAGCTCGAACCTGGTTTAGAGACGAACCCCAACTATCTGCTCCTGACCTCACATGGGATGACTTCAAGAGACTATTCAAGGAGAAATTCTACCCCGAAGTGGCTCGGGAAGCTCTCGAAAGCCAATTCGAGAGACTGGAACAAGGTAACCTATCTGTTGATGAGTATACTGCTGAATTTAGCAGGTTAAGCCACTTTGCGGAGTACATGGTTCGTACCCCGGAAGATAGAGCCCGTAGATTCAAGAAGGGGCTGTCTCCGAATATTTGCCTTGCTGTCACCACCAGCCGAGCCCGCACCTATGAGGAAATCTTAAACGTGGCACAAGGCGTTGAGAGAGACCTGGGGCATAAGCTAAAGCGAGAAAGAGATACCGGAAATGCGGGACCCAACAAACGCCCATTTCAACAACAACAACAGAGGTCCCCGCAGCAAACCCAGCGTCCTCTCCCTCGAGCTCCAGCACCCCAACACCAGGCTCAAGGACAGAACCAACAGGCTGCTACTTGTAACTTTTGCCGAAGACCGGGCCACACTTGGCAAGTTTGTAGGAAGAGACTAGGTGCCTGCCTATATTGTGGCTCAACAGAACATCAAGTGAGGGACTGTCCCGCTACTCCAAGACGCGGACAAGCTTACGTGATGACCGTGGAGAACGCGCAAACTCTGGAAGCAGCTAATGCGCGTAAGTGATTCGTAGATACCTTTCCTAGTATTGTTTAGCTCATGCCTATTGGTTCGTGACCTCAGCCTCAACCTAGTAATTTTGAACTTGCTAAATAACCTGGTATGCTTTTAAAATTTGATAACTGTTTTAGGGACTTTTGCTATTGTGCTTATTTTGTGTTATTTTGTGAACTTCAAATTTGTACCTCCTTTCATCATTATCTAGCGCACTTGAATTTTGCTGAACTTGACATATGCTGCTATTTTATAGCTTAGTTTTGCAAGCTTACCTTTATCGGGCTTGTTCAGGACACATGTATTACTGAGGCCTGATCAACCCCACTAATACAAGTGTCTACTCAGAATCAGTGTACTACGGTCTGATCAACCTTAGTGCATTTTGATTCGCACTTCGCACGACTACTTTACGTGGATTGAGAGATATAGTGACTAGTATACTTGCCCCTAAAACATGCCCGAGCATATCGTATCAGTTACATAACCGTACTAATACGAGCGTGCGAATAAATGATTACCAGAATAGAATCTCAATCCATAAACCGCCTGACAATCCCCATTAGAATTCTTTAAAACGCCTTGATCCCTGTACCTCTGTTCTACCACCTCGCCCTTAAACTCTTTATTATTGATCCTCGTCTTCCCTTACTTCGAAAAGACAGAATCCTGTGTTTGGTGTAAGTTTGATTTGTAGTGCTAGATGATAACCCTTTATGACTAAGGCAATACCCTAGGTGATGTGTTTTGTGTTGCAGACTTAAAGATTCAATACCATAATTTATTAAGTTGAGACCTAACCTTACTAGTTGTACAGCCCTAGATGATATATGGGTAAAATTCTAAGTTGGGTAGTGACCGCAATCAAGTGAGATTGGACAGAGAGAACCCGGCTATAATTTTAAATTTCGAGGATGAAATTTTTTTAAGTTGGGTAGGTTGTAAACCCCCAAAATTTTTAAATTATTAAATCTTGGATTTTTCTCAATTTTCTGGAATTTTCTGGAAATTTTCTGTAATTAAAATCAAGCTTTTCAATTAATAAATAATTTTTAATTGGCAATAAATAATATTAAAATATCATGAAAATAATATTTTTGGGTGTAAAATGAAAAATTGGACTTAGGGTAATTTTTCTGGATTTTTCTGGGCCTCAGACATATTTTAAATGCCTAAAAACTAATTTAATTAATTAATTAATTTATTATCTATTTATTTAATTATTAATTATTTTATTATTATAATTATTTTATTTTTCTTTTTCTTTTTTGATTTTGGGCCCGGCCCGGCCCAATGGGCCGAGCCCGTAAGCCTCCAGCCCAGCCCGCCTGACCATCCGGGTCGGGTCGGGTCTGCCCAGACCCGACCCGCCGACCCAGCGACCCGGCGCCTCACCCCTGTTCCCCGTTCTTCCCCACGACCCGAACTCCCGCCGCCGCCGCCGCTTTTTCCGGCGGCCACGTCCTCCGCCACCCCCCCGGATCCTTCGGCCACGACGCCCCGGCCTCGACCTCCCCAGTCCCCTATTTAAAGACTCCTCCTCCGCCTCCCTTTCCTCCCGTAACCCTAACCCTAAACCCCTCCGGCGAGCTCCTTTCCGGCCACCCCGCTGCCCTCAGCCCCTGCGCCGACCACCACCAGGCGGAGCTCCTCCCCCTCTCCCCTTCCTCCTCCTCCCCAGGCGGCCCGACCCCCGAGCCCTACTCCTCCCCGCTGCTGCCTCCCCTCCGCCGGAGCCGCAGCCACCGCCAGCCCCTCGCCTGAGCCGCCGCAGCCCCGGCCGACCTCGCCAGCCGCCGGCGTGTCCTCCAGCAGCACCCGGACGCGGACACAGCCCGGACACAGGGAGCCCTAGCCGCGGACACGCAGTGGACACAGTGTCCGACACGACTCGGACACGATTTTCGACCCTGGTTTCTCGGTCCCCTTCAGGTATTCGTAACTTGCAACCCTGATCTCCGTTTTCGATTCTGTAAATTCCTACGCGTAGCCTGTATGACCCTCTCGGTGTCCGGACAAACTGTTCGGGACACCGCGTCCTGTGGTGATCGCACACCGCGATCCAAAACCAGGAAAAACCAGACCCTGTTTCACCCCCGGAACTGAGTACGCCCCGCCAAACGGGACGACTTGGTCGCGTGCGGTCTTCACAGATACGTGCGCACCGTCGATACGGACGTGTGAGACTTCGCGGAAGCTGATTCGGGTGTGCGTGCACACCGGAATCAACGCGTATCCGCGGACATCGTCCCGTATCCGGCTTTTCTGCAAATCACCCTAACTTCGTGCACACTCGTCAGATCGAGACGAAACTTGCGCCATCGGACTCGTAGCGATACGCTGGTCCTGTGGGTCAAGTTTGGTTCGATTCTGAGAACGTTGACGAAATCGCGTGTCGTGGGCCCCACAGGCCCCGCTCGACGGGCGATTTTGTGTTCGGCTCATCGGAATCCAAATCTGGAAGTTCCGTTGGGTTCGTATCAGCGTTCCTGACCTGTTGACACTAAGTTTGGTGAATTTGGAGACCTTTGACCCGGACGCATTTTTTGGTGCAAAGCGGGCCCACCGGCGGACCCCGTTTTGACCCAAAACTGCCGTTTTTGCCCTTGTCTCCAAATTGGACCCAAGGACAGGCGTTTCTAGCTATTTGACATCTTCTGAGCATGATGGTAATGTCTATTTCAGCTTTTGGACTCATCTGTGGAAATTTCTCCCAAGAACTAAATTAACCAGATCCAAACAACAGGCAAGTACCTGCACTTCAAGTTAATCTTTATATTGTGATAATTAATTCCCTGCTCTACTAGTACCCTTGCTGATTACACGTAGTGTTAAAGTACTGTATTTCATGTCTTGAATATTGGAGTTCATGTCTTGTTTACATATCGGGTGGGAGAATACTAGGAGGCATGTAGTTTACCCTTCCCCATGTATTGTTTAATAGCTGTTGGTACACGACTGTCCATCAGCCAGATCTCGATTGTCTTATTTAATAGCCGTCTATGACGGCCAGATTAGCCTTATAAACCCCTACATGCCAACTATGTATTCTAAAACAAACACAAGTTCACACAGATAGTTCTAGTCTTGTTATAGTTCTTACTGACTGTTGTAGTTTTATTTTCTGTTTCACTTTATTTCCTGCTTTCTCATATTCCTGTTTATAGCATTAAACTCTGAGATGTTGATATTTCCTTTATGCAATTTCTCAATATGATACTCAGTTAATTGTCATAAATATTTAGTTTAGTCTTGTTGTGCACTGTGTACTTTGCTCCTTTCCTGACTGGATACGTTGTTTAGGCGATGATGAGAACCTTGCCCCTACCTACTATGGACCCTATGAGCCAGCAGGTGATACAGTTGCAGAGTCGGTTCCCACCCAGGAGACTACTCCTGCAGAGTAGTTAGCATTAGCTATCTTTATTCCTATTTCTTATCTTATAAATCGGGTTTGTCCCCGACTTAATTTTGAATTTCTGTACTAAACATTTGAATCTGTTGTCATATTTATTTCAATTGCAATCTTAAGTTTCCATTCTCATTATTATCTTGCTTATGTTATTTGTGAATGAGCTAGTTTAGTTAAGTGTGGATTTGACCTAGACAGCGTACTACCGCCGATTCTGCGGCGTAGGCTGGACGTACCCACGCACTCGTGCCCGAATTTCCGGGTACGGGTCGTGACAGTATGGTAGGAGATGCAGATCACTGTTAGCTTGGGATAATATTGGCGATAGGTAGATGCTTGGTCCAAAGATGATTGCTCAGTCGGTTGGAGTAATCATGCAGATCAGAGAGCATCTCATAGTGGCTCAGGATCACCATAGTTGTTGGGCAGATCAACACCGTCATCATCATGAGTTCTATGTCGGCGACCATGTATTTCTGAAAATTTTTCCTACCCGTGGAGTTATTAGATTTGGAGTACGAGGAAAGCTTAGTCCCAGATAAATAGGTCTGTTTGATATTCTCGAGCGAATTGGAGACGTATCTTATCATCTAGCTCTTCCAACATCACTTATGAGGTACATGATGTCTTTCACGTATCTCAGTTGCGCCGGTATATTCCAGACCCGATCCACATCCTGGATTATTCTGAGTTGGTATTCTGAGTTGGTTGTTGGTACCAACCTATCATATGAGGAGAGGACTGTGTATATTTTGGACCAGAGGGAGAAGGTTATCAAGAAATAGACTATCGGATTAGTTCAAGTTGCTTGGGGGCATCACTCACTGGGCGAGTCAACATGGGAGCGCGAGGACGATATGCGTACTTGTTATCTATTTCTCTTTGACTCGGGAGGTATACTTATTCGTACACCCGTGTACTATCTTAGCTTGTGCATGTGATTGATTGTTAGCTTATCTTAGCTCGTTATCAGATTGTTTCTTTTCTGATTTCTTATTGATGCCCAGGAAATTTTAGGCTCACATGAGTTTTCTGCTCATTTTAGTTCCGTTCTTGCTTTCTTGGGTTTTCCTGTTAGTGATTTTGGATCCTTATGAAAATTCTGAGGACGAAACTTTCTAAGGAGGGGAGAGTTGTGAGATTCATCTCACAGTATTCGTATTTTATGCGGATACGTATTTTGTGCTATTTATTACATTTTATTGGTTCTCGAGGAAGCTCAAAAATTCTCAAAATTAAAACTTTACTACCTGACCGATATACCGATGGTATATTACAGTATAGACGGTATGTTGCCCGGCATATATTTATTTTATTTTTGGAGATATTTTCGAGAAATTCTCTACAAATAGCCTTTGATTTTCTTTTCTTTTTTATTTCTCATTTCTCTTTCTCTCTCTTCTCTTCACCCTTCTTCTCTCAGGCTTGGAGCTTGGTCTTGAGACTTGGAGTGTGGTTTTTGAACCCCTTCATGGTGGTGGACTAGAAGGTTTAGTCTAGGAGCCCGCTTTAGGCAAGTACACCTTGCCAATTTTGTGAACTTTTTTTTTACTTTCTATCATTTTACTTTCCTGCAGCTTTGATTGTTACTTTTTAGCTAGAAAAGCTTTACTATTGTTGTTCATATCATGATTTCTAGCCTAGTTACCGTTTCGATTTTAATTTCTAGTAGAATCTTGTTCTGTCCCTTTTTGGTAACTCGGTAACGAATACGGTACCGAAGTTGTGACCGTAAGATTTAGTCCATATTGTGATATGAGACTTACCCTAGGCTTGAATTTTTTTAGACTTGGTTCCAGTAATTTTTGGGGTTTGATTTGGGTCACATAAATTAGACTTAGACTTTAACCATGTTTATCCTTGGAAACCGGCATATCGACGGTATACTACAGTATACCGACAACATACCGATTTTGACCGACTTAGATTTCTAGATATTTTCTGTGAACCTTATTGCCATACCGACGTTGTACTACAGTGTACCGACGGTATACCTATCATTGCCGACATTGTTAACCGACTTCAGGATATTTGTCTTGGCCGGCATACCAACGGTATACTACAGTATACCAACGGTATACCGATTTATAGAACTTTGTTTTCCAGAACCTTTCTTGCCTACTTGGAAATGCATACAGACGGTATACTATATTATACCGATGGTATACCAATTTGTTGGAATCCATACTTGTTGTATTTTTCCTATCTCTGAACCGGTATACCAACGGTGTACTGGACTGTACCGACGGTATACAGATCGTGCTCTTTCTTTAGGAATTCTTGGTTTGTTGTTATTTTATTTTTGATTCTTCTGGCTTTTGCTTGGAACTACGATGACTTGACCTGACTAGACATGAACTTAAATAGCTTCAGATGACTTGGCTTTACTCGGGTTCACCCGACTTTGCCCGGCTACACGTGATGACATGATTGACTGAACTTGACTTGGCATAACTTTATATGGCTTCATCGGACAAGGCTTGACTTGGTTTCACTTGTCTTCATCTGGATGGACTTGGCTTCACATGGTTATAAATGGCTTTACCTAGCTTCACATAGCTTTACCTGGCTTTACTTGGTTTTAGATGGCTTGGTTGTTGTCGTGGCTTACATGAGTCTATTTTTGCAATATATATTAAATTTGTTTATATTACTATTAGAACTTATTTTGTTGCATCATGTCTAGGATGGATTCAGCGAAATGCCACACCCGAATTTATACAAGAAAAAGCTAGGGGTTAATAAATAGAGATTCACTTAGTAATAGCTAAGGATTTTCCTAAATTGCATGTAGTCCCAGTTATTCATATGGTTACCTTATGGAGTATCTTGTGGAGTATCCGGTGGTTTATCTTGTGGAGTATCTTGAGGAGTATCCGATGCTGGTTTATGCATATGGATATCTCGAACAGACTATAGGGGCATGCGATCAGAAGGAACTCTAGTATCGCGTTGCATTATAATTGTTAGTAATTAGGATTGTGATAACCCTGGTTAGTTAAAGTATCAAGCCGTACTTATATGATTTGTCGTAATTTATGGATGATGGTTAGTCTAGGCTTTGCATGATCATAACTTTATTTTTTGCACTTGTTATTCTATTTTGCTTATCAGTTCATGATATATCTCATTGCAGGTTTACAGTATCTCTTTTATTATCCTGAGATCATTTACATTCAGTCTTTACTTTCAATATTTATATTGCTTGTGTTGTTGGTTTAAGTTCCTATATTGGGTTCCTTTGTTATACTTGCTATTAAGGGTCTGACCCCACTAGTTTTGCATGGCCAGATCTAGTAGCAGAATCAGAGGATCTTTCGTACCTTCCTGAGGATGGTGACAACCAAGATCACCAGACCACTTGGGTGGGTTCTCTTACTTTTTTACTCTGATGTACATTCTACTTTTATTGGCGTTTAGCCATTGAGCACGTGTTTAGCTTGTATTTTGGTTTGATCTGTTAGCCTACGGGCAATAGCATGATTGACATATCCTAGGGTTGATCATGTATGACTTAGATTCTGGCTAGTTTATTTATTTTGTGTTCACTAGCTTCATAATCATCTGTATATTATAGTTTATGATGCTTTACTAATATATTTTAGCTGATCTTACATCTTGTTGTATTTTTATTGTTCTTGTGATTGAGACACTAGGGTTTGTTGGACCTAAGCTTGACTGTTGGTTTGTATTAGTGACCCCTCATGTCTTACAACTTTACTGTATATGCGAAGTACCGGTGTGCTCTAAGTATACGTAGCTGGCCTTGTCATCCCCGCTCTTCAGTATTCTAGTTTTGGGGTGTGACAATAATTATTGACTAGTCGTAATGTTCCATCTTTCTTTTTTACAAACAAGTCTGGTGCTCCCCAAGGCGAGATAATTGGTTGAATAAATCTTTTAGCCAACAACTCTTTTATTTGTTTATTCAACTCTGTTAGTTTCTCTTTATTCATAAGATATATTTTCTTTCCTATTGGTGCTGCTCTAGGAAACAAATCTATATTAAACTCTACTACTCTATCTGGTGGTAGTCCCGGTAATTCATCAGAAATTACATCCTTAAATTTATATACTATCCTCGGAAATTGTTCTTCTTCAATATTTTGGAATACTCCTTGAATTGGTAGCCTAAATTCTTTATTCTTTTCTGTTTGAACTTCCTTATGATCACAAATAAATTCACGTATTTCTCTTCCTAGAAGTTGAAAGTTAACCCTTCCTAGACCACTATCTATATTAGCTACTGCTAAAGTCAACCAGTCCATTCTGAAGACTATACCCTAATTGGTCAATGGAAAAAATAGAAGTCTTACTCGAAATGATTCACCCTAATTCTGATTAGACAAGCTTTACAAATATGAATGACTTCAATTAAGCCATTGGCAGTTAAAATTCTCAATTTCTTAGGTAAAGGTTGAGTTTCAATCTCATGTAAACATATAAATGCAGCAAATATAAATGAATACGTAGCACCAAAATTAAATAATACTGTTGCTGGAAAAGATGAAACTAATACATGGGCCTATATTGATTTTTTGCAGGTATCATAATCTGCATTACTGGTGCTGCCTACTATACTGGCCTTGGTGCATTTAACATCGGCCTTGGTACATTCTCCTGAACTACCCGCCTTGGGTTAAATCCTGCATTCATTGGTCTTGGTGCAAATTGTTGATACGGTACCATAGGCCTTGTCATAGACATTTGTGGACATTGAGTAAGTTGATGATCTGCTGCTCCACATCTTGAACACCATCCATTATATTTTTTGTATTGATTCCTCAAATGTCCTAACTTCTTACAATAATTGCATATGGGCACACCTTTTGTTGTTTTCACCTGTAGTCGTTTGGCCTGCCCTTGCCATTGATTCTTAGAAGAAGATCCTGATTCAAAATTCCTTTTCTGACCTCCACCATTTATGACTTGTCTATCCTTTTGTATCCTTTCCTGATCTCGAGCAGCCTCAGTTATCTCATAATATGTTTGGCATTTATAAGGTGCTACCTTTTCCTTGAGTTTACTTTATAATCCTTCCCCGAATCTAGACACCTTAGCCTTTTCTGTAGCTACCATGTAGGGGAAAATCTACTTAATCTAGTAAATTCTGCAACATACTCGTCCAAAGTATATTTATCCTATTTTAGTTGGATAAACCTTCTATTTGGGCTGACTCTGGAAAAGTCTTTCTTTAAATTTAGTTTTAAACTCTTCCCAGGATACTACCCTATCAGATTCCTCTGGGTGTTTAGCACTCCACCATCTTTTTGCGACATCTTTTAATTGGATTCTGACAATTGATACCATATCTTCGGGTGCAATATTTGCTCCCTTCAATAGTCCTTCAGTAGTTCGTAACCATTGTCCTGCTTCCAATGGACTTTCAGTTCCACAAAACTTCTTTGGAATTAGTTTTCTAAAATCAGCAATGGTTCCAGTTTTCTGTTGGGGAGGTATCCTAAGTTGTTCTAGCACTCCTGCTGAGGTAGCCTATGATGCATTAACGTGCAGATTATTCGTTCGGATTAGCTGTTGAAGAATAAGGAGTACGTCAACCGTGCTTGTCTTAGTTGGATTGTTAAGGGAAGGCTGGGTACATGGTCACCTATAATTAATTCTTTAAAGAGACAAGGGGTAGACAATTTTAATAACTAACCCAATAAGCTATAAGGGTTTCTAGCCCTCCATTCTTGTAATGTACCATCATACCCGTCTATATGAGGGTTTAAATTCATAGATTGTTGAGCTCGGATGACCTGGTAATATGTTATTTTTTTTCAAAAATTACCTCAGCTCCATCCTCTACATCTTGGATAACGAGTTTTTGTCTTCCATTCCCTCTTTGCCCAGGCAAGGCCGGCAACAAAAGATGTACAAGCAAGACCAGGATGCCATATACAATTATAACTTGATCTGGCTCCATGTTCAGCAGGAACCTAATGTGGTGGTAGTATCTATACAGAGTTCGGGGACTCCCATCCCAATGTAAACAGGGTAACCAACGCTGGTCCATAACCTACACACACACACACACACAAATAATAGAAACTAATCAATACTAAAATCTTAAATACAACTATAGACAATCAATAGTAAAAAAATTATGAATCATATTTTCTCGAAATATAAAACACATGCTATGAAAATATTACATAAGGGTATATACTTAATTTCCTAAATCTTATAATACCCAGTATACATATCCTAAGGTTCTTGTTAGATTTTTCCTAAAAATCAATCTTAGGGTCCTATAAATATAACTCATAGATCTGTATAGCTATATTTGTTATACAAACTACTGGATATCTATGACACAAACCTTCATGGGCCACCACTAAAAGACGTGTCACGCCATGCTCCTAAAATAAGGTGAGTCGAGAACGTAACTAACGTCCCAAGCTACGATCCAAATAAGGTACATGTATTTGTAACACAATTGTCGTTTGTATAATTCTAGGATAAGAGTATATGCAATACTAAACCATTGGCAAAGTAAGAAATAATTACGAACACAACATCTAAACCATCTATAATTTATGGTCTCATAAGTCTAAGTTCTGTCTCCAAAAGAGACTATAGATATAATTATACATAAACACAAAATAAGATTCTGATTCTACCCTCAATGTCCTTTACTCTTCAGACTCATCCACGCTATCTAAGGGAAGTATTCCATCCTCAGCCAAGCCTTCATCTAGTGGACAAAAATTATGTCATAAAAGACATGCAAGTCCTCGGTTCAAGAAAGATAAAATAAATAAGATAATATGATTAATGAAGATTAAGTACAAGTTTAAAAGAAAAATAGAATTGGATAAATTCTAAGTACAAGGTATAATATTGATTAAATAATACGCTATAGTGATCTTAAGTCTAATGATTCATCTGTGTCCAAACTTTTTCCTATATCCTAAATATTATTAAACAACCATAACACAATTTCTCCTATATGATGATGAAAATTTGGAGAACAGTCTTTGGACCTCGAACTATTTTCTTAGCAATAATCCCGTTACCAGGGATCAAGTTGTGACTAGTAGTCACGATGCTTAATAGTCTGGCCACTCCTCTCCGGGAGCAATATATATATATATATATATATATATATATATATATATATATATATATATATATATATATATATATATATTAACACCAAATTAGAACTTTTTTTGAATTAGGGTAATCATTTTACAGATTCATGAGATTCAGGTTAGGTAAGTGATCTAAGCCACTCACAACGCAAGGCCTTGCGAAGTTGCTACAGGTACTGATCAGCTTTTTGTTAATTATATTACCAAGATTTCACACGATGTAATCCAAACTGTTCTCCCCTGCCCAATACTTAATTCTATAATCACAATCAATCATAAATATATTATCTATTTATAACTGTGTTTTCTGGCTCAGGTATGGATCTTGATTTGTATCACATGAATACAAATATTATTCAACAAGAAATTTCCAACTTTTAGAATAACACTTGATTCTTTTATGTGTCAATAATTATGAAATATGGAAATACAACTCAACATGATAATCCAAGGACAAGAATAAATTGATTTCAATACCAAATTCTTACGTGTTTGAAAGTTCATGTCCCTTGAGTCCAAGACATTGATAGTTCGACCTCTAAACATTTTAGGGTTGTCGTGAGTTCATTTCTAGTCAATCTATACTTTTCTAGTGTTAGAATTTAGAAAAATACTATAACGAACTTCTAGATTAGGTCAAGTATGAAATATACAATAATTTTAGCATGTAACACCTACATTACACCTCATATAACTCCTAGCATATAACTCAAAATACCATCATATTATATATTTACAGAAAGATCATATTATATATTTACAGAAAGATTATTGAACCCTCTACAAAATCCTATTAGACATATTTTGATTTTAATAAGATTTATAAGGTGAAAACAGTCCAACAAAATACAGATCCTTGAATTATATCACAACATATATCATTTGTGTTACACAGCTCATAATTTATAGCATGTAGCTCCAACTACTAACATATGATATATTACCAGAAAGCTTATTCAATCCTCTACATAATCCTTTTAGACATATTTTGGTTTTAATAAAGTTCGTTAGATGAAAATAGTGTATCAAAAATATTACAAAATTAATTCCAGAAACATTTATAGTATGTAACATATGTGTTGTACTGCTCATTACTCCTAGCATATAACTCCAAATATTATCATATCATAAATTTCCAGAAAGCTTATTGAATCCTCTATAAAATTCTTATAGACATATTTTGGTTTTAAAAAGGTTTATTAGGTCAAAATAGCGTTGCAAACAGACTGTGCAGAAAATTCCAGTATGTAACCTACTTAAGTGTAATACTTATACTATGGTTTCTATAACTCAAATGGAAATTTAATGTAAATGAAATAGGCTTGTGAGGACTTGCCTTGACTGGAGAAGTACTCCAAGAATGGTGTTTGGGAGTGGTAAGGGATTGGAGAGTGGAAGAAAGTGAAAGGAGTTGAAAATGATAGGTTTTTGGTCTTTATAACCAAAAAGTAAAACTTAAAATAAGAAAAAATAGACTTGGTGAGTCACCAATGAAGCATGGAGAGGCATGGTGACCTCCATGGGGGTGGGTGGTAGGCTAAGCATGGGTAGGGGGTATGTGGCACCAAAGGAAGGGGTATGTGGCACTAAAGGAAGATATTTCCTTAGGAATTGTTTAGGATATAAACTAAATTACTTAGCACTAACTAATATACTTAGTACTAAACAATTTGGCTAATTATATTAATCTAAATCTTGTAGGTGATCTAAACAAGAACCTTAAAATAATAATAAATTTTATAAAAATAAATACTATTTTTATAAGAAAAGTTTTGGAAATCAAAAAATTATATTACTTACATAATGAAAATTTCTTGTAAAAAAAATTTTATCTCAATTTTTTTATCACATATAATTAATAATATAATAATGATATTTTGAGACAACTATGACACTAGAGTATCGTTTATTTATTGTAGAATCATTTAGCTCATATAATACTATTTTAATAAGATTGGTACTGATATTTGAGTTATAAAATTTATGGTTGTTTATGGATAATCCTAATATATATTTCACTTATTACATATTAATTTTGTTTATTCAATAAATATGTAACGGAAAAAAAAAGAATAGTCAAACAAATCATTTTTTCTTCTTAAAATAAATAAATACTTTACCTTTTAAGAATCCTAAAGGTAGTATTAAGAAATGTGATATCAGCGTATTTATTACCATTGCACGAAAATCAAGTTTAACAGTCTTATAAATATTTTCTCTCTCTTTTATTCTCTTGAATTAAGACAAAAAGGAAATAGATAGCTATCTTCCCTTTCTCTCTCCGTCTCTTGAACGGAGACCCAAAGAAAAAAAATAGCCATCTTCCCTTTTTCTCTCCATCTCTTGATCAGAGATCCAGAAAATAGAAAGAAGAGGAGGGAGAAGAGAGTTTGAGAGATTGGTACTTCCCATGAGATAATTCATTTTATACTATAGTTTGGATTATTTTGGTCTAAATAAACTTTGAGTTAGTCCGTGGTTAGATCTGGGAGATATCGGTACTGATATTTGAGTTATCAAATCTATTTTTAACTAGTAGTTCATGGAGAATCTTAATATATATATTTTATTTTTTACATATTACATATTATAAAATATTTAGTTTGTCTATGATTAAATATCTAAAGTAAGAAAAAAGAATAGTCAAACAAAAACAATTGTTTTAAAATAAATAAACACTCCATTATCATTTTGGAATCTTATGAGATAGTATTCAGGAAAGATGACATCATATTTATTGTCGTAGGTGAGAATCAAGTTCACATAAATGTTTCATTTTTCTCTCATTCTCTTAAATCTAGACGTAGAGGGGAAAAATAGCTATCTTCCCTTTCTCTCTTCGTCTTTTGAACGGAGACAAAGAGGAAAAAGATAGCTATATTCCTTTCTCTCTACATATCTTGATCGGAGATCCAAAAAATTAGAAAGGAGAGGGGGGAGAAGAGAGTTCGATAGACTGGTACTTCCTATGAGATAAATTTATTTTATGCTATAATTTGGATTAGTTTGGTCCGAATAAACTTTGAATTAGACCGTGGTTAGGTCTGAAGAGATGTACAGTTTATTTATAACAAGTGTCTCATGGAGAATCTTAATGTATATATTTTATTTGCTATATATTTTATATTATACAATATTTACTTTGTCTATGAGTAAATAATATCTACCAGAAGAAAGAAAAATCAATCCCCTTGTGGGCATGTCCCTGAGACTAGTGCAATCCGGCATTTCGAGAGAAAACCTTGGGCAAGAAATCCCTCTCGCAAGACTAGTTGCCTTTCAGAGCCCTTCTTGCAAAGACCTGATTTGCGACATCCACGTGATTTGCTGCTAACACCGGATTCTGTCCAAAAGAAAGTTTTTACTGAGAATTCAGTAAGCACAGGTACTATGTGAATCTCTTTTTTTAATCCTTTTTGGAACTAGTTCCACAAGCCAACATCAACATAGGTCAGAAGTAGTCAAACCAAATTAATTTTCCTTCATAAAATAAGTAACACTCTATCTCTAACTATTATACTATGGCTTTAAATGGCTCAAAAAAGGTGTTGTCCAATTCGTATGTGTATCATCCACTAAATAAATTTAAAAAAAAAAATTCATAAATCTTTCTATCTATGTATATACCTCCTCACGTAGTTAAAAATAAAAATTTTAAATCCTTCTAATTACCTTAACATATTTTTAAAAAAAATTTAAATATGAAATTATTATAAATATTTTCGTTCATATGAATTCAACTCAAGCAACCAAGAAAAATATATCTCACCTTAACCACTTGAGTTATAATTGTTTAATTGCAAATAAATAATATTAGGTAGTTAAATAATTAGTTATTTACAAAAATAGTTAGTGGAGTATTTACGTACGACTTAGATGGCTCAATTTTGAGCCGTTTTCAATCCTCATTATAAGAGTAGAGATAAATCCTAAAATATATTCACTATTCAAATTATATTTAAACTAAGTACATGGTATTTTCTAACAAAATACATATTTAAAATTCTAAAAACATATTTATACCAAATCTGAATTAAAATATATTCAAATCATATTTAAAATATTTTAATATAATTTAAATTTGTATTTTTTTTAATAATATCATAGTTTTTGTTTTCTTTTTTGTTCATGGTATTTGTTGATTTTTAAATTGAAATTTGTTATACCGCTACTCTGAGGAATAGAGCCCAACCAGCAAAGGAGAATGCCTTACACCTTAACCTCATGAATTAGAGGTATCTATGTATAATTAGATAATATTAGTTAGTTAATTAATTAATTATAATTTATTTATTTTTAAATTTTTAATTACATGAGAATATATATGGCTTAAAGATGGCTCATTTTGACCTGTTTCTAAGTCGTATTATAATAGTAAAGATTTGAGATTGCATTGCCTTTTTTAAAAGTGACAACGTTTTTAGTGTAGTTCTTTACATACTGCCAAAATTTGTCTCACAATTGATGCCTTTGATGATTGTTATTTTCAAGTTATATAAGTATTTTTTCAAAAAAATAAACTGAAACGACCTTAATTATGTTGGGACTAGTCTGGATTTGGTAAGCAAAATTTGGAGCCAAAATATGAAAAAAAAATTGATTTGATACACTTTAAAAATCTACATTAAATATCTGATTTGATTAGATTTATAAATTTATATTAAATATTTAATTTGACCATATTTGGACATCTATAATTGGTGCTTACTATTTTAGGTAATGAGTTTCCTATTTTAGGGTTTCCGTTGGCAATGCTTTCGCGTGTCCAACAAGTGGTATCAGAGCGTGGTATTGACGCTTCTGATCTCAACAAGCGGTATCAGAGTATGGTATTAAATATTGACACTTCTGATCCCAAAAAATTAAGCAATCTCAGACCTATCATTTGCCACTTCAATAATCATATTGTGCCCCAAACTTAGGGTCCCAAACTAACCATATAAATTTGACTCCACCTAACACTACTAACTTAAACTATTTTGATAATGTTGTCATGATTATGTAATTTTCAACAATGTCTAATAATTTGGAATTATTCCTAGAACAAGCCTTCATTAAGATTGTAAATTAAACTTTCTCTAATATATCAATAAAATCTCAATTCTCCTTCTTTTGGCATAGAAGAGCATAAAAAAAAGGAAGGAGGAAAACAATAAATCAATGATGGCCTTGACTAAGACAAATGAAGACAAACAACATAAGAATTAAAACTTTAATTAGTCACCATCTACATAATATATTAAATACATCCAAAAAAGACAAGCTAGTTTAGTCCTAACCTAAGAAGATCGCCAAATCTTTCTTTGCTAAGATAGACAGAGGAGACTCTGGCACTAAACGGAAAAAGTAGTAAATAAAAGAAAATTAACATTTTTTTGTCCAAGTCTGAGTATATGTATAAGAGCATCCTTAGTAAGGTCAATTCCAATTTATAGATTCTAGATTCTGAATATAGGAGCTCAATTTGTATGATAGTAAGACTCATCATAAGTTTTAATTTTTAGATTTTTGATCCAACTCATCCATATGAGTTATAGGTTGGACCTGAAAAATTCTAGATTCAGAATGTAGAAAATTGTTTTGTAGAATAGTAAATTCTAATTTGGAGTCCAATTTAGATTTACATTAATTTTTTTTATATTAATTTTTAACCATACAATTTTTGGAACCAAAGTTCATTTTGTTATTTTTTTTACTATTCTCGTATAAACCCAATCCATTCTATATTTATCGTATTCTTTTTAAAACTTTAGATCTCAAGATGAAATTTTGATCTACTAATGATGCTCTAAGTTGTACTTGCATTATACTTGACACCACCACTTCCGCTGTTCCTCTCTCTCTCTCTCTGAAGCAACCCTTATTTCTATACAAAGCTCTTCATTTTTCTCTATTGAATCCTAAAATAGTATTTAGGGAAGTTGAGAGTACTGTTGGTGTACACAGTCTATAAATGTATTTTCTTGAGACAAATTTTTTTTTTTTAATTTTTTTACTCGAAATAGTCCCTCCCATTTATTTTTTGTAAAAATTATCGTTAAAAAAAATAAAAAACCTAAAATACCCTTCCCCTTCCCCCCTCCTTCACAGAACCTCCCTTCCCCCTCCTCCTCCTCTTCCCTCTTAACCAAGACTTGCATGTCACAGGACAACTTGTGCACAAAGGGATTACAGCATCCCGTTCCGCGGACGATCGTCGGGGCACTAGGGCTGATCCGGTCTAGACTGAACTATTGGTAGTCGTTTGCGTCGAGCAAAATGTGTGTGCAATGCCCCTTGTTCTTGCTTGCGCACCATTCTGACATGAGACTACACCGTCCAACTATAGCGCCATGCTAGTGACCTCTTGTTCATATAGATAAGTCATCCTCGCTTAGCGGCTATCCGCGTATGAGTCATTGCATCGCATGGTGAATATCTGAAACACCTGAACGATCTTGAGTGTAAAAAACTTGTACATATGGAACACTTCAACATCTTTTGCAAACGCCTTATAATTCGTGTAAATCGTGCACCCGAAACATAACCTCGCTCATGATACATGTGTTTACATATATTATTGCCCCTGAATTCATTATATGTATGCTCGTGCTTGAATTAACTTGGTTTGCCTTGGACAAGGAAGGAGAAATGGTAAGTTGGTATGTCTCGTCGTGTTCCCTCTTATATCGCACGGCGCACTGCCACACGAGTTAGGCTATTCATCTTTTCCATGAAACTGATCCTAAGGCAAGATTAGAAAGATAACCTAATAGTTGGTACACAGAACCTATATTACTTGTATGGATTTGTCGAGCGGGCGAGTAGCCTCCCCACCAGTGCATTCGTGTACTGATAACCTACCAGATTATTGCAGGGTGCGGGAGAACCTCGTTCGGTACAGATGCCTCCTTCGTACGTGCTAAGGCATGGAGTTCACTCTGGAGCCTTGGAGTGTTGCATCCAAAACTGAAGCACATATACAAGACATAATGTTAGAACATCGCCTATACATCATTCCGTAAATATAGCCAGTTGGCACGCTTTTACTGTTTCAGAGAGAGAGGCTTGAGCGATCTGTAATCTCGGCTATGCACCGCCTGTAACACTTGTCTATATCAATAAAGAGTTTGCTTTACTTCTATACTTGTGTTATTCAATGCTTCCGCTATTGACGACTCTATGAACTTGTTACCAATCGCTTATGAGTTTATAATTCTGCTGTACTCAGACAATCTGTGCGACTCTATGGCTTAGACCTCTTACCGCCAGCATGAACCACAGCCTTGCACGGGTGCGGCTTATGCTCGTACGGCATCACGCTCGGATGGGTCAAGTGATCATCCCGCAGGAGCGCAGGCACGGTGATTCTTGCCTAGTAGGGACGGGCATTAGCCTCCTGGAGATCGGGGCATGACAGAGGCTCGCTCGGAGTATCGCTCGACCGAGACAAATCATCGCTAAGGTGGGTGGCTACGATGAACTTGTCTTTGCTTAGCCAGCACCCTTAAATTATGGAACGATATATGCTAGTCGCTAGGTGAATCACCCCCTGCATGCTAATAAAAATATAACGTACATAGCTAAGGAAATAATCCTAACTTGTATTGCTTGTGCTAAAACATGGAAATAAAAGTTTACTTATATACAGACCCTCGCATGCTCCCTTTGCCTTGTGCAACGAGATCCCGCTTTGCCTCGAGTAAGAATGATATATATATATATACTCAGTAGTGCACTGTTCACTTACTACACGACCCTAGATCATGTCGCTCGGTAAGTCCCTTTACGGTTTCACTCCTCGGCTTACCTTCGGGCCCGAGCCAACGTAAATGCTTAAGTTTTTGTATGAATGCAATGCTTGCCTGCTTATATATTAACTTGTAATGTTGTCTCATTTCAAATGTTTGCTACACGAAATTATGCCACAATCAAGTAACAATATCATGTATCATGCATGCATCTAGTTAGCCAGGAGACTATCAAATAGCTCTTTTGTGCAATCTGAACCTGCAAGTATCCGAGACCGTTAGGTCGCTAAGACAGTCCTCGCACCAGGGGGATGCATCAAAGCAAGTGGAACACTGATCAAGAATCATGTCAAGTTTACATCTGGATGATAATTATATCAAGTTTATATCTGAACGAGAATCATGTCATGTAAAGCTAGAATCACAGCTCGTGGAGCAATTGCTCGGTTCAGAACAAGAATCATGGATTATCATCTCAAGTTATGAATTTGAAAGAACAAGACTTGTATGTCACAGGACAACTTATGCACAAGGGGGTTACAGTATCCCATTCCGCGGACGGTCGTTGGGGCACTGGGGCCGATCCTGTCTAGACGAAACTATTGGTAGTCGTTTGCGTCGAGCAGAATGTGTGTGCAATGCCCCTTGTTCTTGCTTGCGCACCATTCCGACATGAGACTATACCGTCCAACTATGGTGCCGGGCCAGTGACCTCTTGTTTATATAGATAAGTTATCATCGCTTAGCGGCTATCCGCGTACAAGTCATTGCATCGCATGGTGAATATCTGAAATACTTGAATGATCTTGAGTATAACACACTTGTACATATGGAACACTTCAACATCTTCTGTAAACGGCTTGTAATTTATGTAAATCGTACACCCAAAATATAACCTCGCTCACGACACTTATGTTTGCATATACTATTGCCCCTGAATTCATTATATGTATGCTCGTGCTTGAATTAACTTGGTTTGCCTTGGACAGGGAAGGAGAAATGGTAAGTTGGTAAGTCTCGCCGTATTCCCTCTTATATCGCACGGCGTACTGCCACACGAGTTAGGCTATTCATCTTTTCCATGAAACTGATCCTAAGGCATGAGTAGAAAGATAACCTAATAGTTGGTGCACAGAACCTATATTACGTATTTGGATTTATCAAGCGGGCGAGTAGCCTCCCCACCAGTGTATTCATGTACTGATAACCCACCAGATTATTACAGGGTATGGGAGAACCTCGTTCGGTGTGGATGCCTCCTTCATGCGTGCTAAGACATGGAGTTCACTCTGGAGCCTTGGAGCGTTGCGTTCGGAACTGAAGCACATATACAAGACATAATGTCCGAACATCGCCTATATATTATTCCATAAATGTAGCCACTTGGCACGCTTTTACTGTTTCAGAGAGTGAGGCTTGAGCGATCTGTAATCTCGGCTATGCGCCGCTTGTAACACTTGTCTATATCAATAAAGAGTTTGCTTTATACGTTTATAATTCTGTAGCACTCGGACAATCTGTGCGACTCTGTGGCTTAGACCTCTTACTGTCAGCATGAACCACGGCCTTGCACGGACGCGGCTTACGCTTGTGCGGCATCACGCCCGGATGGGTCAAGCGATCGTCCCGCAGGAGCACAGGCGCGATAATTCTCATATAGCGGGGACGGCCGATTAGCCTGCGGGAGATCAGGGCATGACAGATTGGTATCAGACCCTGGCTATACGCCTTTGGACTTCGTTTCAATTTTCTCAGTTTTGAAAGCTCGTTCGTGGGTTATGTGCACACACACTCTCTTCCGTTGACCCAATGGGATGTTCCAAATAATAAATCTAAATACTTTCAAAATATGCATGTGAATGATGTTATTGCCTGTACAAAATTATAATGCTATGGCCTTTGTGTCGACCACTGCTAGACCCTTTAGGATTAGACTCGTGCTAGAATCGTGACTTATGTGTAAACCCAAAATGCCTATACGTGATACACAACTGGTTAGTGTGCAGAAAATGAATATTGCCGAATGGTTAGCTATGCACATAGCCTTTCTGCTAAGTTGTGTAAAGTATCGCGGGCCAAGACCCTTTGGTGCTAGCAAGTTGCAACGAGATTGGAATATCGTTCAGGAAAAGGATAAGTCAGACTTAGATTGCCCAACGATAGAAACATTATCAGATTATCACTTAGGCGAATATAGAGAATCATACTTAGATTTTGGAAATTAGCTCGAACGGTATTTCATGTTGGAAGATATAAATTGAATATTGATTTAATTGGATGACTCAATTCGAGTGGTGTATAGATCATTTAGAAATATCCCAACGGATTCATAGGTCTCATGCGATAGTCAGATTAAACGATTGTAGAGCTCAACGAGCTATGATTCTTGCTTTATATGACATGATTCTCGTTTAGATGTGTCACTACCATATTTCTAGGAAAGGATATTTTAGTATTTTCATAATTAATTAAATATTATGCATATAAATAATTATTTGTTGTATTATTTAATTGTTGTTAGATGTTAGTTATTTATTTTGGACTTATGTTAGTGGACCTAACTAATTTAGTTTAGACTCATGGACCAACATGTATTAATTGTTAGATTTTAGCCCATTTAGAAAGCTCATTGATTAGGAGAAGGATTAATTTAATTAAACCATTAGACTAGAAGCTTTTCTCCTTAATTATTTCTTCATGAGAGGCCCCAAGGGGTATATTGGATATTTTATAGTGACTTAAGGAAGAGGAAAGGGGGCCGGCCTATATTTAAAGAGGGAAAAAATTCTCTCCTCTTTTCATTTGGAAACTAGATCTTGAATTTCCCTCAACCAAATTCCTTCATCGCCATATCATTTCTCTACCAAATTTTATCCCAATTTATTCCCAAGTCACCATTGGAGACTAGTGGCGCAAGAATCTAGAAGAATGAAGTAAGGATCTACAAAGAGGAGCAAGGATCTACAAGTTGGAGAACAAATTCATCACATTTGGAGGTTTCATTGAGAATCCATCTCCCAATAGGTTCAATTCAGTTTCCCCCTTTAATTTAGGTTCTAAATTTGAGATTTAACCATGAGAAATCAACCTATATGTATAGGCTACCCATAGGATTTGGTTTTGTGTTCATAGGAGGCCTATTGTGAAAGTTATGGTACTTTTTGTGTCAATTTTGAGGGAATTCCGAGATTGACATTTGTTGTGTGTGTCAATTGGTCCTATAGATCAATTTGACATATGTTTGTGTGTTTGAGGCTAGTGTCATATCCATAATTGGGTACGTATAGGTCATATCCCAATAATTTGGTGATACGTGTTGATTTGGAGATTTTTTCTCCTACACGGGACTTTGTGCATGTCATATTTTGACACAGACACGTAGATTTGTGTTTGACTATTCGTATTATTCATAAATAATATATTAGACTTGCTCGTGTCCTTCGGGGTACGTTTAGATGTGTGGTGGACTCGTGTCACAAGCATATCCTAGATCTAGTAGGATACGGGTGTGATACGCTCCATGTGTTTGTGTAATTTAATTTTAGATCTATTTCTCCATTGTTCTTAGTCATTGTGATGTGTATATATATATATATATATATATATATATATATATATATATATATATATATATATATATATATATATATATATATATATGTATTAGATGTCATAGATCTATGTATCTATTTTACCTATATGTATATATATTTATGTAGCTATTATTCTACATATGTAAGAGCTATTAATATATTGTAGTATATGTATTTATATTATGCATGATAATATATACGTATACGTATATGTGTTGTTATATATATATATATATATATATATATATATATATATATATATATATATATATATATATATATATATATATGTATGTTATTGTTATAAGTTTGTTGTGCATATATATGTTGTGGAGGTGTGTATATGTTTACATAAATTTTTATATAGTTGTAAGTTATATACAGTATATATTATATATTGTATTATATAAGAGATGAGAGAGGCGACAACAGCTATGGCGATGGTTCAAACGTTATCAAATAGCAGCAACAGCAGCAGGGAAAAAGCAACAGCAGCCACAGCAGCAATAGCAACAGCAGCAGCAGTAGCGACGGCTGCAGCAGCAACAGCGACAGCAGCAGCTTAACAACAACGACTGCAACAGGAAACTGTCGCGATAGCAGCAGTAACAACAGCGGTATCAGCATCGTATTAGAGGTTTTTAGCGACGGCAGCGAGGGTCTTCAGCAACAGATAAGCGATTTATATAGTTATTATGTATTTTAATTATATTAGATATATATGTGTATATATATGGTATTAATATATACGTATATATTTTCCTAATTGCTAATTGTGTTTTAGTATACTATATGTATAATATTTAGTTGTTAGCATATATTATTTATGGGTAGTTAGTATAAGCAAGGTTTTTGATATTACCTTGAAATGCCAAGGTAAGTATCAAGGTATTTGGGGATACCCAAGGTATTGGGTTTGGGTATCCAGATTGAGGTTTAGTATTACGATACCAAGTTGGTTCGAAACCAAGGTATTCATTTAATGTTTGTAAATAGGATTTTATATAATTAATATTTGTTTGATATATATATGTGATATTTTACCTATTGTTTTACTTATCCTGAGATACGGTATCCTAGTATCCTAAGATATAGCTTTTATGACCTAGACTCTAGTATTTGAATCCAATATTCTTAAGATAGACTCATGCAACCTAGAAATAGATAGTTTGGCATAATTAACCATAGTTTGACCATACTTGACTATAGTTTGACTTAGAGTTGACCTAGTTTGACTTTTGACTTAGAATGGCTTGTTGACCTAGTTGTTGACTAGTTTAACTTATTTTCTGTCCGAAACCTTGTATTGATGTTATATTCCATATCTAGGTCTTCGAGGCACCGTATCAGATATCTGTGAGGCTGTTCATTGGACTTCATGCGAGTACATTCTTTGATAGTTTCTCATTTATGATATCCTCTATGTTCATTATATCTAGTATAGATATCCATGTTTCTTGACACGATGGTTACACAGATTGGTATATCTGGATCTCGTCATGAGATATTATTCCTTGGTATATGGTGTATCTTGTGCAAGCCTTGTTTCATTGATTATCTTGTACATGTATAGACACTGATTCTCGGAGAGATTTGCTACCTTCCTAGAGAATCCCGTGCCATAGCATACCATTGTTGGATCTATTATACCAGTCGGGATAAGGAGTATTTTAGTATAGATATGTGATCATACCCTCCTCCTTGTATCAAGTCTTGCTCTTGAATAGTGTTAATCATAAACCACACATATTATTAGCCAGGCCACAAATCTTGTATCATGTTCCCAAGCCGATCACATGTTAAGCTAGTACTCACATACTTAGTCATTAGTATTCTTGTTCATTGATATATTGCTCATTATTGTATTTATTCCAATATTTTCTTATTGTATATATCTCATTGTATCTATTATGCATCTTGTATATTCACATCTATTTATTGTTAAATAGTTTTTATTATTGATTAGAACTGATGTTAGAGATGTACTCTGCTCCTTTCCTGACTGGATATATTTTTCTCAGATGATACTGAGGACTGGTACCCTATAAGTTATGGACCCCAGGATGTTGTGGGTTTAGAGTCAGAGACCCTAGCTCAGGAGGGACTTATCCCGACTGAGACAGATGACCCGGGACTTGTAGCTTCTTAGTATTCTTGTACTGGATTTGTCTCCAGCTTATTTTTTTAGTATTCTTTCAGACTCATTGATGTATTATTTAGACTAATGAGTTGTATGTGACTATTCTATTCTTTATCATATTCGTGCTCATTTTCATCTTATATCTGTGATTGAGTATATTGTTATTATTGGTGGTTCATTATATTGATAGATAGATTACCCAGACAGCATTTTATCGCCGATTCTACGGCGTAGGCTGGGCATTGTTTCCGACTTGCATCCTACCTCGGGTGCGGGTTGTGACATATTTTTAGTGGTGGTCCATGCAGGTCTGGCTTCGCAAGTTGTGCGATATCGTGGTAGTGCGACAACTTAGTTGTACTATTATGAGCCTGTGTCAGGATATAGGATATAGGCTATAGGCTAAGAATACTCAATCACATCTAGGAAAAATTCTTTTGATTCATTCAACTATTCTCCTTCGATATTGACATTTGATCTTGAAACTATCATTTCCTTAAGAGTCTTATATCATGTGCCATATTGATTCTGTCTTTCTTTTTGTCTCAGGATGCCGTCTAAGACTAGATCGCAGCAGGGGAGAGCAGTTTCTGAGAGGTCTGCGATGTCCCGAGGGCCTGCACCAGTCACTTCTCTGGTGATTGGAATGTCAGCTGATTTCAGAGGTCCACCACTTACTCAGAGGACTGTGCCAGCTGTATCTGAGGGGCTTCCACCTCCACCTTCTGTGCCAGCAGAGGCGACACAGATGTTTACACTATTTTGTGAGATGCTCGAGGCACAGAGGGCTCAATCAGAGGCACATCAGAGGTAGACCGACGTCTTACAGCAGGGCATCGAGAGTGCTCATCAGCTTGCTCGTGCCGTAATAGAGAGAGGAGTTCCGGTCCAGCATCAGGTTGCTCCTCAGGTTGCTCAGCTTCGGCCAGGCAATATTCAGGACTTCAAGAAGCTGGAGCCTAGGGTATTCAAGGGGACGGAGGGCATCGTCTATGTTGATGATTGGCTCGAGGATATTGAGCGTCTTATGAGGGTGTCCCATCTTTCTGAGGATCTGAAGGTTGAGACGGTAGGACTTTAACTGTTCGACGTCACCCGCACTTGGTTCAGGAATGAGCCGATTCTTATTGACGCAGGACAGTCTTGGGAGGTATTCAAGGACCTTTTCAAGAAGAAGTTCTTCGCTCGGGCAGACTGGCTAGACTTGGGGAGGCAGTTTGAGAGCCTCATTCAGGAGAGTATGTCTGTGGAGGAGTACGCTGCAGAGTTCGGCAGGTTGAGCCAATTTATAGAGTATTTTGTGAGAGAGCCGGAGGTTCGGGCTATTCATTTCTGTTAGGGTCTAAACTGGAAAGTGAATATTTCATCTTTTTATGAGACATACTCGGAGATACTTGCGGAGGCGCGCAAGGTTGAGTGGGAGTTGGGTTTGAAGCCCAAGAGAGACCGTAATTCTTTTCTGGGGGCAAACAGCAGTGCAGTATCTACCAAACGTCCTCATTTCTAGTCCAGGCCTTTCCAGCAGCCACAGCAGCATCAGACTCCAGCTAGGGCACCGTTTTACCAGGCACCACAGCAGCAGAGACAGTTACAGCAAGCTTTCTGCCACTGCTGCAAGAAGCCTGGCCATATCTGGAGAGTTTATAGGAGGAGGTTGGGAGTTTGTTTGTATTATCGTACTGAAGGGCATCAGCTGAGGGAGTGTCCTTCCAATCCTCGTCGTGCAGTTCAGGGAGCAGTTTTAGCTCCGAGGGCACAGACGAGACCATCTGCAGTACAGCCGAGGGGACCGCTTCTGACCCAACAGCAGCATTATGTCTAACATCAGCAGCAGGGTGGTGCACGTCAGGGACGAGCGTTTACTATGACCGTTGAGAAGGATGAACCTACCGAAGATGTCATCGCAGATTCTATTCTTCTTGATTCCATTCCAGCTTTAGCTTTGTTTAATAGTGGTACTTCCCATAGTTTTGTATCTATTTTTTTTCTCTGAAGCATAGTTTGGTAGCTGAGTCTTTGCTTAGGACTTGCAAGATCATGACCGGAGGAGGCATTATCCTGGTTAATGATATTTGCAAGGATCGAAGAGTTACTCTAGGAGGCCGGGAGTTGAGTGCGTGTCTACTTATAATGCCACTTCCGAGCTACGATATTGTACTCGGGATGGATTGGTTGAGTAGGCACCGTGCTAGCATAGATTATAGAGGAGGTAGAGTTTTGTTTGATCCGTCGGGAGAGCCAGAGTTCGAGTTTGTTAGAGGAGTTGAAGAGTAGGGAGAAGGCATTATTTGTGGAGCTATGGTGGAAGACAAGGAGTTGTCGTATCCGTTGATAGCATTGTTCTTGGATATGTTTTCTGAGGAATTGCCAGTGTTGCCACCAGATCGAGATATTAAATTCTCTATAGACTTGGTGCCAGGTGCAGAACCAATTTTGTAACATGTCTATAGAGTAAACAACAACGTGCTGGTCGAGCTGAAGAAGCAGGTGGGCAAATTATAGGATAAGGGGTTTATCAGATCGAGTTCTTCACTATGGGAAGCCCCAGTATTGTTTGTACTGAAGAAAGATGGATCGGTGCGTATGTGCATTGATTATAGGGCATTGAATAATCTCACTATCAAGAATAAGTACCCTTTGCCACGGATTGATGACTTATTCGATTAGTTGAGTGGTGCCAAGATATTTTCTAAGATAGATCTGAGATTAGGCTACCACCAGGTGAAAGTGAAGCCGGTAGACATACCGAAGACTATTTTTAGAACTCGGTATGGTCAGTATGAGTTTATGGTGATGTCGTTTGGGTTAAGTAATGTACCAGTGGTATTTATGAACTTGATGAACAAGGTGTTCCATCAGTACCTTGACAAGTTCGTAGTAGTGTTCATCAACGACATACTCATATAATCGAAGATACCGGAGGAGCACGAGGAGCATTTACGGATTGTGTTAGAGGTGTTGAGGAAGGAGAAGCTGTATGGGAAGTTGTCCAAGTGTGAGTTCTTCCTAGACAAGGTAGAGTTCTTGGGGCATGTTGTGACTGGTGATGGTATTTCAGTGGATCCAAAGAAGATCGCAGCAGTGGAATCTTGGAAGACCTCGAGTTCGGTAGCAGAGATCAGGAGTTTCTTGGGATTGGTAGGCTACTACAGGAAGTTTGTGCATGATTTTTCGAGGATTACCGAACCGATGACCAGAGTCACCAGGAAGGATGTAGAGTTTGTTTGGACGGAGGATTGCCAGGTTTCTTTTGAGGAATTAAAGAAAAGGTTGACGTCTGTTCCTATTTTGATATTGCCATCAGGGTCTGGAGGTTTCACTATTTACAGTGATGCATCGGGGAAAGGTTTGGGTTGCGTTCTTTAGCAGAATGGGAAAGTGATTGCCTATGTATCCAGACAATTGTGTTCTCATAAGAAAAACTATCCTACCCATGATTTGGAGTTGGCAGCAGTAATCTTTGCCCTGAAGTTGTGGAAACATTATTTGTACGGAGAGCGTATGGAGATCTTCACAGACCACAAAATCTTGAAGTATATTTTCATGCAGAAGGAGTTGAACATGAGGCAGCGTCGATGGTTGGAACTGATAAAGGATTTTGATATATCTTTGCAGTATCATCCTGGAAAAGCAAATATAATTGCCGATGCTTTGAGTAGGTATCTGGTAGCTATGTTTTTTATACAGAATCAATATTTACAGGAGGACTTGGAGAGCTTGGGCATTGAGGTGATAGTTCCTGGTTGTGCGATGCAGATATGGGAATTGCAGATACATTCAAATTTGATGGACAAAATCAAGGCAGCACAGTATAAGGATGTATCTCTGAGGAGCATCAGAGCTCAGGTGAGAGCATGATTGAAGGATGATTTTACCATTATCGAGGATGGTTCTTTGCGGATGGAGTTAGATTGTGTATGCCTAGTGGGGAGCTGTGTGAGGAGGTATTGCAGGAAGCACATCACTCTCAGTATTCCATGCATCTAGGTGCCAACAAGATATATCAAGATATGCGAGAGAGTGTGTGGTGGTATGACATGAAGAAGAAAGTGGCACAGTTTGTATCCAGATACTTAGTGTGCCAGCAGGTGAAATCCTAGAGGCAGAGGCCAAGAGGTTTACTTCAGCCATTACCCATTCCATAGTGGAAGTGGGAGCACATTACTATGGATTTTGTGTCCGGACTTCCACGATCTCCAGGAGAGAAAAATGCGATTTGGGTCATCGTTGATAGGTTGACCAAGTCGGCCCACTTTTTGCCTTTCAAGGTGGGTTTGTCTACAGAGAAGCTGGCATAGATGTATGTGAGACAGATCATCATGATACATGGATTTTCCGTCAGCATAGTCTCAGATCGGGATAGTCGTTTCACTTTTCATTTCTGGAAGAGGTTGTAGTCGAGTTTGGGCACTCAGCTCAAGTTCAGTACTTCATATCATCCCCAGACAGATGGGCAGTCAGAGAGGACTTTTCAGACTCTCGAGGATATGTTGCATACTTGTGTACTAGATTTCAGGGATTCTTGGAAGGACCATCTCTATTTGGTAGAGTTTGCTCATAACAACAGCTACCAGGCTAGTATAGAGATGTCACCTTTTGAAGCTCTGTACGGTCGGAGGTGTCATACTCCCTTATCATGGGACGATATTGGTGAGCGAGTTTTGCTTAGGCCAGAGATGATTGTGGATGCAGCGGAGAAGGTTCAGTTGATCAGAGACAGACTTCGAGTGGCACAGGACAGACAGCTGCATTGGGCCGATAGCCCCCGGAGACCTTTGGAGTTTGAGGTATAGTTTAGATTTTTTTTATTGGTTGTTTGTTATAGATTAAGTTCTTAAGGTGGTATTTTGTTCTAGGTAGGTGGTTTGGTGTTTCTGAGGATTTTTTCGACACGAGGCACGATTCACTTCGGTGGAGACGGGAAGCTTAGTCCGTGATTCATCGGACCTTTTACTATTCTAGAGAGGGTCGGTGTAGTTGCTTATAAACTAGACTTGCCACTTGCATTGGAGGGAGTGCACAACGTGTTTCACGTGTCATAGTTGAGACGGTATGTGGCAGATCCTAGGCATGTATTGGATCACTCGGAGATAGAGGTGGGCCCTACTCTTAGCTATCAAGAGCAGCCAGTTGAGATTCTGGATCGGAAAGAGAAGGTGCTGAGGAACCAGACTATTCCTTTGGTATGCGTCGAATGGAGGCATCACTCTCCAGGGGAGTCTACCTGGGAGAGAGAGGATGAAATGCGAGAGCGTTATCCATATTTTTTTGTGTCTTGAGGTATGTTCTTTCATAGTTAGTACTGTTCTTTAGTTCTGTTCTTTTGCTATGTTCTGTTATTTTCTGGTGGTAGTTTTCGTCTTTGAATTTTGAGGACAAAATTATTTTAAGGAGGGTAGACTTGTCACTACCACATTTCTAGGAAAGGGTATTTTAGTATTTTCATAATTAATTAAATATTGTGTATGTAAATAATTATTTATTGTATTATATAATTATTATTATATGTTAGTTAGTTATTTTGGACTTATGTTAGTGGACCTAACTAGTTTAGTTTAGACTCATGGACCAACATGTATTAATTGTTAGATTTTTGTCCATTTAGAAAGCCTATTGATTAGGAGGATGATTAATTTAATTTAACCATTAGACTAGAAGCTTCCCTCCTTAATTATTTCTTCATGAGAGGTCCCAAGGGGTATATTGGATATTTTATAGTGACTTGAGGAAGGGGAAAGGGGGCTGGCCTATATTTAAAGAGGGACAAAATTTTCCTCTCCTTTTTTCATTTGGAAATTAGATCTAGAATTTTTCTCAACCAAATTCCTTCATCCCCATATTATTTCTCTACCAAATTTTATCCCAAATCATCATTGAAGACTAGTAGATTAAGGATATAGAAGCAAAAAGCAAGAATCTAAAAAGATGAGCAAAGAATCTACAAGTTGGAGGATAAATTAATCACATTTGGAGGTTTCATTAGGATTCCATCTTCCAATAGGTACAATTCAGTTTTTTCCTTAATTTAGGTTCTAAATATGAGATTTAACCATGAAAAATCAACCCATATGCATAGGCTACCCATAGGATTTGGTTTTGTGTTCATAGGAGGCCTATTGTGAAAGTTATGGTGATTTTTGTGTCAATTTTAGAGAAATTTCGAGATTGACATTTGTTGTGTGTTAATTGGTCCTATAGATCAATTTGGCATGTGTTTGTGTGTTTGGGGATAATATCGTGTCCACAATTGGGTATGTATAGGTCATATCCCAATAATTTGGTGATACGTGTTGATTTGGGGAGTTTTCCTCCGACACGGGACTTTGTGCATGTCACATTTTGATACGGACACGTAGATTTGTATTTGACTCTTTGTATTATTCATAAATAATATATTAGACTTGCTCGTGTTCTTGGGGGTACGTTTGGATGTGTGGTGGACTCGTGTCGCAAGCGTATCCTAGATCTAGTGGGATACGGGTATGATACGCTCCATGTGTTTGTGCAATTTAATTTTAAATCTATTTCTCCATTGTTCTTAATCATTGTGATGTATATTTATATGTATGTATATATATATTACTGTTATATATATATATATATATATATATATATATATATATGTATTAGATGTCATAGATCTATGTATCTATTTTACCTATATGTATATATATTTATGTAGCAATTATTCTACATATGTAAGAGCTATTAATAAATTGTAGTATATGTATTTATGTTGTGTATGATTATATATACGTATACGTATATGTGTTGTTATATATATATATATATATATATATATATATATATATATGTGTGTATGTATGTATGTTATTGTTATATCTTAGTTGTACATATATATGTTGTGGTGGTGTGTGTATGTTTACATATATTTTTTATAGTTGTAAGTTATATATAGTATATATTATATAGTGTTATATATATATATATATATTATATATTCTGTTATATAAGAGATGGGAGAGGCGACAACAGCTATGGCGACGGTTCAAACGTCATCAAACAGCAGCAGCAGCAACAACAGCAGGGAAATAGCAACAGCAGCCGCAGCATCAATAGCAACAGCAGCAGCAGTAGCGACTGCTGTAGCAGCAACAGTGACAGCAGCAGATCAAAAACAGCGACGACAGCCGAAAACTGTCGCGATAGCAGCAGTAACAGCAGCGGTATCAGCAGCGTATTAGAGGTTTTTAGCGACGGCAGCGAGGGGCTTCAGCGACAGATATGCAGTTTATATAGTATTATGTATTTTAATTATATTAGATATATATGTGTATATATATGGTATTAATATATACGTATATATGTTCCTAATTGCTAATTGTGTTTTAGTATACTATATGTATAATATTTAGTTGTTAGCATATATTATTTATGGGTAGTTAGTATAAGCAAGGTTTTTGATATTACCTTGAAATGCCAAGGTAAGTATCAAGGTATTTGGGGATACCCAAGGTATTGATATTGGGTTTAGGTATCCAGATTGAGGTTTAGTGTTGCGATACCAAGTTGGTTCAAAACTAAGGTATCCATTTAATGTTTGTAAATAGGATTTCATATAATTAATATTTGTTTAATATGTATATGTGATGTTTTACCTATTGTTTTACGTATCCTGAGATACGGTATCCTAGTATCCTAAGATATAGTTTTATGACCTAGACTCTAGTGTTTGAACCCAATATTCTTGAGATAGACTCATGCAACCTAGAAATAGGTTGTTTGGAATAATTGACCATAGTTTGACCATAATTGACCACAGTTGACCATAGTTTGACTTAGAGTTGACCTAGTTTGATTTTGGACTTAGAATGGCTTGTTGACCTAGTTATTGACTAGTTTAACTTATTTTCTTTTCAAAACCTTGTATTGATGTTATATTCCATATCTAGGTCTTTGAGGCACCGTATCCGACATCTGTGAGACTGTTCATTGGACTTTATGCGAGTACATTCTCTGATAGTTTTCATTTATGATATTCTCTATGTTCATTATATCTAGTATAGATATCCATGTTTCTTGACACGATGGTTACACGGATTGGTATATCCATATCTTGTCATAAGATATTATTTCTTGGTATATGGTATATCTTGTGCAAGCCTTGTTTCATTAATTATCTTGTATATGTACAGACATTGATTCTCGGGGAGATTTGCTACCTTCCTAGAGAATTTTGTGCTATAGCATACCATGGTTGGATCGATTATACCAGTCGGAGTGGAGAATATTTTAGTGTAGATATGTGATTATACCCTCCTTGTATCAAGTCTTGCTCTTGAATAGTGTTAATCATACACCGCACGTATGATTAACAAGGCCACAAATCTTGTATCATGTTCCCAAGATGATCACATGTTAAGCTAGTACTCACACACTTAGTCATTAGTATTCTTGTTCATTGACATATTGCTTATTATTGTATTTATTCTAGTATTTCCTTATTGTATATATCTCATTGTATCTATTGTGCATCTTGTATATTTATATCTATTTATTGTTACATAGTTTTTATCATTGATTAGAACTGCTGTTAGAGATGTACTCTGCTCCTTTCCTGACTGGATATATTTTTCTCAGATGACACTGAGGACTGGTACCCTACATATTATGGACCCCAGGATATTATGGGTTTAGAGTCAGAGACCCTGGCTCAAGAGGGACTTATCCCGACTGAGACAGATGACCCGGGACTTGTAGCTTCTTAGTATTTTTGTACTGGATTTGTCTTGTAAACCCCCAGAAAATTTTAGAATTTAAAAATAAATTTTCGGAAATTTTCTGTAATTTTTTAACTAATTAAAATAAATGTTTTTTAGTATTAAATAATTTTTATAATTTTATTAAATATTAAAATATTATGAAAATAATATTTTTGGATGTAAAATAAAGAATTAGACTTACTATAATTTTCTTGAAATTTATTAGACCCTAAAACTATTTTTAAAGACCTAAAAATTAATATTTTAATTAAACCAAAATAAACTGGGTTGAACCAACCGGTTTAACCCTGAACCGAACCCTGACTCAAACCCGAACCCTAATTTAAACCCTAGCGGGTTGGGTCGGATCCATACCCGACCCGACGACAAAAAACCCGAACCCACTACCCATTTACTGCTACAGTAAATTCGAAACAAATCGCCGCCGATCGACTTCCCCTCTCCGCCCAACTGCCGGCGGACCCATTACCTCCCCCGCGGGCGTTCCGTCGCCTCGCCTCCCCACCGGCCATCCGCCTCTTCCCCTTCACCTCCCCGCCAACGGCCACCGCCTCCTCCTATATAAACCCCCGCAGCCCATCGATCCACAACCACAGCCACCGCCCAGCCACTGCCACCCGATCCCGACGATCCTTCGTCCGACCCCGTACTCCCCGACGAACCCCCGACGACTTCTTCTCCAGTACCGCTGCAGCTACCCTGGCGACCCCCAGCAGCCACATCCTCCACAACGCCACCGGCCGAGCACAGCCGTAGCCACGTCGCGCCTCCTCGCGAACGCATTTTTCAGTGGATACGATCCCTTGTTCAAGTAAGAATTTATCTCTCCTTGCCGTCTTATTTTTTGAACTGTCTGCTGCAACGTGTACCCTGCGTGACCCTCTCGAACCCCGTACAACTCGTTCGGGGTATCGTGTCCTGTGTCGATCGCAAACTGTGACGCAAAATCAGGAAAATAAACCCCCAATTTCTGAAAATCAAAAATTATCCCGAACTCCACAGTTCACGACCGTTTTGCGACCAACCTGATAAATGTTTTCAAAATTGGCTTAAACAGTAATTTAGACCATATGACCAAGTTTTAAATCTTGTTTTTAGTTCAATTTATTGAGTTGTAATTTGCATGTTAATCAAGGGTGAAAATGACCAAAATATTGTTTATTTAAAACCCTGATTTTTCCCAGAACTGGGTATGCCCCACTAAACGAGATGACTTGGTCGCATACAAACTTTACCGAAAGGTGCACACTGTCAATACGGACGTATGAGATTTCACGAAAGTTGATTTAGATGTGCGTGCACATCGGAATCAACGTGTATCCGTCGACAACGCCCGTATCGGCCCTGTTCTAAAATTCGTTGTAACTTCGTGTACGCTCGTCGTTTCGAAATAAAATTTGCGCCATCGGACTCGTAGCAATACGCTACTGTGACCCAAGTTTGGTTCGATACTGAGAACGTTGACAAAATCCCGTATCGTGGGCCCCACGGCTCCACTTGACGGGAGATTTTGTGATCGGCTCATCGGAATCCAGTTCTGGACATTATGTTGGGTTCGTATCGCCGTTCTGGACTTGTAGACACTAAGTTTGACGAATTTGGAGAACTTTATCTCTGGCATATTTTTTGGTGCGAAGTGGGCCACATGTGGACCCCGCTTTGACCAAAAACTGTCATTTTTGCCCCTGTGTCCAAATTGGACTTATGGACAGGCAATTCTAGCTATTTGATATCTTCTGAACCTGATGGTAATAATTATTTCAGCAACCGGAGGAGTACCTGCAGATCCCGCTGTTACAGAAGTAACTGTTGGAATTCAAACCCCAGACAAGTGTACCTTACCATACTTGCAGCACTTATTTTCTATTATTCCCTTGATTTATTTATATGATATAAATGTTCAACCTAGGACTGTGTGACATTGCTTAGCATCCGAATAACATTCGGGTATCAACGCCGTACGCGGAGTTGTGTAACGTCACCTAGAGATTGATATCTTGACCCTATACAGTTTTGTGCTTGCATTATCAAGTACGTCTTACCATAGGACACCTGACACTATTCATGAGACAGGATCTTTCTAAGATATTCATGGTGATTCTGTATAGGTTACAGAATTCGTGATAAAGACTTTATGCATATGCTTAGCTATCATTATGACTCACTACATCAGTTAGAGGTCATGATCTTGCGTGTCATCGACATGAGATGTGTGATTACATTGGGTGGGGAGAGTATTACTATATTAAAGGCTGATTATATTATATATATGTAGTTTTTTGGAGGTGCCTTAGACTCTGACACAGAGCTTCGGCACAAGTTCTGGCCCTTCGAGATAAATACTGCTATGGGTTTCTCCGACACAGAGCCTATGGTAGTTTCAGCCTGAGTATGACTAATGCTCTCATTTGCATATCACATAGCTGATTACATACTTTACCCTATTGATTCATTTATTTATTGTACTGCATTTATTTGGCTTAAGTTATTCTTGTACCTTGCTATGTCCCCTGAGGACCTGGAATCCGGATTATGTCCCCAGGTTTAGCAGAGAAGATCTACCCCGAGGTGTACGGGACAGGAGCAGACATTGGAGCAGTACCAAAAACCGAGGACGAGGTGATCGCCGAGGATATCTCCTGAGTATCTGCTTTATCTTTACTCAGTCTTTGTTGTTGTTAAGCTATATGTTTCTTATCTATTGACTGTTGTATCAGACTCATATGTCGGGTTGTTCCTCGAGACTTTTTATTGAGATTTGTTGGATATATTTGATTTTGATTATTCTGACATTTATTTTGTGATCTTCTGCTGTGGATGAGATTAGTATCATAGACCTTATTGTTGTATTACAGCTTAAGTACACCATGATGGGTCCATTAAATTGGGTTTGCCCATTGGTGTGTGCTGCTGGCCATTACTACGTGTCTAGTCCCTCGATATTTTGGAACTGGGGCGTGACATGGTTTTTATGGTGGCCCATGCAGGTCAACGACTAAATTATTTCGGTTTCAACTAGGGACCGAGTAAGCCTGCAATAAGGATAGAATAAGTTATAGGATCTCATCCACTTGATTGAATCGTTCTTGATCTCTACATCGGATTCGAATTAATTCCTTGACTTGCATCCTGCCTTGATTCTCCTGTGCGCCTTTTATAGTTTATTTTGGATGCAGAGTAATAGATTCACAAGCAAGCAACAAGACTCCCGTAGGAACACCACAAGTTACAGTTGTCACCTACAACAATAAAGTGACACCAGTTGGTGGAGGATAATCATCTCAACAAAGCAATCAAGCAGATCAACACTCTTCCAGCAGGCCCAACAACAGCAGAGGGCACCACCACAAGGACGCGGACAAGCTTTTGCGATGACCATGGAGGACGCGTAGACTCGTGGAGTAGCAAATGCGCGTAAGATTTAAGTTATTCCTAGATATTTATTCCTAGCAATTGCTTTAACACGTGCCTGTTAGTTCATATCATTAACCTTAAAACCTAGTAATTTTGAATTTGTTAATAATTGATAACCTAGTTTTTCTAAGCTGTAGTTTTCTTTGCTCTAACCAGATTTCTTTACTCTTGAATTACCTAACTTTCATTGTCTAAAAAAATACTTTATTCCTTCCCTATGTTTTTTGTTTAACCATCATCCTTCGAATTCTCCTTGATCATGATTCTTTGATTGTGTCGTGCTTCGAACATTTCTTGCAACCGTGTCATCTCTTCTGACCGATTGTGTTTCGTTATTATTTGATTGCGATGACGCATTCCTCTTAAGGGGGGTAGATTGTAAAATCCCTAGAATTTTTCAGAATTTAAAATAAATTTTTGGAAATTTTCTGTAATTTTTAACTAATTAAAATAAATGTTTTCTGGTATTAAATAATTTTTTTTATTTTATTAAATATTATTATATTATAAAAATAATATTTTTGGATGTAAAATAAAGAAATAGACTTACTGTAATTTTTCTAGAATTTATTGGACCCCAGAACTATTTTTAAAGACCTAAAAATTAATATTTTAATTAAACCAAAATAAACCGGGTTGAACCAACCGGTTTAACCCTGAACTGGACCAACCTTGAACCGAACCCTGACTCAAACTCGAACCCTAATTTAAATCCTAGGGGTTCGGGTCGGATCCATACCTGATCCGACGACCCAAAACCCGAACCCACTACCCATTTACTGCTACAGTAAATTCGAAACGAACCGCCGCCGTTCGACTTTCCCTCTCCGCCCAACCGCCGGCGGACCCATCACCTCCCCCGCGGGCGTTCCGCTGCCTCGCCTCCCCACCGACCATTCGCCTTTTTCCCTTCACCTCCCCGCCAACGGCCACCGCCTTCTCCTATATAAACCCACGCAGCCCATCGATCCACAACCACAGCCACCGCCCAGTCACTGCCACCCGATCCCGGCGATCCTTCGTCCGACCCCGTACTCCCCGACGAACCCCAGTGACTTCTCCTCCACCACTGCCACAGCTACCCCGGCGACCCCCAGCAGCCACAGCCTCCACAATGCCCCCGGCCGAGCACCGCCGTAGCCGCGTCGCTCCTCCTCGCGAACGCATTTTTCAGTCGATACGACCCCTGTTCAGGTAAGAATTTCTCTCTCCTTGCCACCTTATTTTTTGTACTGTCTGCTACAACGCGTACCCTGCGTGACCCTCTCAAACCTCGTGCAACTCGTTCGAGGTATCGTGTCCTGTGTCGATCGTAAACTGCGACAGAAAATCATAAAAATAAACCCCCAATTTCTGAAAATCAAAAATTATCCCGAACTCCCCAGTTCACGACCATTTTACGACCAACCTGATAAATATTTTCAAAATTGGCTTGAACAGTAATTTAGACCGTATGACCAAGTTTAAAACTGTCACTACCACATTTTAGAAAAAAGGGTATTTTAGTAATTTCTTATTTAAATAAATATTGTGCATGGTAAATAATTTTTGTTGTATTATTTAATTGTTGTTAGATATTATTTAATTATTTTGGACTTATTTTAGTGGACCCAACTAGTTTAGTTTGGACCCATGGACCAACATGAATTAATTAGTTAGACTTGGCCCATTTAGAAAGCCCATGGTTAAGAAGATGGATTAAATTAATTAAATGATTAGACTAGAAGATTCCTTCCTTAATTATTTCTTCATGAGAGGCCCCAAGGGGTACATTGGACATTTTACAATTGCTTGGGGGAGGGGCTATGGCCGGCCTATTAAAGAGGGGGGGAAATTTCTCTCTCCTCTCATCTCATTCCAAATCTAGATCTAGAATTCTCCCACTACCAAATTCCCTCCATTCCCAATCCAATTCCCTACCAAATTCATTCCAAATTCTTTCCAATTCACCATTAGAGAAGGAGGAAGCAAGGATCTAGAAGAAGGAAGCAAGGATCTACAAAGAGGAGCAAGGATCTACAATTTGGAAGCAAGTTCATCTCAATTAGAGGTTTCATTGGGAATCCATCTTCCAATAGGTATAATTCAGATTTCTCATTTAAATAGCTTCTAAATCTGAGATTTAATCATGTAAAATCAACCTATATGTATGTACTACCCATAGGACTTTGTTTTGTGTTCATAGGAGACCCATGGAGAAAGTTATGGTGCTTTTTGTGTCAATTTTGTTGGAATTCCGAATTTACATTTTTTGTGTGTGTCAATTGATCCTATAGATCAATTGGACATGAGATTTGTGTTTGAGGCTAGTGTCGTGTCCATATTGGGATACTTGTGGTTCGTATCCCAACTATTTGGTGATACGTGTCATTTGGGGGTTTTCCTCCGACACGGGGCTTTGAACATGTCGTATTTTGACACGGACACATAGATCTACTTTTGATGCTTTGATTTGTTCATAAATATTATTTGTGATCTGTTTGTGTCCTTCGGGGTGCATTTAGTTATGTGTTGGACTCGTGTCGCATGCGTATCCTAGATCTAGTGGGATACGGTGAGATACTCTCCAATTGTGTGTATTTTTGTATAGATCTAATTAATTGTGGTTCAATTCTTCATTTATAATTAGTATATATATATGGATATTAAATATTTATTTTGTGTATTTATTATAGTAATTATTGTAGCATAGATCTATATTTTAGGTGTGCTAATATAATGTACAATATAATATGTAGCTTTCTTGCATGCAAATATATATGTTACTACTTGTTAAATAATATAATTTATACATAAAATGTTTTATAAAATATATTTGTATGTTTAATTGTGTAATTATATTATTTATAATTATTATGTAATTATTTGGATATTAATGTAAATATTTTAGGTGTGCTTCTAACCATGTAAATTATATGTTCTTTGTTAAATATTTGAAGGTATAAGTTTATGTGTATATTAATATATATATGTACATTTTTGTATTAATGGTTTATATATATATATATATATATATATATATATATATATATATATATATATATATACTGTTTTATATATTCTGTTTATATATATATATATATATATATATATATATATATATATATTATTTTATATATTCTGTTTTTATATATATAATTATATATATATAACTTGTTTTAGTGACAGTGAATTAATGACAGTAAAAACTGTCATTAATTAGCCGACTAATAGCAGCCGCTGTAGCCTTCGGGCAATTAATGACAAACCTGTCATTAATTGCAGCAGCGGAAAACAGCAGCTTTTCTGCGACGCTTTTTCGCGACAGTTTAACTGTCAGCGAAAACCAAAGCAGTGGCAGTTTATTATTTGGGTTTCGGTGACAGTCCTTCGGTGACAGTCCCGACTGTCACTATTTAAACTGTTTTGATTTAATCCTATTTTATTCACTGTTTTTCAATGACGCTTTGACAGATTTAATGTATATATTATATATTATAATTGTATATATATATATATATATGTATATATATATGTGTTTTGTGAGGAATAATAATTGTAATAATATATTATGTTATTTATATAAATGTTGGGTTGTATATATTATTTTAGGGTATATATTAATTGTATTATTAGTATACTTTGTGTGAGTTCTTTTTGAATCTAATTTGATTCCTAAATTATTGTAGTTTATCTCTATATTATTTTATAGATGTCTTGTGAGGTTGACTTTGGGTTTGACCATGTTTGACTTTAGTGGACTTTAGAGTTGACCATAGTTGACTTTTACCTTAGAATTGACTTATTGACCTAGAAGTTGCCTAGTTTGACTTGTTCTCTTTCCGGGACCTTGTATTAATGTGGTATTCCATGTCTAGGTCTTCGAGGCACCGAGTCAGACATTTGTGAGACTGTTCATTGGACTTCAGGCGAGTACATTCTCTGATAGTTTCTCATTTATGATATCCTCTATGTTCGTTGTATCTAGTGTAGATATACATGTTCTCTTGACACTATGGTTACACGGATTGGTATATCCGGATCTCGTCATGAGATGTTATTCCTTGGTATATGGTGTATATGGTGCAAGTATTGTTTCATTGGTTATCTTGTACATGTACAGACACCGATTCTCGGGGAGACTAGCTATCTTCTTGGGGAATCTAGTGCCATAACGTACCGTGGTTGGATCTATTATACCAGTCGGGGTGGGGAGTATTTTAGTGTAGATATGTGATCATACCCTCCTTGTGCATGTCTTGTTCCTTGTGAGTGTTGATCATACACCGCACGTATAATCAGCCAGGCCATCATACTCTTGTGCAAGTTCCCAAGCCGATCACATGTTAAAGCTAGTACTCACACACTTAGTCATTAGTATTCTTGTTCCATCAGCATATTGTTCATTATTGTATTTCTTTCCAGTATTTCCTTATTGTCTATACATTCTTGTATCTATTTATGCATCTTGTTTGTCCACAACTATTTACTGTTACATAGTTTTTATCATTATTTGAGAACTGCTGTTAGGGTTGTACTCTGCTCCTTTCCTGATTGGATATATTTTTCCAGATGACACTGAGGAGTACCCTACCTATTATGGACCCCAGGATGTTGTGGGTTTAGATTCTGAGACCCTGGCTCAAGAGGGACTTATCCTAACTGAGACAGTTGACCCTGGAGTTGTAGCTTTATAGTTTTGTAGTATTCTTTGTACTGGATTTGTCTCCAGCATATTTCTATAATTTTCTTCAGACTCATTGATGTATTATTTTAGACTCATGAGTTGTATTGTGACTATTCTATTCTTTATCTGATTCGTGCTCATTTCCACCTTAGTTCTGTGATTGAGTATACTATCATTATTGGTGGTTCATTATATTGTTAGATAGTTTATCTAGACAGCGTTCTACCGCCGATTCTACGGCGTAGGCTGGGCGTTGTTTCCGACTAGTACCCTTACACCGGGTGCGGGTCGTGACACATTTTTGGTGGTGGCCCATGCAGGTCTAGCTTCACAAGTATGTGATATCGTGGTAGTGCGACAACTTAGTTGTACTACTGCGAGCCTGCAATAGGATATAGGATATAGGCTGAGATACTCAATCACATCTAGGAAAATTCTTTTGATTCAACTATTCTCCTTTGATATTGATACTTGATCCCTTAAACTTGTCCTTTCCTTGAATATCTTACATCTTGTGCCATATTGATTCTTTCTTTCGCTTTGTCTCAGGATGCCGCCTAAAACTAGATCACAGCAGGGGAGAGCAGCTTCTGAGAGGTCTGCGACATCCCGAGGGCCTACACCAGTCACTTCTCCGGTGATTGGAGTGTCAGCTGCTTTCGGAGGTCCACCACCCACTCAGAGGACTGTGCCAGCTGTATCTGAGGGGCGTCCACCTCCACCTCCTGTGCCAGCTGAGGCGTCACAGATGTTTACTCTGTTTCGTGAGATGCTCGAGGCATAGAGGGCTCAGTCGGAGGCACATCAGAGGCAGACCGACGTTCTACGGCAGGGCATCGAGAGTGCTCATCAGCTTGCTCGTGCTGTAGTTGAGAGAGGAGTTTCGGTCCAGCAGCAGGTTGTTCCTCAGGTTGCTCAGCTTCGGCCAGGCAACATTCAGGACTTCAAGAAACTGGAGCCTAGGGTTTTCAAAGGGACGGAGGGCATCGTCTATGCTGATGATTGGCTCGAGGACATTGAGCGTCTTATGAGGGTGTCCCGTCTTTCTGAAGATCTGAAGGTTGAGGCGGTAGGACTTCAACTGTTCGACGTCGCTCGTACTTGGTTCAGGAATGAGCCGGTTCTAGTTGACGCAGGACAATCTTGGGAGGTATTCAGGGACCTTTTCAAGAAGAAGTTTTTCGCCCGGATAGACAGGCTTGACTTGGGGAGACAATTTGAGAGTCTCATTCAGGGAAGCATGTCTGTGGAGGAATACGCTGCGGAGTTCGGTAGGCTGAGCCGATTTGCAGAGTATCTGGTGAGGGAGCCAGAGGTTCGAGCTATTCGTTTCCGAGAGGGTCTAAACTGGGAGGTGAAGATTCTCATTCCGTCTTTTTATGAGACATACTCGGAGATACTTGCGGAGGCACGCAAGGTTGAGCGGGATCTGGGTTTGAAGACCAAGAGAGACCGTAATTCTTTTCTGGGGGCCAACGGCAGTGCAGTATCTGCCAAACGTCCTCATTTCCAGTCCAGACCTTTCCAGCAGCCACAGCAGAACCAGACTCCAGCTAGAGCGCCTTTTCACCAGGCACCTCAGCAGCAGAGGCAGTTACAGCAAGCTCTATGCAACTTCTGCAAGAAGCCCGGCCATATCTGGGAAGTTTGCAGAAAGAGGCTAGGAGTTTGTTTGTATTGTGGTACTGAAGGGCATCAATTGAGGGAGTGTCCTCGTCGTGCAGTTCAGGGAGCAGCTCCAGCTCCGAGGGCACAGATAAGACCACCTGCAGCACAACCGAGGGGACCGCTTCCGACACAGCAGCAGCGTTTTGTCCAGCATCAGCAGCAGGGAGGTGCTCGGCAGGGACGAGCGTTTGCTATGACAGTCGAAGAGGAGGAACCCACAGGAGATGTCATCGCAGGTTCTATTCTTCTTGATTCCATTCCAGCTTTAGCTTTGTTTGATAGTGGTGCTTCCCATAGTTTTGTATCTGTTTCTTTTGCTCTAAAGCATGGTTTGGTAGCTGAGTCTTTGCTTAGGACTTGCAAGATCATGACCGGGGGAGGCATTATCCTGGTTAATGATATTTGCAAGGATCGGAGAGTTACTCTGGGAGGCCGGGAGTTGAGTGCGTGTCTACTTGTAATGCCACTTCCGAGCTACGACATTGTACTCGGGATGGATTGGTTGAGTAGGCACCGTGCTAGCATAGATTGTAGAGGAGGTAGAGTTTTGTTTGGTCCGCCAGGAGAGCCAGAGTTCGAGTTTGCTAGAGGAACTGCGGAGCAGGAAGAAGGCATTATTTGTGGAGCTATGGTGGAAGACAAGGAGTTGCCACATCCGTTGATAGCAGAATTTTTGGATGTGTTTTCTGAAGAATTGCCAGGATTGCCGCCAGATCGAGATGTTGAATTTTTTATAGACTTGGTGCCAGGTGCAGAACCGATTTCGCAGCATGTCTATAGAGTAAACAACAGCGAGCTGGTCGAGTTGAAGAAGCAGGTGGACGAATTGTAGGATAAGGGGTTTATCAGATCGAGTTCTTCACCATGGGGAGCCCCGGTATTGTTTGTACCGAAGAATGATGGATCGGTGCGCATGTGCATTGATTACAGGGCTTTGAATAATCTTACTATCAAGAATAAGTATCCTTTGCCACGGATTGATGATCTGTTTGATCAGTTGAGTGGTGCCAAGGTATTTTCTAAGATAGATTTGAGATCAGGCTACCATCAGGTGAAGGTGAAGCCGGGGGACATACCGAAGACTGCTTTTAGAACTCGGTATGGTCAGTACGAGTTTATGGTGATGCCGTTTGGTTTGACTAATGCACCGGCGGTATTTATGAACTTGATGAACAAGGTGTTCCACCAGTACCTTGACAAGTTCGTGGTGGTGTTCATCGACGACATACTCATATACTCGAGGACATCGGAGGAGCATGAGGAGCATTTGAGGATTGTGTTGGATGTGCTGAGGAAGGAGAAGTTGTATGGGAAGTTGTCCAAATGTGAGTTTTTCTTGGACAAGGTAGAATTCTTGGGGCATGTTGTGACTGGTGATGGTATTTCAGTGGATCCGAAGAAGATTTCAGCAGTGGAATCTTGGAAGACTCCGAGTTCGGTAGCAGAGATCAGGAGTTTCTTGGGATTGGCAGGCTACTACAGAAAGTTTGTGCAAGATTTTTCGAGGATTGCCGAGCCGATGACCAGACTCACAAGGAAGGATGTGGAGTTTGTTTGGACGGAGATTGCCAGGCTACTTTTGAGGAGTTGAAGAAGAGGTTGACGTCTGCTCCTATTTTGACATTGCCATCAGGGTCCGGAGGTTTCACTATTTATAGTGATGCATCGGGAAAGGGTTTAGGTTGTGTTCTTCAGCAGCATGGGAAAGTGATAGCCTATGCATCCAGGCAATTGCGTCCTCATGAAAAGAACTATCCTACCCATGATTTGGAGTTGGCAGCTGTCATATTCGCCCTGAAGTTGTGGAAATATTATTTGTACGGAGAGCGTGTGGAGATCTTCACAGACCATAAAAGCTTGAAGTACGTTTTCACGCAGAAGGAGTTGAACATGAGGCAGCGTCGGTGGTTGGAATTGATGAAGGATTTTGATATCTCTTTGCAATATCATCCTGGGAAAGCCAATGTAGTTGCCGATGCTTTGAGCAGGTATCCGGTAGCTATGTTCTTGACGCAGGATCGATATTTGTTGGAGGACTTGGAGAGCTTGGGCATTGAGGTGATTGTTCCGGGTGGTGCTATGCAGATGTGGGGATTGCAGATACACTCAGATTTGATGGACAGGATCAAGGCAGCACAGTATGATGATGTATCTTTGAGGAGTATCAGAGCTCAGGTGAGAGCAGGATTGGAGGATGATTTTACTATTGCAGAGGATGGATCCTTGAAGCATGGAGTTAGATTGTGTGTGCCTAGTGGGGAGTTGCGCGAGGAGGTGTTGCAGGAAGCGCATCGCTCTCAGTATTCCATACATCCAGGTGCTAATAAGATGTATCGGGATATGCGAGAGAGTGTGTGGTGGTATGGCATGAAGAGGGAAGTGGCACAGTTTGTATCCAGATGCTTAGTGTGCCAGCAGGTGAAAGCCGAGAGGCAGAGGCCAGGAGGTTTACTTCAACCATTACCCATTCCAGAGTGGAAGTGGGAACACATTACTATGGATTTTGTGTCCGGACTACCACGATCTCCAGGAGGGAAAGACACGATTTGGGTCATTGTTGATAGATTGACCAAGTCGGCCCACTTTTTGCCTTTCAAGGTGGGTTTGTCTACGGAGAAGCTGGCAGAGATGTATGTGAGGCAAATCGTTAGGATACATGGAGTTTCCGTCAGCATAGTCTCAGATCGAGATAGTCGTTTCACTTCTCATTTCTGGAGGAGTTTGCAGGAGAGTTTGGGCACTCAGCTCAAATTCAGTACTGCATATCATCCCCAGACAGATGGGCAGTCAGAGAGGACTATTCAGACTCTCGAGGATATGTTGCGCACTTGTGTACTAGATTTTAGGGGTTCTTGGGAGGACCATCTCCATTTGGTAGAGTTTGCTTACAACAACAGTTACCAGGCCAGTATAGAGATGTCACCTTTTGAAGCTCTATATGGTCGGAGGTGTCGTACTCCTTTGTCTTGGGACGATATTGGAGAGAGAGTTTTGCTTGGGCCAGAGATGGTTGTGGATGCAGTAGAGAAGGTTCAGTTGATCAGAGACAGACTTCGAGTGGTGCAGGACAGACAACGGCATTGGGCCGATAGCCATCGGAGACCCTTGGAGTTTGAGGTATAGTTTAGATTTTATTTTGTGTGCTTGTTCTTGGTTATTTGTTATAGATAAGTTCTTAAGATGGTGTTTTGTTCTAGGTGGGAGGTTTGGTGTTTCTGAGGATTTCTCCGACACGAGGCACGATTCGCTTCGGTGGAGGCGGAAAGCTTAGTCCGCGATTCATTGGACCTTTCACTATTCTAGAGAGGGTCGGTGCAGTTGCTTATAGACTAGACTTGCCACCTGCATTGGAGGGAGTGCACAACGTGTTTCATGTGTCGCAGTTGAGACGATACGTGGCAGATCCTAGTCATGTATTGGATCACTCAGAGATAGAGGTGGGCCCTACTCTTAGCTATCCAGAGCAGCCAGTTGGGATTCTGGATCGGAGAGAGAAAGTGCTGAGGAACCAGACTATTTTTTTGGTGCACGTCGCATGGAGGCATCACTCTCCGGGGGAGTCTACCTGGGAGAGAGAGGATGAAATGCGAGAGCGTTATCCATATTTGTTTGTACCTTGAGGTATGTTATTTCTAGTTATATTCTGTTCATTGTTATGTTCTGTTCATTAGTTAGTTGTGATTCTTTAGTTCTGTTCTGTGATTTTCTGGGGGTAGTTTTCGTCTTTGAATTTCGAGGACGAAATTATTTTAAGGAGGGTAGACTTGTCACTACCACATTTTAGAAAAAAGGGTATTTTAGTAATTTCCTATTTAAATAAATATTGTGCATGGTAAATAATTTTTGTTGTATTATTTAATTGTTGTTAGATATTATTTAATTATTTTGGACTTATTTTAGTGGACCCAACTAGTTTAGTTTGGACCCATGGACCAACATGAATTAATTAGTTAGACTTGGCCCATTTAGAAAGCCCATGGTTAAGAAGATGGATTAAATTAATTAAATGATTAGACTAGAAGATTCCTTCCTTAATTATTTCTTCATGAGAGACCCCAAGGGGTACATTGGACATTTTACAATTGCTTGGGGGAGGGGCTATGGCCGGCCTATTAAAGAGGGGGGGAAATTTCTCTCTCCTCTCATCTCATTCCAAATCTAGATCTAGAATTCTCCCACTACCAAATTCCCTCCATTCCCAATCCAATTCCCTACCAAATTCATTCCAAATTCTTTCTAATTCACCATTAGAGAAGGAGGAAGCAAGGATCTAGAAGAAGGAAGCAAGGATCTACAAAGAGGAGCAAGGATCTACAATTTGGAAGCAAGTTCATCTCAATTGGAGGTTTCATTGGGAATCCATCTCCCAATAGGTATAATTCAGATTTCTTATTTAAATAGCTTCTAAATCTGAGATTTAATAATGTAAAATCAACCTATATGTATGTACTACCCATAGGACTTTGTTTTGTGTTCATAGGAGACCCATGGAGAAAGTTATGGTGTTTTTTGTGTCAATTTTGTTGGAATTCCGAATTTACATTTTTTGTGTGTGTCAATTGATCCTATAGATCAATTGGACATGAGATTTATGTTTGAGGCTAGTGTCGTGTCCATATTGGGATACTTGTGGTTCGTATCCCAACTATTTGGTGATACGTGTCATTTGGGGGTTTTCCTCCGACACGGGGCTTTGAACATGTCGTATTTTGACACGGACACATAGATCTACTTTTGATGCTTTAATTTGTTCATAAATATTATTTGTGATCTGTTTGTGTCCTTCGGGGTGCATTTAGTTGTGTGTTGGACTCGTGTCGCATGCGTATCCTAGATCTAGTGGGATACGGTGAGATACTCTCCAATTGTGTGTATTTTTGTATAGATCTAATTAATTGTGGTTCAATTCTTCATTTATAATTAGTATATATATATGGATATTAAATATTTATTTTGTGTATTTATTATAGTAATTATTGTATCATAGATCTATATTTTGGGTGTGCTAATATAATGTACAATATAATATGTAGCTTTCTTGCATGCAAATATATATGTTACTACTTGTTAAATAATATAATTTATACATAAAATGTTTTATAAAATATATTTGTATGTTTAATTGTGTAATCATATTATTTATAATTATTATGTAATTATTTGGATATTAATGTAAATATTTTAGGTGTGCTTCTAACCATGTAAATTATATGTTCTTTGTTAAATATTTGAAGGTATAAGTTTATGTGTATATTAATATATATATGTATATTTTTGTATTAATGGTTTATATATATATATATATATACTGTTTTATATATTCTGTTTATATATATATATATATATATTGTTTTATATATTCTGTTTTTATATATATAATTATATATATATAACTTGTTTTAGTGACAGTGAATTAATGACAGTAAAAACTGTCATTAATTAGCCGACTAATAGCAGCCGCTGTAGCCTTCGGGCAATTAATGACAAATCTGTCATTAATTGCAGCAGCGGGAAACAGCAGCTTTTCTGCGACGCTTTTCCGCGACAGTTTAACTGTCAGCGAAAACCAAAGCAGTGGCAGTTTATTATTTGGGTTTCGGTGACAGTCCTTCGGTGACAGTCCCGACTGTCACTATTTAAACTGTTTTGATTTAATCCTATTTTATTCACTGTTTTTCAATGACGCTTTGACAGATTTAATGTATATATTATATATAATAATTGTATATATATATATATATATGTATATATATATGTGTTTTGTGAGGAATAATAATTGTAATAATATATTATGTTATTTATATAAATGTTGGGTTGTATATATTATTTTAGGGTATATATTAATTGTATTATTAGTATACTTTGTGTGAGTTCTTTTTGAATCTAATTTGATTTCTAAATTATTGTAGTTTATCTCTATATTATTTTATAGATGTCTTGTGAGGTTGACTTTGGGTTTGACCATGTTTGACTTTAGTGGACTTTAGAGTTGACCATAGTTGACTTTTACCTTAGAATTGACTTATTGACCTAGAAGTTGCCTAGTTTGACTTGTTCTCTTTCCGGGACCTTGTATTAATGTGGTATTCCATGTCTAGGTCTTCGAGGCACCGAGTCAGACATTTGTGAGACTGTTCATTGGACTTCAGGCGAGTACATTCTCTGATAGTTTCTCATTTATGATATCCTCTATGTTCGTTGTATCTAGTGTAGATATACATGTTCTCTTGACACTATGGTTACACGGATTGGTATATCCGGATCTCGTCATGAGATGTTATTCCTTGGTATATGGTGTATATGGTGCAAGTATTGTTTCATTGGTTATCTTGTACATGTACAGACACCGATTCTCGGGGAGACTAGCTATCTTCTTGGGGAATCTAGTGCCATAACGTACCGTGGTTGGATCTATTATACCAGTCGGGGTGGGGAGTATTTTAGTGTAGATATGTGATCATACCCTCCTTGTGCATGTCTTGTTCCTTGTGAGTGTTGATCATACACCGCACGTATAATCAGCCAGGCCATCATACTCTTGTGCAAGTTCCCAAGCCGATCACATGTTAAAGCTAGTACTCACACACTTAGTCATTAGTATTCTTGTTCCATCAGCATATTGTTCATTATTGTATTTCTTTCCAGTATTTTCTTATTGTCTATACATTCTTGTATCTATTTATGCATCTTGTTTATCCACAACTATTTACTGTTACATAGTTTTTATCATTATTTGAGAACTGCTGTTAGGGTTGTACTCTGCTCCTTTCCTGATTGGATATATTTTTCCAGATGACACTGAGGAGTACCCTACCTATTATGGACCCCAGGATGTTGTGGGTTTAGATTCTGAGACCCTGGCTCAAGAGGGACTTATCCCAACTGAGACAGTTGACCCTGGAGTTGTAGCTTTATAGTTTTGTAGTATTCTTTGTACTGGATTTGTCTCCAGCATATTTCTGTAATTTTCTTCAGACTCATTGATGTATTATTTTAGACTCATGAGTTGTATTGTGACTATTCTATTCTTTATCTGATTCGTGCTTATTTCCACCTTAGTTCTGTGATTGAGTATACTATCATTATTGGTGATTTATTATATTGTTAGATAGTTTATCTAGACAGCGTTCTACCGCCGATTCTGCGGCGTAGGCTGGGCGTTGTTTCCGACTAGTACCCTTATACCGGGTGCGGGTCGTGACATAAACCCTATTTTTAGTTCAATTTATTGAGCTGTAATTTGCATGTTATTCGAGGGTAAAAATAACCAAAATATTGGTTATTTAAAAACCCTGATTTTTCTCAAAATTGGATGTGCCCCGCTAAATGAGGCGACTTGGTCATGTGCGAACTTCACCGAAAGGTACACACTGTCAATACGGACGTATAAAATTTTACGAAAGTTGATTTGGATGTGCGTGTACACCGGAATCAACGCGTATCCGTCGACAATGCCCCGTATCGGCCCTGTTCTGAAACTCGTTGTAACTTCGTGTAAGCTCATCGTTTCAAAATGAAACTTACGTCATCAAACTCATAGCAATACGCTCATGTGACCTAAGTTTGGTTCGATTCTGAGAATGTTGACAAAATACCGTATCGTGGGCCCCACGGCTCCACTTGACAGGCAATTTTATGATCAGCTCATTGGAATCCAGTTATGGACATTCCGTTGGGTTCGTATCGTCGTTTTGGACTTGTAGACAATAAGTTTGACAAATTTGGACAACTTTATCTCTGACACATTTTTTGGTGCGAAGTGGGCCACATGTGGGCTCCGTTTTGACCAGAAACTGTCACTTTTGCCCCTGTGTCCAAATTGGACTTATGGACAGGCAATTCTAGCTATTTGATATCTTCTGAACCTGATGGTAATAATTATTTCAGCAACCGGAGGAGTACCTGCAGATCCTGCTGTTACATAAGCAACTGTTGGAATTCAAACCCCAGGCAAGTGTATCTTGCCATACTTGCAGCACTTATTTTCTATTATTTCCTTAATTTATTTATATAATATAAATATTCAACCTAGGATCGTATGACATTTCTTAGCATCCGAATAACATTCGGGTGTTAACGTCGTACGCAGAGTTGTGTAACGTCACCTAGAGATTGATATCGTGACCCTATACAGTTTCGTGCTTGCATTATCAAGTACGTTACCATAGGACACCTAACCCTATTCATGAGACAAAATCTTCCTGAGATATTCATGGTGATTCTGTATAGGTTACATGATTCGTGATAAAGACTTTATACATATGCTTAGCTATCATTATGACTCACTACATCAGTTAGAGGTCATGATCTTGCGTGTCATGGACATGAGATGTGTGATTACATTGGGTGGGGAGATTATTACCATATTAAAGGCTGATTATATTATATATATGTAGTTTTCTGGAGGTGCCTTAGACTCTGACACAGAGCTTTGGCACAAGTTCTGTCCCTTCGAGATAAATGCTGCTATGGGTTTCTCCGACACAGAGCCTATGGTAGTTTCAGCCTGAGTATGACTAATGCTCTCATTTGCATATCACATAGCAGGTTACGTACTTTACCCTATTGATCATTTATTTATTGTACTGTATTTATTTGGCTTGAGTTATTCTTGTACCTTGCTATGTCCCCTGAGGACCTGTAATCCGGATTATGTCCCCAGGTTTAGCAGAGGAGATCTACCCCGAGGTGTACGGGATAGGAGCAGACATTAGAGCAGTACCAGAAACCGAGGACGAGGTGATCGCCGAGGATTTCTTCTGAGTATCTGCTTTATCTATACTCAGTCTTTGCTGTTGTTAAACTATATATTTCTTGTCTATTTACTGTTGTATCAGACTCATATATCGGGTTGTTCCCCGAGACTTTTTATTGAGATTTGTTGGATATATTTGATTTTGATTATTCTGACATTTATTTTGTGATATTCTACTGTGGATGAGATTAGTATCATAGACCTTATTATTGTATTACAGCTTAAGTACACCCTGATGGGTCCATTAAATTGGGTTTGCCCATCGGTGTGTGCTGCTGGCCATTGCCACGTGTCTAGTCCCTCGATATTTTGGGACTGGGGCGTGACATGTCTCCAGCTTATTTTTGTTAGTCTTCTTTTAGACTCATTGATGTATTATTTAGACTCATGAGTTGTTGTGACTATTCTATTCTTTATCATATTCGTGCTCGTTTCCATCTTAGATCTGTGATTGAGTATATTGTTATTGTTGGTGGTTCATTATATTGATAGATAGATTACCCAGACAGTGTTTTATTACCGATTCTGCGACGTAGGCTGGGCATTGTTCCCGACTTGCATCCCTACCTCGGGTGCGGGTCGTGACAAGATGTAAACTTGATATGATTATCATCCAGATGTAAACTTAACATGATTCTTGATTAGTGTTCCACTTCCCTTGATGCATTCCCCTGGTGCGGGGACTGTCTTAGCGACCTAACAGTCCGAGATACTTACAGGTTCAGATTGCACAAAAGAGCTATTTGATAGTCTTCTGGATAACTAGATGCATGCACGATACGTGATAGTGTTACTTAATTGTGGCATAATTCCTTGTAGCAAACATTTGAAATGAGGCAACATTACAAGTTAACATATAAGCAGGCAAGTATTGCATTCATATGAAAACTTAAGCATTCACGTTGGCTCGGGCCCGAAGGTAAGCCGAGGAGTGAAACCGTAAAGGGACTCACCGAGCGACATAATCTAGGGTCGTGCAGTACAGTAAGTGAACAGTGCACTACTGAGTATACATATATCGTTCTTACTCGAGGCATAGCGGGGTCTTGTTGCACAAGGTAAAGGGAGCATGCGAGGGTCTGTATATAAGCAAAGTTTTATTTCCATGTTCTAGCACAAGCAATACAAGTTAGGATTATTCCCTTAGCTAGGTGCGTTGTATTCTTATTAGTATGTAGGGGGTGATTCACCTAGCGACTAGTTTATAGCGCTCCATATTTTAAGTATGCTGGATAAGCAAAGACAAGTTCATCGTAGCCACCCACCTTAGCGATGATTCGTCTTGATCGAGCGATACTCCGAGCGAGCCTCTGAAAACCTAAGCCGGAACTCCTGTACGGCCAAGTCTGGAAATTCTTTTGCCTCAAACGAGTATTCTCGCTGAAGCAAAGTGGGTCAGGACATTATACTTTTGCCGTTTGAATCGGTAGTCCGCTTGAGCGGAACGGGTCGTTACATTATACACCACTCAGAAAAAGTGTCATCCTCGAAACTTCCTGAGCGTAGGCCATTTTACCGCACTATCGAATTTATCCCAAGCATAACAATCGGTACCACTATATCTAAATTTGTACACAATCTCCTGCTCGTTCCTTACACCGTGTCGCGTGTATGCTGAGTTGGTCTCATTTGCGCCTTAGCACGGGACATATTGCTTAACTCGGGGTCCATTACAATCCAGCTAGAATGACGATCTAAGGCTGAGGCAAACTTATACAAATCGTTATACTTGTTCACGTGGATATTCACTTGTACTAGCATTGAGATCAGCACATCGCAAGTCTGGATCGTGCACATATTCAAAGCGTCCTTCAAACATATGCATGTCAACCAACTTAGCGATAGCGAACTCTTAGCACTCGAGTTTCACATATCATTGAGTCTTGGATCGTGCATACGTTAAAGGCGTCCCTCAAACATATGTATTCAACCAAACTTAGAGATAGTGAAATCGGACGAGCTACTTGCGAAAATCTCAAGGGTTCTCGTTTTTATGAATCACAAGGATACTTCCTACAGGGTCAATCAAAATCCAAGTCTTTTTCTTTCCAACTCAATTCAAGTATTTGTACAACCATTAAGTACGATCTATCCGATCTACCGACTAGCGTCTATCCGTTCGGGTCAAACATAGCGCACGTTATCATTCCCAAGTCTAACTCTAAGCCTTGTTGTTCTAGTTTTATAGCTTTCTCAAGCAATGATCTAAAGTCGGTCACACAGGTTCTTTTACTCGGCACAGGATCGTCTGCCTAATTGCTAGGTCAGCGTACAAGGTCATAGGTACAAGTTCAAGCATACAATATATCGTACAAATTCGTCGTACGATGCTTGCCCCAATTTCTAGGGTCAAACTATTGTTCATTTATACGGGGTATTCTATCCAAGCTCGTTTCACTCAGATTTTTAAACATTAAGCACAAATTTTTTCTACTATCAATAACACGTTCGTTGCACGGGATTCGAGTCCGTTCAGTAAAATCCATAATATATCCAAGTTGCAGGACAAGCCTAGTTATTTGCATAGTCTATCTCTCCAAACATGTTTTGATAGAATCTCTATCCATTCAAGTCTAGACCACCAAGTTAAGATTCAATTCTAAACCTTTTTGTTTAACTCCAAGTCGTCCAACCTAATTCATGTATCCATTCACGAAACCATCAAGCGTGATTTATTCCAGGTTCTAGGCTAACTTATCCATAAAATATTTCTGATTCACTTGCATTTCCAAATTCATCTTATCGTGTCGAACCAAAAGTCAAGATGATCCATCAGTTGTCACGCTCCGGTCTCCCGTAAGTTCGATCACCCTCGTCGGACGTAAGATTACCATGCCAACGCTCCCGCTGGATAATCGTCCTAATCCGTACGTGACACATGCACGAGCATAGAATTACGCTCGCACAAGACAAGAACGTCAAGCGTTATGGTTTTCTTCGGCACGATCGAGACACCTTATCCTTTCCCTTTTGCTCCATCCAACATATATATATAATCCATCAAGTCATCTCCGTTCATGCAGTGATTATAATTCATTTAGCAAAATCATCCAACTTCAATGTTACCATTCGGTAAATCCTTAGTCTACTTCTAACATTCCTCAAGCAACTATGTTTCAATTATTCAAGCCCAAGTCTATTCTATCTTTTTATACGTTCCATTCATCGAGTTTGTTTGAAATAATCACCGAACATGTTCCCGTGAGTTCGATCATCCCCGCCGTACGTGAAATCACCACGCCGGTGCTCCCGCGGGATAATTGTCTCGCTAAAACTGATTTCGAAGGTTATCTTTTCGAACTAGATTTCAAGATCGTTCTTCCAAACTCAAAGCCAAATCCATTATCGCTTATCTCTTTCATCAAACCACAATATTCATTTTGGGGCTAACTTCTATTCAAGCGATATTGTATTCAAGTTCAATTTGTTTGTTTTAATCCTAAATCGCTCACACGATCCTCCAAGTTTCCAGCAAGTTTTCTTAACCAAGGTATCAATTTTTCTGGCTCCTCCATCCTCCTCCTCCTCCCCCGCATCGCCGGCCTCCTCCTCCCTCTCCTCCCCTAGCCCGGCCACCCACGCCCCCTCCTTCCCCGAGCCCCCCTCCTCCCCAATGTACCTCACCCCTCTCCTAGCCTAGCCCGGCCACCCACGCTCCCTCTCCTCCTCCGAGCCCACCTCTGTAAAACCCCCTTCCTAGAAAATCGTATAAACCCTTTTATTTATTAATTATTATTTAATTTGTAGTAATTAGAGCTAAATAGGAGAAATAGATTTTTAATAATTTTTATGTTAGGTGTTCGGGCACTTAGATGACTTATGGGACTATCAGGAATTTTTTGAATTTTATTCCATGTAGGAGACCCCTTGAGCTGTTGCTAGCCAAACAATGTGTAATACCCTAATATATAAATTTTTTTATGAGTATATATATATATATATATGTATATAAAAATATATATATATGTATATATATATTTTATAAAGGAAAAGAAAAGAAAACAAAAGTATTAATAGAAATTAAACTAACTAATATAATAATAATAATAATAATAGCAACATTACTTAAATACTTAAACCCTTTTAATTGATTTTGCTTTAGACCTTAAGCACTTGCAGCAACTTAACTTTGCTTTTCCCACATAGCAAACATGCTGCTATACTAGTCCTTCCGCCCACTTAAGACCCACAGCAACTTAGGCATCCAGACCCGCTAGCACTTAATCTTCAGCGGCTTACTCCAAAACCCGCGGACTCAACCCATCCGCACCCCTCTCTCTCCTAATATATATATATATATATAATAGTTAGCTCTAAAACCCTAACATAGAAACTCCAGACTTTCTCTTCCCATCTAGAGCCGTCACCGCAGCCAGAGAAGCCCCACCAAGTCATCCAACCATCCCGTCGACGCCGACCTCGCATCCTGCAGTTTCCCACTCGAGGCACCTTCGCTCCGGCATGATTTCCCGTCGACTCGCTCGACCAAACGCTGTTCCGTTTTCATAGGTATGATCATCCCTTAACCCTCTCCAATATTCATTTTATAGCCAACCTCGGAAAATGTGTGCCCTTAGGTGTAAATCAGCGTCCAAAGTGGACGGACAGACCCGATTCTGGAATCGCAGAATTCCAGAATGACCACCCCTATTGCCGAGTTCGTATCTCCCACCACAGAGATCCGAATTCGGTGATTCTTTTTGATACCTGTAGAATACCTGACCTAGTTTATTTTCTGTTAAATAATCCTATGCTATTAGTCGCTGTGGACATAGTTAAATTCGTCACAAAACTGCACGCACCCATTTTTTTTGGTTTTCCAAAAGTTGGGAAACGGAGCGTACCCCGCCAAACGGGACCGCCCCGCCGTGTGCCAAGTGTACCGAATGGTGCACGCAGCATAACCGGACACGTAAAAATTCGTAGGGACGGATTCGGACGCGTGTGCGCGCCGAAATCAGGCCGTATCCGCGGACACATTTCGTGTCACAACTTTTGTGGAACTCGTGCGTATTTTGTGCACGCTTGTCAGATTGTGACGAAACTTGCGCCGCTGGACTCGTGGTAACGCACTGGTCCTGTGACCCAAATTTCACGCGATTTTGAGACGGTTGACCAAATCGCCAATTGGCGGGCCCTACAGTTGACTTTTTGGACATAATTTTGTTCGGCTCATCGGAATCCATATTTGGATATACCGTTGGGTTCGTATTGACATCTAGAGTTATTTGACCTATAGTTTGTCCTATTTAGAGACTGTTACCCTTGGCACGCTTTTCGGAGCAAAGTGGGCCACACGTGGATCCCACTTTTACCCGAAATTACCGTTTTGCCCCTGTGTCCAAATTGGACGAAAGGGATGTGCTTTTTAGCTATTTTGCTCATTCCAGAAACATTGGTGATGTTTACTTCAGCATCCGGAGACGTTTGTTCGGAGTCCTTAGTTCCAGGTTCAGTGTCCTTAACATTTGGGCGCGTACACTTTACAGATTTCTTGCCAGGCAAGTATACCTTGCCATTGTACTGTTTTTACATTCCATATGAGGCATGCATGTTTATTTTCTATTTATTTAGTTCATTTATCTTAACTGCTATATAAACTGCGCGTCCAAGGAAACTTGGGTGCAACGACGGTGTCGTCGTACTATATTTTTATTTATGTATATGCATTAGACCTACTTTACGAGACTACCCTATTTTCATGAGGTATTTATGTTTCATTGGCCATGACACTATTCTTACACGAGTGTGAGTCACATGTAGGACACGGACTTGCGTACTCGGCTGGCCACTGGTACGTATAGGTCGTGCGACGGATAGGGATAACTGCCAATAGAAACTTTGCATGCTAGTAGACCTGGCGGTTATTAGAGGTTTATCGTGTCATGGACATGACATGCTTAGAGCATTGGGTGGGGAGAACAACAAGTACCGCATTTGAGCTCCTTTGCACTTTTTCTGTGACGCCTGGATTCTCCGCTGGAGATACGGGTGGTGATGACCCATATATATACATTGGCGGGCCTCCGCCGTTCAAAAGACGACGTGCCTTTGGGCCCCTGGATCTTCAAAAGAGAACCATGCCAAATCCCAGTTTTCAGCCAGATAGCTCACTTGTGGGGAAAGGTGTTCTCAAACTGCATTCACATAGATGGTTAGGCGACCCCAATGGATGTTTATTTTCAGTACTTTATTGGCATGTGCTTTTTGTATCTTGTTACGTCCCTCTGAGGACCTGGTCCCTTCCAGATATAGGTGAGCAGGAGTACCCGCAGGAGTATGGACCTGGACCTGATGCTACCTATCAGTCTGAGGAGATCTTACCTTCTGATTATATGTGATTCATTGCAGCTATTTAGAGATTCTAGTTGCTATTCTTTTCTAGACATTTATTCTTATATTAAAGTTTATTCTCTTCTCTCTTTAGTAGTTTATTATAGTCGATTTGCAGTGGATTTGTCTCCACCCGACTATCACACTTGAGATTACTATTTGAGACTACTTCTTTGATATTCATTTATTGATTTCCATTATTCTATTATTTGTGCTGTGGATGAGATATAGAACTGCGTGTGACTTGTTGTGACATATATTACCACTGTGGATTGGATATTCATGTACAGCGTACGTGTGTATATGGTTTCCATATATTGGAGTTCATATACATACGGCTGGCGTGTTACGTATTCCTAGTCCTACGTATTTTGGGACTGGGGCGTGACAACCTCCTCCCAGTGCCTCACCGCGTCCGGACACCAGCGCCCCCCTCCTTCCAGCGCCTCACCCCCTCTCCTCCCCGAACCGTCACCACCACTCCCACCGTCGAAGAAGGAGGGGGGGGAGGGTTAGGATTAAGATTAGGGTTAGGGAAGGGTATATTAGTCATTACACGTCGAATTTGACGTCCGTTAACGGCATAAAATTAAATTGGGTGAAAAATGTATCAAATATAAAATATCAGAATTTTTTTAAATCCAGAAATCTTTAATTACAAAAACATAAATATAATTTTTGGCAGATGTTCCAATTCTTTCAGATGATGATACAGGAACAGAGGCAGCAGGCAGCCGAGCAGAGGCAGCAGGCAGTCGAGCAGAGACAAGAATTTTTGGCAGCACTGGAGAAGATGGCTGCACATGCTACTGTACCAGCCCAAACACTAGCTCCAGTACCTCGAGCTAAGGTTGGGTCAGTAAAGGATTTTGTTCAGATGGGTGCAAGGCAGTACAAGGGCACTGAGAGCCCGGAGGAGACCACCAGCTGGATCACTCACACGCAGAAGCTACTGGAGGCATCGCAGTTACCCACAGACCTATGGATGACGGGTGTACGGACGCTTCTAGATGGTAATGCCCATCACTGGTAGGAATCCATGGAGCGCCAGTTGGGTACTTACCAGACTTGGGAGCAGTTCTTGGAGTTCTTTGAGGAAAAGTACTTTCCGGACACTGTCAGGGACACCTTGTATGATCAGTTTCTTCACTTAGAGCAGGGGAACAGAACAGTGGACGAGTATGATGCCGAGTTTAGTCGACTCAGCAAATATGGCGCTGCTTTAATACCAAATGACTTGGCTAAGGCTAAGAGATTTCATCGAGGACTGACCCAGGAGCTTCAATATTATACAAGCTCGCAGTCCCGAGTCTCTTATGCTGAACTACTGACAGAGGCCAGATTTCAGGAAACCATTAGCAGAGAAAAAGGAGGTCAGCTGAGGACACAACAAGGATCAGCAAGGATACAGCAGGGACCAGCTAGGACACAACAGGGAGGACCTATCAGACGTCCCTTGGCACAACAGCATCAGCAACACCGAGCAGTACCGTACCAGATTCCGGAGAAACCCCAATATAGTTATTGTGGGAGGACCGGACATGTTGCGAGAGACTGTCGAACCCGCTTGGGTCTGTGTAGGAGATGTGGCTCTGGACAGCACATGGTGAAAGACTGCCACATACAGCAGACACTTCCACCACCAGTTCAGAGACTAGCGCTTCCAGCACCAAAGCCAGCCCAACAGATGACCGGACTGGGAGCACCCCGTCCCCCAGCAGCAGGAGGAGTTCAGAGAGGACCCCCGCTACCCACTCAGGAGGAGCAGTATATGAGGACCGGACACGGACAGCCACAGAGGAACGGGCGAGCTTTTACATTGGAGGTAGATGACCTGGATCATGAGGTGGATGTCATAGCAGGTATTACCCTTGCTTTTACTTTTTCTGCTGTGACATTATTTGATACGGGAGCCACCCACTCATTCATATCATCTAGTTTTATTGCCAAACACAATATTGCTTCTACACCATTATCTAGTTGTGTTAGAATTCTAACCGGAAGAGGAGTTGTACCAGTTAGTCGAGTTTGTAGATCGGGTCCTATAGTGATACGTGGCAGGGAGATGAATGTCCAACTCTTAGTCCTTCCTATGCCGTCTTTTGATATTATGCTTGGAATGGACTGGCTGAGCAAGAACCACGCTTTCTTCGATTGTTTTGGAGGAAGCATTCTTTTTAAGGTACCAGGCCAGCCTGAACTTGAGTTTGCCCGAGGATCCACAGAAATCCTTGATGGTATGCAGCTCGCAATGGACGATGTTGTCTATCACCCTATTATTTTAGAATTTCTAGACGTCTTTCCAGAGGATTTGCCAGGACTACCCCCAGACAGAGACGTAGAGTTTTCAATTGAACTAGCACCCGGAGCAGCACCTATAGCATCGCATGTTTACAGACTGGCGAAGAAGGAGATGGACGAGCTGAAGGCACAGTTAAAAGAGCTAGAGGAGAAAGGTTTCATCCGACCGAGTGTATCACCCTGGGGAGCACCAGTGTTGTTTGTACCCAAGAAGAATGGGTCAGTGCGTATGTACATTAACTACAGAGCCTTGAATGCAGTGACAGTGAAGAACAAATATCCACTGCCATGCATTGATGACCTGTTTGATCAACTCAGTGGAGCTAAGGTATTCTCGAAGATAGATTTGAGATCGGGATATCACCAAGTGAAGGTACGGAAGCAGGACATTCCGAAGACCGCATTCAGAACAAGATATGGACACTACGAGTTTTTTGTCATGCCATTTGGATTGACCAATGCTCCAGCGATCTTCATGGACTTGATGAATCGAGTCTTCCACCAGTACTTGGACCAGTTCATGGTCGTCTTCATAGATGATATACTTGTCTATTCGAAGAGCCATGAGGAGCACCTGCGGATTGTTCTAGAGACTTTGAGGAGAGAGCAGCTATATGCTAAACTCAGCAAATATGAGTTCTTCTTGGACAGAGTTTCATTTCTTAGACATGTTGTTACAGGAGATGGTATTTTTGTTGATCCAGAGAAGATCTCAGCAGTTGAGACATGGCCTGTTCCTAAATCAGCAGCAGAGGTGAGGAGTTTCCTTGGACTTGCGGGATATTACCGACGGTTCGTGGAAAACTTCTCAAGGATAACGGCACCTATGACTCATCTGACTTGTAAGGATCAAGAATTTATATGGACTGACGAGTGTCAAGCAGCCTTTGAAGAGTTGAAGAAGCGACTGACTACAGCACCAGTATTGACGATTCCGTCAGGATCAGGAGGATATGTGATCTACAGTGACGCATCAGGAAAAGGCTTAGGATGCGTATTGATGCAGCATGGCAAGGTGATTGCATATGCATCTAGGCAGTTACGAGTACATGAGAAGAATTATCCGACTCATGACTTGGAACTTGCAGCCGTTGTATTTGCTCTGAAACTATGGAGACATTACTTATATGGGGAACGAGTGGAGATCTATACAGACCATAAAAGCCTCAAGTACGTCTTCACGTAGAAGGAGTTAAATATGAGGCAACGTCGATGGCTCGAGTTGATGAAAGATTTCGAGATAGAGCTACATTATCATCCAGGCAAGGCTAACGTGGTAGCAGACGCGTTAAGCCGGAAGCCAGCAGCTTACTTCTTGACAGCACAGAGGGAACTTTTGGAGGACTTACAAGAGCTTGGCATTGAAGTGATAGTACCCGGAGCAGATGGGACACTAGCCAACTTACAAGTTCAATCATCATTGGTAGAGAGAATTAAGGCAGCTTTGCCTACAGATGTCAGGTTCAGAAGACTAAAGGAAAGGACAGAGGCCGGAGAGCAGACCGGATTGCGCATTCATGAGGATGGAATATTACGATGTGGTGATCGTCTTTATATTCCAAATGGAGAGATTCGACAGGAGCTGATGACAGAGGCTCATAGTTAGATTTATTCTATTCATCTTGGAGGCACCAAAATATATCGTGACTTACGACAACACTTTTGGTGGTATGGGATGAAGAGAGAGATAGCTTGTTTTGTAGCTAAATGTTTGGTATGTCAACAAGTGAAGGCGGAGCACCAGAGGATAGCAGGATTATTGCAACCACTTTCGATTCCAGAGTGGAAGTGGGAGCACATCACTATGGACTTCGTCACGGGTTTTCCCAAGAGTCCAAGTGGGAGAGATGCAGTGTGGGTAATAGTGGACCGACTCACCAAGTCAGCCCATTTTATACCTTTTAGAGTGGGTCAGTCTACAGAAGCTTTAGCTGATTTATATATGAGGCAGATCGTGAGATTGTACGGCATACCAGTCAGCATTGTATCGGACAGAGATTCGTGCTTCACATCGCACTTTTGGAGGAGCATGCAAGAGAGTCTTGGTACTCGTCTGAAGTTCAGTACCTCTTACCACCCGCAGACAGATGGGCAATCAGAGTGTACTATTCAGACCTTGGAGGATATGCTGAGGGCTTGCATGTTAGACTTCGGAGGATCATGGGAGGACCACCTACATCTTGTAGAATTTTCTTACAACAATAGCTATCAAGCGAGTATTCAGATGGCTCCGTTTGAAGCATTGTATGAAAGAAAATGTAGGTCTCCTGTGTGTTGGAGTGACGTGGGAGAACGTCAGATTTTGGGACCCGAATTGGTGGTCAACACCGTAGAGACAGTTAAGAAGATTCAGGGACACTTGTGAGCAGCGCAAGACAGGCAGAAGCAGTGGGCAGACCTTCATCGTCGTCCCTTGGAGTTCAAAGAGGGCGATCACGTCTTCTTGAGGATAGCACCGACCAGAGGCACCATCCGATTCGGAGGGCGCGACAAGTTGAGTCCAAGGTATATTGGACCATTTGACGTGCTCGAGAGAGTTGGAGAGGTGGCATATCGACTTGCGCTACCACCTTCACTGGAGGGAGTACATGACGTATTCCATGTGTCGTAGCTCAGGCGATATGTGGCTGACAGCAGTCATGTTCTTGACCATTCAGAGATCACCATTGGGCCGAGCTTGTCATACCAAGAGCAACCCGTGGGAATCCTTGATCGTCGAGAGAAGGTATTGAGGAACCAGTCTATTCCCTTGGTTCGCGTAGCATGGAGGCATGGCGCGCTAGGAGAATCAACTTGGGAGCGCGAGGACGACATGCGCAAGCGTTTTCCGAACCTATTCGCAGACCAAGGTATGAATTTACATTGTTAATTTATATCTTATACCATCCTTGCATTCTATCGTGGCTTAATTTTAATTTCGAGGACAAAAATTTTATAAGTTGGGTAGAATGTAAAACCCCCTTCCTTGGAAATCGTATAAACCCTTTTATTTATTAATTATTATTTAATTTGTAGTAATTAGAGCTAAATAGGAGAAATAGATTTTTAATAATTTTTATGTTAGGTGTTCGGGCACTTAGATGACTTATGGGACTATCAGGAATTTTTTGGATTTTATTCCATGTAGGAGACCCCTTGAGCTGTTGCTAGCCTAACAATGTGTAATACCCTAATATATAAATTTTCTTATGAGTATATATATATATATATATATGTATATACAAATATATATATATATATATATATATATATGTATATATATATTTTATAAAGGAAAAGAAAAGAATACAAAAGTATTAATAGAAATTAAACTAACTAATATAATAATAATAATAATAGCAACATTACTTAAATACTTAAACCCTTTTAATTGATTTTGCTTTAGACCTTAAGCACTTGCAGCAACTTAACTTTGCTTTTCCCACATAGCAAACATGCTGCTATACTAGTCCTTCCGCCCACTTAAGACCCACAGCAACTTAGGCATCCAGACCCGCTAGCACTTAATCTTCAGCGGCTTACTCCAAAACCCGCGGACTCAACCCATCCGCACCCTTCTCTCTCCTAATATATATATATATATATATATATAATAGTTAGCTCTAAAACCCTAACCTAGAAACTCTAGACTTCCTCTTCCCATCTAGAGCCATCACCGCAGCCAGAGAAGCCCCACCAAGTCATCCAACCATCCCGTCGACGCCGACCTCGCATCCTGCAGTTTCCCACTCGAGGCACCTTCGCTCCGGCGCGATTTTCTGTCGACTCGCTCGACCAAACGCTGTTCCGTTTTCATAGGTATGATCATCCCTTAACCCTCTCCAATATTCATTTTATAGCAAACCTCGGAAAACGTGTGCCCCTAGGTGTAAATCAGCGTCCAAAGTGGACGGACAGACCCGATTCTGGAATCGCAGAATTTCAGAATGACCACCCCTATTGCCGAGTTCGTATCTCCCACCACAGAGATCCGAATTCGGTGATTCTTTTTGATACCTGTAGAATACCTGACCTAATTTATTTTCTGTTAAATAACCCTATGCTATTAGTCGCTGTGGACATAGTTAAATTCGTCACAAAACTTACCGCACCCATTTTTTCCGGTTTTCCAAAAGTTGGGAAACGGAGTGAGCCCCGCCAAACGGGACAGCCCCGCCGTGTGCCAAGTGTACCGAATGGTGCACGCAGCATAACCGGACACGTAAAAATTCGTGGGAACTGATTCGGACGCGTGTGCGCGCCGGAATCAGGCCGTATCCGCGGACACATTTCGTGTAGCAACTTTTGTGGAACTCACGCGTATTTTGTGCACGCTTGTCAGATTGCGACGAAACTTGCGCCGCTGGACTCGTGGTAACGCGCTGGTCCTGTGACCCAAATTTCACGCGATTCTGATACGGTTGACCAAATCGCCAATTGGCGGGCCCCACAGTTGACTTTTTGGACATAATTTTGTTCGGCTCATCGGAATCCACATTTGGACATACCGTTGGGTTCGTATTGACATCTAGAGTTGTTTGACCTATAGTTTATCCCATTTAGAGACTGTTACCTTTGGCACGCTTTTCGGTGCAAAGTGGGCCACACGTGGACCCCACTTTTATCCAAAATTATCGTTTTGCCCCTGTGTCCAAATTGGACGAAAGGGATGTACTTTTTAGCTATTTTGCTCATTCCAAAAACGTTGGTGATATTTATTTCAGCATCCGGAGACGCTTGTTCGGAGTCCTTAGTTCCAGGTTCAGTGTCCTTGACATTTGGGCGCGTACACTTTACAGATTTCTTGCCAGGCAAGTATACCTTGCCATTGTACTGTTTTTACATTCCATATGAGGCATGCATGTTTATTTTCTGTTTATTTAGTTCATTTATCTTAACTGCTATATAAACTGCGCGTCCAAGGAAACTTGGGTGCAACGACGGTATCGTCGTACTATGTTTTTATTTATGTATATGCATTAGACCTACTTTACGAGACTATCCCATTTTCATGAGGCATTTATGTTTCATTGGCCATGACACTATTCTTACACGAGTGTGAGTCACATGTAGGACACGGACTTGCGTACTCGGCTGGCCACTGGTACGTATAGGTCGTGCGACGGATAGGGATAACTGCCAATAGAAACTTTGTATGCTAGTAAACCTGGCGGTTATTAGAGGTTTATCGTGTCATGGACATGACATGCTTAGAGCATTGGGTGGGGAGAACAACAAGTACCGCATTTGAGCTCCTTTGCACTTTTTCTGTGACGTCCGGATTCTCCGCTGTTGATACGGGTGGTGATGACCCATATATATACATTGGCGGGCCTCCACCGTTCAAAAGACGACGTGCCTTTGGGCCCCTGGATCTTCAAAAGAGAACCATGCCAAATCCCAGTTTTCAGCCAGATAGCTCACTTGTGGGGAAAGGTGTTCTCAAACTGCATTCACATAGATGGTTAGGCGACCCCAATGGATGTTTATTTTCAGTACTTTATTGGCATGTACTTTTTGTATCTTGTTACGTCCCTCTGAGGACCTGGTCCCTTCCAGATATAGGTGAGCAGGAGTACCCGCAGGAGTATGGACCTGGACCTGATGCTACCTATCAGTCTGAGGAGATCTTACCTTCTGATTATATGTGATTCATTGCAGCTGTTTAGAGATTCTAGTTGCTATTCTTTTCTAGACATTTATTCTTATATTAGAGTTTATTCTCTTCTCTCTTTAGTAGTTTATTATAGTCGATTTGCAGTGGATTTGTCTCCACCCGACTATCACACTTGAGATTACTATTTGAGACTACTTCTTTGATATTCATTTATTGATTTCCATTATTCTATTATTTGTGCTGTGGATGAGATATAGAACTGCGTGTGACTTGTTGTGACATATATTACCACTGTGGATTGGATATTCATGTACAGTGTACGTGTGTATATGGTTTCCATATATTGGAGTTCGTATACATACGGCTGGCGTGTTACGTATTCCTAGTCCTACGTATTTTGGGACTGGGGCGTGACAACCTCCTCCCAGTGCCTCACCGCGTCCGGACACCAGCGCCCCCCCTCCTCCCCGTGCCTCACCCCCTCTCCTCCCCGAACCGTCACCACCACTCCCACCGTCGAAGAAGGAGGGGGGGGGAGGGTTAGGATTAAGATTAGGGTTAGGGAAGGGTATATTAGTCATTACACGTCGAATTTGATGTCCGTTAACGGCATAAAATTAAATTGGGTGAAAAATGTATCAAATATAAAATGGCAGAATTTTTTTAAATCCAGAAATCTTTAATTACAAAATATAATTTTTTTTTACTTTATCCTAGAAAGTTGAAAGTACCGTTGTTGTAGACGGTCTATAAATGTATTTTCTTGAGTACCAAAGGTAAAAAGATCTTCCTTTTCTATCTCTTCCTCCTTTTGAAGACCCTGATGGAAAAGACAAGACCCAGCTCTCTCTCCTTCTCTTGACTGGAGATCACTCAGAGATGACCCAGAGGAAAAAAAAAGAAAAAAAGAAAGGAGAGAGGGAGAGAAACCTAGATTGGGGGGGGGGGGGGGTTGTTTCTAGGAGGTACGGTGGTTCTCGGCTACGATCACCGTACGAACGACGGTGATGGTGAAGGTGAAAAGCAAGACACCGCCTGCTGGTGCATGGCTGACGGGATCCAGAGCTCCCATCGTTGCAAGAGGGTTTTTTTGTGTGAAGGTATTAGATTTTCTATGGCTTTAAAGTTTTCAAAAAAAAATTGGTTTAAATTTTTTGATTTCTAGAGTTAGAGAAGCAATCGATGGGGACCGACAGAGGCGAGTGAGTGAGTGAGTGAGGTGTAGAGGCGATGCAGGAAGAGGATTATTGGAAGGCTTGTGGGTTTGTGCCGGACATCGCAGATTAAGTTTTTATGTTGGTGTTTTCTTAATCACTCTTAATACATTACAAAGTTATTTGTCCCTCTTTTGTTAAGTATTATATGGTGGTTTATAACATGATATCATCTATTTTATTTATTCTTTATTCTTGACCATGATAAATCAAGATTCTAAAAATATTGTGTTCAGCCTTATTATTTAGATTTGAACTCAAGTTGCTGATAATTATCTTATTTCTCTTTACTCAGGAAGTCATTTACCTTCAAATGGTAAAATAGATTGAAGATGATTTTCTTAATTTTTCACTCTACTATATGATTGTTTTAAATTTATTTGATTGATTGTCTTATACAAGCACTACAGTACCATAACTATTATCATATGTTAAATAGATAAACAAGTCATAAGAAATTGAGTGAGGTTCATTAGAACCTCTTTATTGTTCCATTAACATCAACATACACATGATGATTATTTATCATATTGGTTATGATATGGACTGAACAGAGGAGTTTGTTGTATACTCTTAAAGTAGTCCATAACCATTGCTAAGATTGCTACTTATGACGAGAAGAACAACTTGAACTTATTCTCGTCATCTCGGTTCTCTTAACTACATGTACAGTCATAATTTAATTGTTTATGTTGCCTTCATTACTTTGCAATTCTAAGCTCTAGTACCAAAGTTTGATCGGGTTATGAATAAATTACTGCATATATGATTTTGTTCTCATTGTTTCCATGCCCAGTCATCATCTTCTTATAATTGGTAGATATTTATGCTGCACCTACTAGTTTACTGCTCTGAATGCTAATTTAATTATGGTTACAATTTTCTTATTTGTGTTGAACTTGAGCGTATCTAAAATTCACATGAAAGAGGAACTATCTATTATGCTATGTGTTTACAACTCTAAGAGCATGTCATTGTGACATAACCTATCATCTCTTTATCCACAGCTTAAAACATGTAGGAAGGATGAGCATAATCTTCAATTTTTCTAGAAGTTATATTTGATTTCTTTAGATTCTCACTAAACAGTAATATTTTATGTCTCAGTCAAGGTTCTAAACGGCGGTAGGCGGATGTGCGGTGGAGAGAGTGTTCGCCTACCGCCTAGGCTGTCTAAACGGTTGATACATTTGGACAATTTTTACTATTTTACCACTATTTTTTGTATAATACGCATATTTTAAGGGTGTTTCATGCATAACTAAATTGTAGAACAAAGATTTATGTGAAGAAGTGATAGAAGATAATATTCTAGGTATTTCATTCATCATGATATTACATATATATACATCCACATATCAATTTGGGCCTAAGTCACATGGCCAATCACCATAAATACAATTTAATACAATTTAATTCCAATACCCCAATCACCATATATAGCCAGCCCATCATCATATATAGATAATCACCATAAATGCAGTTTAATGATACAATTTAATCCCAATACTCTCCCTCAAGTTGGAGCATGCAAGTCACAAATGTCCAATTTGCGCAAAAGAAATTCAAATTGCTGTTTGCTCTACATTTATCTGAACATCGCCCTTATGAAGAGTACGATTGGCAAAATCCGTACTCCCGCAAAAAGATGCTAATTTCGCAAACCAACAACGAGACGCATGTTTAAGCCCATAAAGAGATTTTCGAAGCCGACATACCTGACTAGGGCGTTTGGTTTGGAAACTAGGTGGTAGTTTTATATACACTTCTTCGGTAAAGTCTCCATGTAGGAAGACATTGTGAACATCCATCTAATGTAGTTCCCAATTCTTTGCTGCGGCTACAGCTAGAAAGGTACAAACATTAATCATTTTTGCAACCGGAGCAAAAGTATCAGTATAATCAATCCCTTCAACCTGATGATTTCCAAAAACTACCAAACGGGCTTTAAGCCGCTCAACACTCCCATCAGAGTTATACTTTATCTTGTACACCCATTGGCTCCCCAGAGCATGTTTTTCAGCCGGAAGCATCTCCATGGTCCAGGTACCACTATCCTCCAACGCCCATATCACCTTATGCACAGCTTCTCGCCACCCTGCATCTTTAACTGCCTCTTTAAAGGAGGTCGGTTCTGACAGCTGTAAGAAAATTTCTGTGTCCCAGAGAAAATTGGTCACAATTCAAAAAATGTGCTATTATAGGATAAGGAGTACCTGAGGAGTGATTGGACGTGGTGGAACTTGGGAGGGAGGATTATGAGACAACTTTTGTATTGTATTTGTAACAAAGTCACGGAGCTTCACAGACGAAATCTTGGTACGCATGCCATGCCCCAGTGCACCCTCACCATTCGACACCACCACCGCCGCCTCCGCCACGGCGGCCCCCGTTGCCGCATCTTCCACGGCAGCCTCGGCCTCAGCCGCGTTGTCCTCCACGGCGGCCTCATCCTCCATGACGGCCATCCCATCAATATGAGGTAGATCAAACCCCAAAGCATCATCACCCAAGACAAGGGATGCTAGGTCAGGAGGAGCCATATCACCACGATCATCTTCAACAGAATAAAGAAACTCATTCTCATAAAATTTAATATCTCGAGAGATAAAAAAATTACCAGTAGCAAGATCATACAATTTTGAACCTTCTTGCCATGGGGGTATCCCACAAAAATACACTTTCGACTGCGAGTAGCAAACTTATCCATCTTAGCTTTTTGGTTGTCGGCAAAACAAAGACAACCAAAAATATGTAATTCATCATAAGAAGAAGGAGCACCAAATAATATTTCATAGGGGATTTTAAAACCAAGAAGGCTCAAAGGAGTTCGATTGATACCGCCAAAATATACTCACCCTAAAAAGATATTGGCAAATTTTCCTGAAAACATAAAGCACGTGCCACATTCAAAATATGTCTATATTTTCGTTCGACCCTCCCATTCTGCTGAGGTGTACCTATACAAGATGTCTGGAACAAAATACCATTCTGTGCAAAGTAGTCGTGCCGACATAAACTTAGTATCATTATCACTTCGCACAATGCGAACTCTGGAATTAAATTGCCGCTCAATCATAGAAAAAATGACGAGAACATCTTGTATACTTCAGTCTTATCAATAAACAAAAATACCCAAACAGCACAAGAAAAATTATCCACAATCATCAAAAAATATCGAGCTCCACACGAAGAAGGCGTAGGATATGGCCCCCAAAGATCACAATGTATCAAATCAAAAATTGTAACAACCCGAGAGTCACTGATAAGAAAGATACCTTGAGTTTTCTTTGCCTGATGGCAAACTTCACATGCTTTATTCACTGAATTAATAGAGCTACTGACAATAAGAAGTGACTTTACTACTTTTTTAGAAGGATGCCCAAGTCCCGGATGCCAAATGTCCAGAGAAGTCATCCCAGTCACTGCCAAGGCCTGAGTCTTCGGTACAATACTAAAGTAGTAGAGTCCGTCCTACCGTTTACCGACGCCAATCAGGTCCTCAAACTGGGGTCCTATATCACGCACAATTTTTTTAGTGAATTGTACAACACAATTTATATCATCAATAAGATGGGCCACAGAAATTAAATTACAATATAATTGAGGTACTAGAACATTCATGAGAACTACGCCTGGTGCAAGAGCAACACGCTCGCAGCAAGAGGCAACCGTAGTCCATCTGTCCGGGAGTCCAACCAGACACTCCTCCATTGTCGTCACCCTCGATAATAAATCCAAATTTTTTGTAACATGATTCGAAGCGCATGTATCAATAATCCAAGGTGCAATGGACTTACCCACCATACGATCCTCCGGAGATTTTGTCGAAGAATTACCAAGCATAGAAATAAGTTGTTGCCATTGGTTCGGAGTCAATCTCGGCACACCACCGCCGCCTGCAGCATCATCTGCCATCTATGGCTGTATAGCAACGAAGCCACGTCCTGCCACCGCCGCAGATACTTTCGTACCCCGTCCACATCCACCACCAGTCGTATATTTGCTAAATCGGACATTGAGCGAATCCCACAGTGGTTTTGCCTCCTCAAAGTATGGTATTGTCTTCTTCACTGAAACGTCGATAGTATGTAAAATCTACTGCACAAGCATCGATTGGACGCAATACCAATCCTCTAATTGATCCTTCTTCGAAGGTTTATTGATAGACCCATTAACAAACCCAAATTTTCGTCGAGCCCGTAGAGAGCCGAATAGATCTCGACCATTCCTCATAATTCGGACATTGAACGAATCCCAAAGTATAATTATTGGACAAGCCTCCCAACAAAATAATTACTACCAGTCACAATTAATCTATAACTCACTAATAATTAAATAATTAATATAATCATCAATAATTACTATAATAAAGTAATATGAATAAATTTATTCCTAAAATTATCTACCCATGCCTGGCATAACTGCTATTTAATTTTTTTATTTATTTACTAATTATTCCTATTTCATTTGATATATATATATATATATATATATATATATATATATATATATATATATATATATATATATATATATATATATAGTTAGGTTTATGTAAATGTCAATTTACAAACAGTATGAAAAAAATTATCCACAATCGTCAAAAAATATCGAGCTCCACACGAAGAAGGCGTAGGATATGGCCCCTAAAGATCATAATGTATCAAATCAAAAATTGCAACAACCTGAGATTCACTGACAAGAAAGATACCTTGAGTTTGCTTTGCCTGATGGCAAACTTCACATGATTTATTCACTGAATTAATAGAGCTACTGACAACAAGAAGTGACTTTACTAGTTTATCAAAGGATGCCCAAGTCCCGGATGCCAAATGTCCAGAGAAGTCATCCCAGTCACTGCCAAGGTCTGAGTCTTCGGTACAATACGAAAGTAGTAGAGTCCGTCCTACCGTTTACCGACGCCAATCAGGGTCCTCAAACTAGGGTCCTGTATCACGCACAAATTTTTAGTGAATTGTACAACATAATTTATATCATCAATAAGATGGGCTACAGAAATTAAATTGCAATGTAATTGAGATACGAATAGAACATTCATGAGAACCACGCCTGGTGCAAGAGCAACACACCCGTAGTACGAGGCAACCGCAGTCCATCTGTCCGAGACTCCAACAAGACACTCCTCATTATCGTTACCGCCGACAATAAATCCAAATTTTTCGTAACATGATTCGAAGCGCATGTATCAATAATCCAAGGTGCAATGGACTTACCCACCATACGATCCTCCGAAGATTTTGTCGAAGAATTACCATGCATAGAAATAAGTTTTGTCATTGGTTCGGAGTCAATCCCGGCATACCACCGTCGCCGGCACCAACATCTGCCATCTGCGGCTGTACAACAATGAAGCCACGTCCTGTAACCGTTGCACGTACTTTCGTACCCCGTTCACATACACCACCAGCCGCATATCTGCTAAATCGGACATTGAGCGAATCCCACTATGGTTTTGCCTCCTCAAAATATGGTATTGTCTTCTTCACCGAAACGTCGATAGTATGCAAAATCTACTACACAAGCATCGATTGGACGCAATACCAATCCTCCAATTGATCCTTCTCCGAAGGTTTATTGATAGACCAATAAACAAACCCAAATTTTTGTCGAGCCCATAGAGAGCCGAATAGATCTCGACCATTCCTCATAATTTGGACATTGAACGAATACCAAAGTATAATTATTGGACTAGCCTCTCGACAAAATAATTACTACCAGTCACAATTAATCTATAACTCACTAATAATTAAATAATTAATACAATCATCAATAATTACTATAATAAACTAATATGAATAAATTTATTCCTAAAATTATCTACCCATGCCTGGCATAACTGCTATTTTATTTTTTATTTATTTACTGATTATTCCTATTTTATTTTATATACATATATATATATATATATATATATATATATATATATATATATATATATAGGTTTATGTAAATGTCAATTTACAAACAACATGAGAAAAATCATCCACAATCGTCAAAAATATCGAGCTCCACACGAAGAAAATGTAGGATACGGCCCCCAAAAATCATATTGTATCAAATCAAAAATTGCAACAACCTGAGAGTCACTGAAAAGAAAGATATCTTAAGTTTGCTTTGCCTGATGGCAAACTTCACATGATTTATTCACTGAATTAATAGAGCTACTGAGAACAAGAAGTGACTTTATTACTTTATCAGAAGGATGCCCAAGTCTCGGATACCAAATGTCCAGAGAAGTCATCCCAGTCACTGCTAAGGTTTGAGTCTTCGGTACAATACGAAAGTAGTAGTGTCCGTCCTACCGTTTATCGACGCCAATCAGGGTCCTCAAACTGGGGTCCTGTATCACTCACAAATTTTTAGTGAATTATGCAACACAATTTATATCATCAATAAGATAGGCCACAGAAATTAAATTGCAATGTAATTGAGGTACGAATAGAATATTCATGAGAACCATGCCTGGTGCAAGAGCAACACGCCCGCAGCACGAGGCAACCGCAGTTCATCTGTCCGGGAGTCCAACCAGACACTCCTCCATTGTCGTCACCCCCGACAATAAATCTAAATTTCCCGTAACATGATTCGAAGGGCATGTATCAATAATCCAAGGTGCAATGGACTTACCCACCATACGATCCTCCGGAGATTTTGTCGAAGAATTCCATGCATAGAAATAAGTTGTTGCCATTGGTTCAGAGTCAATCTCGGCACACCACCGCCGCCTGCACCATCATCTACCATCTGTGGCTGTACAGCAACAAAGCCACGTCCTGCCACCGCCGTACGTACTTTTGCACCTCGTCCACATCCACCACCAGCCGCATATCTGCTAAATCGGACATTGAGCGAATCCCACAATGGTTTCGCCTCCTCAAAGTATGGTATTGTCTTCTTCACGGAAACGTCGATAGTATGCAAAATCTACTACACAAGCATCGATTGGACGCAATACTAATCCTTTAATTGATCCTTCTCCGAAGGTTTATTGATAGACCCATGAACAAATCCAAATTTTCGTCGAGCCCTTAGAGAGCCGAATAGATCTCGACCATTCCTCATAATTCGGACATTGAGCGAATCCCAAAGTATAATTATTGGACTAGCCTCCTAACAAAATAATTACTACCAGTCACAATTAATCTATAACTCACTCATAATTAAATAATTAATACAATTATCAATAATTACTATGATAAACTAATATTAATAAATTTATTTATTCCTAAAATTATCTACCCATGCCTGTCATAACTGCTATTTTATTTTTTTATTTTTTTTATTTTTTACTAATTATTCCTATTTCATTTGATATATATATATATATATATATATATATATAGTTAGGTTTATGTAAATGTCAATTTACAAATTTGACTTTATCAAATACTTGGATTGTGAGGAGGGCTTAATGATAAAACCCAAACAAGGGGGGGGGGGGGGAGAAACCATCAACCTACCGTAACTTCGCTTCACTCACCACTCTTCTTTACACATGTATTCACCCCTCTTCTTCTTCATTTCCAATGGAACACATGTTTCCATTTTCCTTCTCCTTTTCTTCCCCAAGAGACCTAATCTCATTTATTAAAAGCCATTACCAACACCCATTCTCTTCCTCAACCTCAATCTCTCTTCATCTCCTTCCTCTTCTCAAGCAACTACTGATGCTGCTACTGTGTCTACTACTGCTGCTACTGTGTATGTTACTGTTGCAGCTACTGCCGCCACCGCCCGCCGCCTGCACCGCCGCCGTCCTCCATGCCACCCGCCGTCGGACACCGCCCACCACCGGACCACGCATCCCCGCAGGCCTCCTCCCCTCATACTTCTACAACTCCTCCTTCATCTTCACAAACGTAGGTACATCTCCATTTATTTCCCCAATTTTTTTCTAAATTCAATTTAGAATATAGCTTAATCTTAAAAACTCCTTGGAATGGGAATATAGGAAGGAGTCAAGGATCAATTTGGGAACTTTTGGAAGAACCCTAGGTTGCTCAAGCAAGGCTAGTCATCAACCCAATTGCTCTATTTTCCATTCTAAATTTATTATTAGTACTTGATTCATATAATAGTTTAATTTTTGAACTTATTTTATACATGTATGGAGATCAAATAAAATTTGGGTACTAGAATTTTGAATCTAAGGTTAGGACACAAAATGAATATGTGGACACAATACATGGACACAAATACTTCAATATATATATATTGTGTGAAAGAAAAAAAATCATAGGACACAAGATGGGTTGTCGATAGTTGAAGATATTTAAGATGACATGATGCTAATTAGTTTTGCACACAACTAGTGTACAAATATATTCATATATGATTCATTAATATATCCTTAAAATATAGCCTAAATACTGATTAAGACGAATTTAGAGATATTTGGTTCTAAATAGTTGTGTCATAAAGCTAGCCTTATAATTATAGGATATTATAAATTTTATGGAACCTTATATTTAGATGTACACTTGAGGTTATAGAGGATGGAAATAAAGAGTGTCGACGAATTACAGCTAACTCAAAACAAATATATAGAGTTGTATTTAGGAAACATCGACTCAATTATCCAATTGATATTGTTAAAATTAGTTTTTACACATTGGGATTAAATACTTGGATATCATTGATAACTAAAGTCTTATATAAGATTGCTAACTTGGTAATTGTATAGATTTTTAGAATTCATGGATTCGATTATTATTGCCCTTCTAACGAAATGTGATTCTTGGATTTGAATAGTGTGAATACAAGAGCAAATGCGAATAAATAAAATAAATAGCATGCTTGCCAGGTAAGATAAGTTTTTACTTGATTTTATTTACCTGCGCGTGTACCGATGTTGAGGGATTGCTCCACCTAAGGGGTCGACGTACCCGGAGGAAATTCTACGGAGGGTTGCTCCGGGTCTTATATATATAAACTGTTAAATTCCTGGAGCCCAAAATACAATGGAGATTCTGCCAAAAAAATTTAAAATTTTGGGAGTTGACCAAATTTCGATATCCGAAAATATTACCGATATTTCTAACCCTAAACTTTAGTTGATATATATAATTTAGCGATGGACCACCGACAGCTTTAATTCAATTTTAATCAGGGGACGATTAGCAAGAGTCCAGGATACGTAGGACACGGACACAAAGTCACACAACCGAAGTCAAAATATAGATTCCTGATAGTCTGCTCTATATAAGTTGAAAGAGAATAATATTTCCTGGAATTTGTGTCCTGATATTTATAATTATCCTGAAATTGAGTCAGGATAAAAATATTTGATACCTGCCTCCTGGATTATGAATGAGATGGAAAACCTGTATTCTATTATATCTTGAAAATACATTTTTGTATATTGATGGTGAACATGATATACAGAGAAAAAATTTAATGCAAGATAATAGAATATGAATTGTTTGTAGGTTTATGTTAGAAAGCATTGGACGGGAGAGAACAACTTGAATACCACATACAAAATCCTGCAACATAATATTAATACATAGCTGATCAGCAATTTAGCTCTTTCGTAAGACCTTACGAATTGAGTATGTGAGGCTTAGCTCACTTACCTGTTTAAGCCCATGAGAGGCAAGGCCGGATTATAATACCGTACATGCCACCCAATTTAAGTTACATGTTTAAACCCTTGAGAGGCAGGGCTGAATTATAACACCGTGTCATCCAGTCTGAGTTAATTGTACATGAATATAAATACACCTATTTCGATTTAAAACATCGAATGGGTGAATTAAGAATTAATTGTTAAGCCCATGAGAGGCAGGGCCGGATTCTAAGCACCATGCCACCAAGTTACAGCCTGATCCCTGGTGTACGGAATTGTTGGCGGAAACTAATTAAAGTGGTTATTTAAAAAGTTGTTCTTCAATTTGCATCATCATTTAGGAAAATTATTTGTGTATTGTGGTAGTGACATAGGGATTTGTATTGCTTGAATTGTTAGACACTATAAGAATACTAGTTTAGGAATTGTTCAAGTCATAGGCACAATTATAATATTTACTCTCCTACTCCCTATACAAATGTTATTCCTTCCGTGCCTTACTATCATATTTTTATTTTCTTACCGTTCTTGACCGAGGACTTATTGTTGTTCTGACGACCTAGTATTGTTCACTAGGGGAAGACGAAGTATATGGAGAGATGTTACCCCTTTATGACATGGACGAAGTCAAGGAATAATCTTCAAGTGGTTTCCAGAAAATACAGCTCACATCATTTTGTAGCTGAAACTATGTAAATTAAGGAGATATTGTTGTAAAGACTTGTACAGTTGTACCTTAATCTGTATTGTATAATTATAGTTTGTAGTAATGAAGTATTTGGTATGACTTGTATTTTATCCTAGAATTATATATGCGACAATCACTGATACGGGTGTACGGTAGTATTCGTATGGGGGTAGTCTGGAGATGTAGTTACATACCCGGCTCACTGTATCTTGGGAAGTGGGGCGTGACACGTCTTTTAGTGGTGGCCCATGCAGGTCATGCTTTTGGGTAACCTTTGTAGGTCCCGAAAGATGAAGAACCTAGGATAAGATGTAAGTCTAGGTGAACCCCCTCACCCAAAAATAGGTATCTTGTGTGTATTTTATATTTCTTGTATTTGTTTTAGATTATTTTTCAAATCAAATAAAATCCAATGATTTTATTAGGATACTACACCGTGGTTTGGACATTAATGATATAGGATAGCCCCAAAATCTGTATCGCCTATTATAGGAAGTAGCCTACATAGAAGACACTACCTGTAGGATCTTTTTGTGGCACAAAAATTCGATCCCTTGGCATTAGTATGACATTAGTGTAACAATCATAGATCATTGTGTTAAATATTTAGATAATATATATAATTTAATTGTGGTTATTTTTCAATTTTAACTTTTCTATAATTAGTAACCCATAATTTTTCATGCCAAGTTAGGTATTTTTTTTTTTTATAGATTTGCACATTATTTACTATTACCTATATATTTGGATATCCATTTAATTATTTACTAAGTTAAATTGGATAATATAGTTATTTAATTTATTATAACTAGATAAATACCTAATTATTAATTACAAAATATTTTATAAAATATTTTGGGTGTTGTATTTTATTAAATCTTTACAAAAGTAAAATTTTCTGGAATTTATTTTGTTTGCAAATATTATTTTTGAATTTTTTAAGCTCATCTATATATGTAAATATATATGTTAATAAATATATAGTTATTAATAATAATAATAATAATAATAATAATAATAATAATAATAATAATAATAATAATAATAATAGTAATAGTAATAGTAATAGTAATAGTAATAATAATAATGATAATAAAATAAAAAGGAAAAGAAAAAATAAAAGGAAAGAAATAGAAGAAAAAAAAGAAAAAAAATAACAATAATAATAATAAAATACAAAACCTAAACCTAAACACTAACCCCTAAACCTAAAACTCCTAATCCCTCCTAAACCCACCCGCAGCAATAGACCCCACTCTCCCCTATATATATATATATATATATATATATATATATATATATATATATAACCTAAACCCTAACCCTAATCTCTCCTCTCCTCCCCCCTGGCCGCCGTCGCCAACCTCGCAGCGTCGGCGACCGCCGCACACCGGCCGGCTACTGCCGCACAGCAGCCAGGGGCCGCCCGCGCGCAGGCATCAGCAGCAGCGCAGTCCCGATGCCCTACTTCACGGTATTGTATCTCCCTCCTCTTTGATCCTTTTCTCGAACGGTTTATCCGTATACGTTCACAACCTAACCCTCTAGGATTTTCCTTTAAGCGGGACAAGTTTGCATACCCGGGATTGGTCGAAAAATCGACAAAAAATGGCCAAAAAACTGACCAAAAATAATTCAGAATTTTGACCCAAACCCCCATGTTCACGCCCAATTTGCCACCAACCCGTTTAACATTTTAAAAATCTAATTGAAAGGTTTTCTTCTCCATATAACCGAGAATTTTTTTGTTCTTTTAGTTTTTATTAATTTATTTTATTTGTTAAATTATTCGACCTCCAAAATGACCAAAAACTTGGCATTTTAAAACTAAAATTTTGTGATATGAAGTGCTCCCTGCCAAACGGGAGTGCCTCATCGTGTATCAATTGCACCAAAAGGCGTGTATGGTATATCCAGATGTGTGAGCTTTCGTAGAAGTTGATTCGGGCGTGTGTATGCATCGGAATCAACCAGTATCCGTAAAAAGTTTCCATATCGCGACTTTTATAAAATACCATCCCACTTTGTGTACACTCGTCGGAATGCGACAAAACTTGTGCCATTGGATTCGTAGTATCACGCTGGTCCTATGACCCAAGTTTCACGCGATTCTGAGATAGTTGACCGAGCCGCCTATTCGCGGGCCCTACGATTTGACTTTGAGGGCGAATTTGTGATCGTCTCACCAGAATCTAAAATTGGACATACCGTTGAGTTCGTATCGTCGTTTAGAATTTGTTTGACCTATAATTTGTCCCATTTAGAGACCTTTACCTCTGGCACGCATTTTGGTACAAAGTGGCCCACAGGTGGAACCCGCTTTGACCCGAAATTACTGTTTTGTCCCTGTGTCCAAATTGGACGAAAGGGTAGTATTTTCTAGCTATCTCGCTGATTCTGGAGATGTTGGTGATGTTTATTTCAGCATCCGGAGACATTCATTCAGAGGCTATAGTTTCTGATCCTCTGTACTTGACACCTGGACGTTTACATTACGCAGCTTTCTTGCCAGGCAAGTATACCTTGCCATTGTACTATAATTTACATTCCATATGGTGCATGCATTTTATTTCTGTTATTTAGTTCATATATTTCAACTGCTATATAAACTGCGCGTCCAAGAATAACTTGGGTACAACGATAGTGGCGTCGTATTTTGTCTTTATTATATATTATGCATGTCGACCTAGTTTTATGAGACCACCACATGATTTGGAGGCATCATTAGGTTTCATTGGCCGTGACATATCTGTTACATGATTGTGAGTCTCATGTAGAACACGGACTTGCGTAACGGGCTGGCCACCTGTACGTATGGGACGCGTGATAGGGAATAACTGCTAATAAATTTGCATGCTAGAAGACTTAGCAGTTATTAGAGGTACCATCGTGTCATGGATATGGCATGAATCGAGCATGGGATGGAAAGAACAACAAGTAAAGCGTTTGGGCTCCTTTGCACTTTCCTTGTATAATCCGCAAGCGCCGCCGGAGATGCGTGGTATGATGACCCCTATATTATCTACAGGCGGCCTCTGACGTTCAAAGGAAGTCATGCTTTTTAGGTCCCTGATTCTTCGAGAGAATTATGTCAATCCAATTTTAGCTAGATAGCCTACATGTTGAAAAGTTATTCTCAAAGTGCATTCACATAGATGGTTAGATGACCCTTGGATGTTTATTTTCAGTACTATATTGGCATGCTTCTATGTATCTTGTTATATTCCTCTGAGGACCTGGTCCATTTCCAAGTGTAGACGATCATGACTATTCGCAGGAGCATGGATCAGGACTTGCTACTTCTCTCTCTTTCGAGGAGGTCTTATCTTCGAGACTCATTGTTCATTAGATGTACTTATTTTGTTTCTCTTATATTCTAGTTGGTAGTGGATTTGTCTCCATCTAGCTATTAGTTCTTCTCGACTAGTTCATATTTGGTTTATTGACATATTTGATCATTTATTTCTTATGATTATTTTTGTGGATGAGATTTAGTTATGCCCTGTGACTTGTGATAATTATATACCACTTATGAATTATTATTCATAATACAACGTACGTATGTGTTATGGTTTTTATATATTGGACTCTCCATATACATACGACTGGCATGCTTACGTATTTCTAGTCCTACATATTTTGGGACTGGGACGTGACATGTTTTTGTGGTGGCCCATGTAGGTCGAGTTAGCCGTTTCGGTTACGTAACTGTACCGAGCGGGCTTGCACCTAGGATTAGAGTTTTAGGTCTCATTCACAATTGACTATAACTTACCTTCCTTCAAATCCGTTCTATTTAAATAATTATATCCCGCTTGATTCATGTACTTCCCTAATAGTTCCTATAGCCTTCTCCTAGAATATAGGAATCCTTGTTGTTAGGATGATAATTAGGGTAACATTCATACTAAAAATACAATTAGAAAATTGACACATCACTAAGTTTAGAATGCCTAATGAACCCTAGTATCCCTTACATGTAGATTAATTGACCATTATCCCTTGATATATTTATGAAGGACTTGAGAGTAATATAGACACTACTAGGGTTAGTTAAAAATTTGACCATATTGTTTGACCCTAGTATTGAGAAACCAATAGAAATCCAAGGTTGAATATTAGGACTAAATCTAACTTTCATAGTGATATAGTATTAAAGAACTATAAATTTATATTCTTGTCTTGATATTAGCAGAACAGTACCTTAGAAAACCAAGAGGAATGAATAGAGCATTTTCCTTGATCATACCTCGAACACAGAGATTAGCATACCACCTTTTTTCTTAGGGAACCATGATATTATCAAGAGTCTCTCTATTTTATTTTATATCTTGTTCCTCCGAAATCTTAGCGCTCACTTTTTATGCGATGGCTAAAAATTTGCCTTCATCTTTCAATTCGTGCCACCTAACCCTTCTATTTATATGCTAAGTGATTTCCTTTTATGTTAGGATATATAGTTTGCTAGGATTATAGCTGTTAATCTTGAATTTTGAAATTTTTTGCTTGGTAGTTAGAACTTGATAGTTTGAGTTATTCATTTAGATTATGATTTTATGATTATCCTTTAGTTTCAAATCAAGTAATCTATTCCACATATCTCAAAACAGGTCATATCCTCTTTCACTTGAGAGCCAGTAACTTTTTCCTTCTTAATATTAGCACTTTTGTTCTATAAACACTATGATTAAGACTTAAGATGACCATTACATATATAATGCAATAGGATACCTTAATAAGTACCAAGAACTTTTCCTCGTACACCCCAATAAGAGTTTCTACTTTATTTACAAGGACAATATTATTTTATAGAATTCCCTTAAGGCAGTTACAGTATTAGTTAATTCTTGTAAGTTTGGTAGTATGTCTCATAACCTAGTATCACATAGTCCTTTTGACCTATTAATAAAGTGTAATTGAATGACATTAACTATATGCTATCATAAGACGATAGTGTTTATCCAGACTGTAGAACTTAGAGGCCCATACCTCCATTTGGTCGACTAGAGACTTAGACAAGGAGTTAGTATGGCAACTGTAGAGGCATAACACTGGACGAGTCTCATCTTCTTGGTAAATTTAAATTATTTTATGCTTTTCACTCATCATAATCTAGTGTACTTATATTTTCTGGACTACCTCGACTTATGCTGCTATTATAGCCTAGTTTTGCAAGCTTATTCTTTTATCGAGCTTGTTTATGATATATGTATTATTGGGGCCCACTCAAATACATTTGTCTATTTAGAATTAATGTATTATGGTCTGATCAACCTTAGTGCGCTTGGTTCACCCTTCGCATGACTAATTTACGCGGATTGAGATATAGTTGACTCAGCTTGTTAGACGAATATACTTGTCCTCTAGACAGGTCAGAGCATATCATGTCAAGTACATAACTGTTCTGATATGAACATGCGAATATAAATTTACCAAAATAAGATTTCAATCCACAACTGCCCTGACAACTCTTTTTTTGAATTCTTTAATCGTCTTGAACCCCGTACTTGCATTATATCACCTCCTTCTTGAATTATTTATTGTTATTTTTCGTCTTCCCCTATTTCGAAAAGACGAACGCTCGTGCTTGGTATAAGTTTGATACACGGATAGTACTAGATATTCCCCATAGGCCAATCACATTACTTTGTGACTATCTTTTGTAATTAAGGGCACATCACATGGGATATATTTGGTGTTAAAATTTTTGAGGAATGAATAACACGATTAAATAATTTGAGAAATATTTTTCTTAAAAGTATAGTCTTGTGTGATAGAGATCGTTAAATTCTAAGTTGGGTAAAAGTTGCATTGTCAACTTGAGAATTTTTTTTTAGATTGTGACCAAGTAAGATTAGATTGAGAGATTTAAGTCATTTTAATTTTGAAAAATTTTAGAAGAATGATTAAGATGATAAGGATTTAATGAATTTTGAAATCTTGAGATTGCGAACCAAATATTTATACCTTGAGCACATGATTTAAATTTTGAATATTAGAGATTGAATCAACGATTTAAATTTTGAGGAAAAAAATAGAACTCTAAACATGAACATTGATGGATTGAATTCAAAATTTATAGTTTGATAATTTAAATTAAAAGTTAAATTTGATTGTTGGATCACCTATTTGAAATGTTGAGGATGGAAATTGAATTTAAAAATTTGAAGAGTACGAAATTCATAAGTTGAGAATATGAATAAGATTTGATTAGAATTGTTCATTATTCAAAATCTAGAGGAGATTATGATAGTTGAAAATTATGATGTAAATTTTGATGTAGGATGTCATATAGATTTGAATTAGATTTGGACGTTGATTAATTAAAAAAAATCGAGAAGAGATTACGATTGGTTAAATTTTGATTAAATAATGGTTATTTTAAATTTGAAGTAATTGCGATGGATTTGAATATATTTTGTTATTTAAATTTTTGGAAGAGATTGCAATAGACTTGCCTTATATACGAATGTGAAGGATTTAGCAAATCATGCCTTATTTTTTTAATTTTGAGGACGATTTTTTTTTAAGTTGGGTAGATTGTAAATTTCCTTACCCAAAAATATGTATCTTGTGTGTATTTTGTATTTCTTATATTTGTTTTAGATTATTTTTCAAATCAAATAAAACCTAATAATTTTATTAGGACACTTTACCGTGGATTGGACATTAATGATATATGATAGCCCCAAAATCTGTATCGTCCATCATAGGAAGTAGCCTACATGGGAGACACTACCTGTAGGATCTTTTCGTGGCACAAGAATTCGATCCCTTGGCATTAGTATGACATTAGTATAACAACCATAGATCATTGTGTTAAATATTTTGATAATTTATATATATAATTTAATTGTGGTTATTTTTTAATTCCAACTTTTCTATAATTAGTAACCCATAATTCCCCATGCCAAGTTAGGCATTTTTCTTTTTTATAGATTTGCACATTATTTACTATTACCTATTTTGTTGGATATTCATTTAATTATTTACTAAGTTAAATTGGATAATATAGTTATTTAATTTATTATAACTAGATAAATATCTAATTATTAATTATAAAATATTTTATAAAATATTTTGGGTGTAGTATTTTATTAAATCTTTACAAAAGTAAAATTTTCTAGAATTTATTTTGTGTGCAAATATTATTTTTAAATTTTTTAAGCTCATCTATATATGTAAATATATATGTTAATAAATATATAATTAATAGTAATAGTAATAGTAATAGTAATAGTAATAGTAATAATAATAATGATAATAAAATAAAAAGGAAAAGAAAAAAATAAAAGTAAAGAAATAAAAGAAAAGAAAAGAAATAAAAAGAAAGAAAAGAAAATAACAATAATAATAATAAAATACAAAATCTAAACCTAAACACTAACCCCTAAACCTAAAACTCATAATCCTAACTAACTAAGCAAAACTCATAATTCCTCCCAAACCCATGACACCCACCTACAGCAACAGACCCTCTCTCTCTCTCTCTCTCTCTCTCTCTCTCTATATATATATATATATATATATATATATATATATATATATATATAACCTAAACCCAAACCCTAACCCTAATCTCTCCTCTCCTCCACCCCCCGGCCGCCGTCGCCACCCCCTCAGCGTCGGCGACCGCCGCGCACCGGTCGGCGACCGCCGCGAAGCAGCCGCGGGCCGCCCGCGCACTGACATCAGCAGCAGTAGCGCAGTCCCGACGCCCTACTTCACGGTATTGTATCTCCCTCATCTTTGATCATTTCCTCGAGCGGTTTGTCCGTATACGTTCACAATCTAACCATCTAGTATTTTCCTTCAAGCGGGACGAGTTTTCGTGCACTGAATTGGTCAAAAAATGACCGAAAAACTGACCAAAAATAGTTCAGAATTTTGACCCAAACCCCCATGTTCACACCCAATTTGCTACCGACTCGTTTAATAATTTAAAAATCTAATTGAAGGGTTTTCTTCTCAATATAACCGAGAATTTTTTCTGTTATTTTAGTTTTTATTAATTTATTTTATTTGTTAAATTATTTGACCTCCCAAAAGACCAAAAACTTGCTATTTTAAAACTAAAATTTTGTGATACGGAGTGCATCCCGCCAAAAGGGACTGCCTTGTTACGTACCAATTGTACCGAAAGGCGTGTATGGTATATCCTGACGTGTGAGCTTTCGTGAAAGTTGATTCGGATGTGTGTGCGTGCCGGAATCAACCCGTATCCGTAAAAGTTTTCGTATCGTGACATTTGAAAAAATCTATCCCACTTTGTCTACACTAGTCGGAATACGACGAAACTTGTGCCATTGGATTTGTGGTATCACGATGGTCCTGTGACCCAAGTTTTACTTTATTCTGAGACAGTTGACCGAGCCTCCTATTCGAGGGCCCAACGGTTTAACTTTGAGGGCAAATTTGTGATCGGCTCACCGGAATCCAAAATTGGACATACCGTTGAGTTCGTATTATCGTTTAGAATTTGTTTGACCTATAATTTGTCCCATTTAGAGACATTTACCTCTGGCACATATTTCGGTGCAAAGTGGCTTATATGTGGAACCCGTTTTGATCCAAAATTACCGTTTTGCTCCTGTGTCCAAATTGGACAAGATGGTAGTGTTTTATAGCTATCTCGCTGATACCGGAGACGTTAGTGATGTTTATTTTAGCTTCCGGAGACGTTCATTCAGAGGCCATAGTTTCTGATCCTCTGTACTTGACACTTGGACGTTTATATTATGCAGCTTTATTGCCAGGCAAGTATACCTTATCATTGTACTGTGATTTACATTCCATATGGTGCATGCATTTTATTTCTGTTATTTAGTTCATATATTTTAACTGCTATATAAACTGCGCGTCCAAGAATAACTTGGGTGCAACGACGGTGGCGTCGTATTTTGTCTTTATTATATATTATGCATGTCGACCTAGTTTTACGATACCACCACATGATTTGGAGGCATCATTAGGTTTCATTGGCCGTGACATATCTGTTACACAAGTATGAGTCTCATTTAGAATACGGACTTGCGTGACGGGCTGGCCACCTGTACGTATGGGACGTACGATAGGGAATAACTGCTAATAAATTTCCATGCTAAAAGACTTAGCAGTTATTAGAGGTACCATCGTGTCATGGATATGGCATGAATAGAATGTGGGGTAGGGAGAATAACAAGTAAGCCATTTGGGCTCCTTTGCACTTTTCTTGTGTAACCCGCACGCTCCGCCGGAGATGCGTGGTATGATGACCCCTATATTATCTACAGGCGGCCTCTGACGTTCAAAAGACGTCACTTTTTAGGCTCCTAATTCTCTGTGAGAATCATGCCAATCCCATTTTAGCCAGATAGCCCATGTGTTGGAAGGTTGTTCTCAAAGTGCATTCATATAGATGGTTAGACGACCCTTGGATGTTTATTTTCAGTACTTTATTGGCATGCTTCTATGTATCTTGTTATGTCCTTCTAAGGACCTAGTCCATTTCCAGGTGTAGACGATCATGACTATTCGCAGGAGCATGGATCAAAACTTGTTACTTCTCTCTCTTTCGAGGAGGTCTTCTCTTCGAGCCTCATTGTTCATTAGATGTACTTATTTTGTTTCTCTTATATTTTAGTTGGTAGTTGATTTGTCTCCATCCAGCTATTAGTTGTCACGCCCCAGTCCCAAAATATCGAGGGACTGGACACGTTGTAATGGCCAGCAGTACGTACCGATGGACAAACCTAATTTAATGGATCCATCAGGGCATACTTAAGCTGTAGGACAACAATAAGTAGATCAAATGATATAGGTCATAGTCTATTCTAATCTCATCCACAACAGATAATCACAGATCAAAAGCTAGAATAGTTGCAAATAGAAGAAACTAACAAATCTCAATAAAAGTGTCTCGGGAAATAATCCAAGAATATGTCTGATACATCAATACAAATAGACAGGAAATAAAGCAATTGGAAATAGAAATAACTGAGTATATGAAGCCAGTACTCAGGAGAAGTCCTCTGGCACGATCTCGTCCTCAGGCTCTGGTACTGTTCCGAGAAGTGCTCCTGTTTCGTACACCTTGGGGTAGATCTTTTCGGCTATACCTGGGGACATAATCCGGATCCAGGTCCTCAGGGGACATAGCAAGGTACAAGAAAGCTCATGCCAAAATAAATGCAGTGCAGAAATAAATGAAACAATAGGGTAAGCTATATAACCATCTATGTAAAATGCAAGATGAGAGCATCACTAAAACTCAGGCTGAGCCACTACAAGCTCTGTGTCGGGGAGCCGGGTAGCAGTAATATCACTAGTAGAGTGCTCAGCTCTTATATAGAGTCTGAGGCCTCACAATAAATATAACACTAGTAGAGTACCTAGCTCTGATGTAGAGTCAAGACCTCACCATAATAAATATATATATATAAATCAGCCTGTAGCCTGTGTGTCTCTCCCCACCCAATAAAATCATACGTCTCATGTCCATGACACGCAAGATCATAGCTAATGCAACAAGTCATCTAATATCTATGAATATAATGTCTATGTCAATCCTGCATCCTACATAGAATCACCATGAATATCTCCGAAAGATTCTGTCTTATGAATAGTGTCAAGTGTCCTGGGTTCTGATGTACTTGATAAGACAAGTACGAGAAATATCGGGTCTCGGTATCCATGTCTAGATGACAATACACAACGTCGCATACGGTGTTGGCACCCGACTATTAATCAGACGCTAAGTAAAGTCACACGGTCCTGGGTTAAACAGTTACATCAAGATTATATATGTATATGCAAGAACTCAAGCAAGGTACTATAACAGGAATCACTGCGAGTTGGCAAGGTACACTTGCACGACAATGTAAAAATAAGTCAAGAAAATAAGTAGCAAATTGTAGGGTTTGGCAAGGTATACTTGCACGACAATGTAAAAATAAGTTAAGAAAATAAGTAGCAAACTGCAGGGTTTGGCAAGGTATACTTGCACGATAATATAAAAATAAGTCAAGAAAATAAGTAGCAAACTGCAGGGTTTGGCAAGGTATACTTGCTTGTGGTTCGGGCTCCAACTGTAGCTCTGGTATTCGTGAAATCTTCAGGAACGTCTTCGGATGCTGAAACAAACATTACCATCAGATCCAGAAAATATCAATCAGCTAGAAACGCCTGTCCTTGAGTCCAATTTTGACACAGGGGAGAAAATGACATTTTTGGGTCAAGGTGGGGTCCACATGTGGGCCCGCTTTGCACCGAAAAATGTGTCAGGGATAAAGTTCTCCAAATTCACCAAACTTAGTGTCAACAGGTCCAGAACGATGATACGAACCCAACGGAACTTCCATAATTGGATTCCGATGAGTCGATCACAAAATCGCCCGTCAAGTGGAGCTTATGGGGCCCACGATACGCAATTTTGTCAACGTTCACAGAATCGAAACAAACTTGGGTCACAGGACCAGCGTATCGCTACGAGTCCGATGGCGCAAGTTTTGTCTCGATCCGACGTGTATACACAAAGTTATGACGAGTTCCAGAACTGACGGATACGGGACTGTGTCCGCGGATACGCGTTGATTCCGGTGTGCACGCACATCCAAATCAACTTCTGCGAAATCCTGCACGTCCGTATCAACGGCGCGCACGTATCGGTGAAGACCGCACGCGACCAAGTCATCCCGTTTGGCGGGGTGTACTCAGTTCCGGGGTAAAACAGGGCGTTGTTTTTCTTGTTTTTGGATCGCGGTTCGCCATCACCATAGGACGCGATGTACCGAGCGGGCTGCACGGACACCGAGAGGGTCACGCAGGGTTCGCGATGCAATAGACGGAATCGAAAACGGATAAACGAGTAGAGATAAACGGGTACCTGAACAAAGCTCGAAAAACTAATCTTCCCCGTGTCCGACACGAGTACGAGGGCTGTGTCCGTGTCTGCCCTAGGGTTTATGGCTTGGGGACACTTTCGGAACTGCGGCGCTGCGGCTAGGGCTGGGGGAGGCCGGGGAGCGGAGGCGGGTGTCATCGGCAGTGGCGCTCGAGGGACGGCGGCGCTGAGCGGCACGGCGGGCCGGAGTCGGGCTCGGGGTCGGGTGCTGCCAAGGGAGAAGGAGGAGGAGGAAGGGGGAGGTTGGATCGGGGCAGCTGCGGGGAGGCGGCTGTGCGGCGGAGCTGGGCGAGAGGAGGCGGCGTGCTGGGTTGGCGCTCGAGCGGTGGTCGGGGGTGGATCAGATGGCCGGAGGGGACTTAAGGGGGGGTTTAAATAGGGGGAAGAGGAAGTCGGGGCTCCGGGTGAGGCGGGCCGAGGGCGGAGACGCGGGGCGCATGGCGACGTGCGGAGCGGTGCGAACGGCGCTGCCGGCGGATTCGGCGGTGGACGCGGGGGGGGGGGGAGGGGGAAGAATGGGTCAGGGGGAGCTGGGAAGAAGCGGGTCGTGTTCTCGGGTTCGGGCAGGTGCGGGTGGACCCGACCCGACCCGCTAGGCCGGTCGGACCGGTCCGGTTCAGCTGGACCGGGTTCAGCCGTTCAGGCCGGTTTGAACCCGGTTCAGCCCGGTTCGGTTGGGTATTTTAAATTAATTAATTAAAAATAGTTTTTGGGTCTTTAAAAATATTTTTGGGGTACAATAAATTCCCAGAAAATTATCCTAAGTCAAGTTTTTTATTTTACACCCAAAAATATTATTTCCATAATATTTTAATATATTTTAAAAATATTTAATTTTATTTAATGCCAAAAATACCTTGTTTTAATTAGCAAAAATTCTCGAAAATCACAGAAAATTCTGCAAAAACCAGTTTTAAAAATATTGAAAAATCAGGGGGTTTACAATCTACCCCCCTTAAGAGGATTGCGTCCTCACAATCAAAGAATAACCAGTCAACAGAGATGACATGGTTGCAAGCATTATTCGAAATACATCACAAGATACTTAGGGAAAATTTTGTTTTCCTAAGGATGAAAGTTATGCACTTTCCAGAGTAAAAATCTAGTTAAGGCAAGAGAACTGTAACTTTTTAAAAAAACTAGATTATTATTTACAAGTTCCAATTTACTAGGTTGGGGCTGAGGTCACGAACCAATATGCACGAGCTAAAACAATACTAGAAACGGTATCTATGAATCACTTACGCGCATTAGCTACTCCAAGAGTCTGCACGTCCTGCAAAGTCATCGCGTAAGCTTGTCCGCGTCCTTGAGGTGGTGCCCTCTGCTGTTGCTGGGCTTGCTGGAAGAGTGATGCTTGAGGTGCCAATGGTGGCCTCGGCTGATATCTTCCCGGTGCTGGTAAGGCTTCTCGGTTAATCGTCGGTGTTTTTCCTTGATGCGTTGTGCAATCTCTGGTAAAGTATTGTCTGGATCCCCAAATTAAGCACATTCCCAGCTTACGTCGGCATTCTTTTTCAATATGGCCTATCTTGCCACAGTAGTAACAAGTAGGAAGGAATGAGGCTCTTGGTGCTGCTCTCGGTGGTGGATTTATTTGTTGACGCTTTGCAGACTCCTTTTGTGCTGCTCTGGTTGGTGCGGATGTGGAAGGCCGCTTGAGGCGAGACTCTCTCCTGGTGACGCGTTCCATGCGTCGGGCTGCAGCGAGGACGTCCGAGTAAGAGGTAGGTACGACGGATCCGATCAGTCTCTGTAGCTCAAAGTTTAGTCCGTCGAAGAACTTCTCAGCCTTCTCTTTTTCCGTCGGGATCAGGGTTGGGGCGAAGCGACTCAGACGAATAAATTTCGCGTTGTACTCTTCCACCGACATATTGCCTTAGATAAGGCGGTTGAACTTGTCTCGGAGTTCTGATTGTGCGATAGCCAGAATGTACATCTCCTGAAAGAGTCTGGAGAACTCCTCCCAAGTGACTCGTCTGGTCCGAGTCGTGTCTTCTCAGATAACCACCAGTGGTGCGCATTGCCTGTCAATTGCATTCTGACGGCAGTTATCCAACGTTCCCGTGGAAGCTCAGCTGCTTCTATTTGATGCCGAATGTTGGTGAGCCATTCATGAACTTCTGTGGGCTCCTCCTTGCCAGAAAAAGTGCGGGGCTTCAGTTGGCGGAAGTCAGTGATAGAGCCCGTCGATGGCCGTCGAGCTGGTAGATTGGCCTGCTCCAGTGCAGTTACTATGCTGCTCCTCAAGAAATCAGCCTTGCGACGCTGAGACTCGTATTAGACCTATTGCTGGGCTTGCATCATCGCGTAGATCATTTAGAATATCTGTTGCCCGTCAATCGGCTGTCCTTGTGGGAGTACGGGCATTGGTGGAACGAACTACGGCGGAGGTAGGATGTCATCACGCCGAAATTTGGAGGTAGGTTGACCTGCCTGCTGGCTCTGTTGAGTTGATGGAACTCCACCGATTGGTGTCACTTCGTCGTCATAGGTGACACTTGTAGCCTATGGTGTTCCTGCGGGAGTCTCGTCGCACACTTGTGAATCCATTGCCCTGCATCCAAAATAAACTATAAGAAGCATACAGAAGAATCAAGGCAGGATGCAAGTAAATTATTTTTGAAGTTGATATAGAGATCAAGAACGATTCAAGCAAGTGGATGAGATCCTAAAACTTATCCTATTTTTATTGCAGGCCTGTTCGGTCCCTAAGTTGAAACCGAACAATTTAGTCGTAGACCTGCATGGGCCACCACAAAAACTATGTCACGCCCCAGTCCCAAAATATCGAGGGACTGGACACGTGGCAATGGCCAGCAATATGCACCGATGGACAAACCCAATTTAATGGATCCATCAGGGCATACTTAAGCTGTAGGACAACAATAAGTAGATCAAATGATATAGGTCATAGTCTATTCTAATCTCATCCACAACAGATAATCACAGATCAAAAGCCAGAATAATTATAAATAGAAGAAACTAACCAATCTCAATAAAAGTGTCTCGGAAAACAATTCGAGAATATGTCTGATACATCAATGCAAATAGACAGGAAATAAAGCAACTGGAAATAGAAATAACTGAGTATATGAAGCCAGTACTCAGGAGAAATCCTATGGCACGATCTCGTCCTCAGGCTCTAGTACTGTTCCGAGAAGTGCTCATGTTCCGTACACCTCGGGGTAGATCTCTTCGGCTATACCTGGGGACATAATCCGGATCCAGGTCCTCAGGGGACATAGCAAGGTACAAGAAAGCTCATGCCAAAATAAATGCAGTGCAGAAATAAATGAAACAATAGGGTAAGCTATATAACCATCTATATGAAATACAAGATGAGAGCATCACTAAAATTCAGGCTGAGCCACTACAAGCTCTGTGTCGGGGAGCCGGTAGCAGTAATATCACTAGTAGAGTGCTCAGCTCTTATATAGAGTCTGAGGCCTCACAATAAATATAACACTAGTAGAGTACCTAGCTCTAATGTAGAGTCAAGGCCTCACCATAATAAATACATATATAAATCAGCCTGTAGCCTGTGTGTCTCTCCCCATCCAATGAAATCACACGTCTCATGTCCATGACACGCAAGATCATAGCTAATGCAACAAGTCATCTAATATCTATGAATATAATGTCTATGTCAATCCTGCATCCTACACAGAATCACCATAAATATCTCAAGAAGATTCTGTCTCATGAATAGTGTCAAGTGTCCTGGATTCTGATGTACTTGATAAGACAAGTACGAGAAATATCGGGTCTCGGTATCCATGTCTAGATGACAATACACAACGTCGCATACGGTGTTGGCACCCGACTATTAATCAGACGCTAAGTAAAGTCATACGGTCCTGGATTAAACAGTTACATCAAGATTATATATGTATATGCAAGAACTCAAGCAAGGTACTATAACAGGAATCACTGCGAGTTGGCAAGGTACACTTGCACGATAATGTAAAAATAAGTCAAGAAAATAAGTAGCAAACTGCAGGGTTTGACAAGGTATACTTGCACGACAATGTAAAAATAAGTCAAGAAAATAAGTAGCAAACTGCAGGGTTTGGCAAGGTATACTTGCACGATAATGTAAAAATAAGTCAAGAAAATAAGTAGCAAACTGCAGGGTTTGGCAAGGTATACTTGCCTGTGGTTCGGGCTCCAACTGTAGCTCTAGTATTCATGAAATCTCCAGGAACGTCTCCGGATGCTGAAACAAACATTACCATCAGATCCAGAAAATATCAATCAGCTAAAAATGCCTGTCCTTGAGTCCAATTTGGATATAGGGGCGAAAATGATATTTTTGGGTCAAGGTGGGGTCCACATGTGGGCCTGCTTTGCACCGAAAAATGTGTCAGGGATAAAGTTCTCCAAATTTGCCAAACTTAGTGTCAACAGGTCCAGAATGATGATACGAATCCAACGAAACTTCCATAATTGGATTCCGATGAGCCGATCATAAAATTGCCCGTCAAGTGGAGCCTATGGGGCCCACGATACGCGATTTTGTCAACGTTCTCAGAATCGAACCAAACTTGGGTCACAGGACCAGCGTATGGCTATGAGTCCGATGGCGTAAGTTTTGCCTCGATCCGACGTGTGTACACAAAGTTACGACGCGTTCCAGAACTGACGGATACGGGACGGTGTCCGCGGATATGCGTTGATTCCGGTGTGCACGCACATCCAAATCAACTTCTGTGAAATCTTGCACGTCCGTATCAACGGCGCGCACGTATCGGTGAAGACCGCACGCGACCAAGTCGTCCCGTTTGGCGGGGCGTACTCAGTTCCGGGGTGAAACAGGGCATTATTTTTCCTGTTTTTAGATCGCGGTTTGCAATTACCACAGGACGCGATGCACCGAGCGGGTTACACGGGCACCGAGAGGGTCACGCAGGGTTCGTGATGCAACAGACGGAATCGAAAATGGGTAAACGAGTAGAGAGAAACGGGTACCTGAACAAGGCTCGAAAAACCAAACTTCTCCGTGTCCGATAGTGTCCGACCCGAGTCCGAGGGCTGTGTCCGTGTCTGCCCTAGGGTTTAGGGCTTGGGGACACTGCCAGAGCTGCGACGCTGCGGCTAGGGCCGGGGGAGGCCGGGGAGCGGAGGCGGGTGTCATCGGCGGCGGCGCTGGAGGGGCGGCGACGCTGAGTGGCACAGCGGGCCGGAGTCGGGCTCGGGGTCGGGTGCTGCCAAGGGAGAAGGAGGAGGAGGAAGGGGGAGGCCGGCTCGGGACAGCTACGGGGAGGCGGCTGTGCGACGGAGCTGGTAGGGAGGAGGCGGCGTGCTGGGGCGGCGCTCGAGCGGTGGTCGGGGGTGGATCAGATTGCCGGAGGGGACTGAACAAGGGGGTTTAAATAGGGGGAAGAGGAGGTCGGGGCTCCGGACAAGGCGGGCCGAGGGCGGAGACGCGGGGCGCGTGGCGACGTGCGAAGCGGGCGGGCGGCGCTGCCGGCGGATTCGGCGGTGGACGCTAGGGGGAAGAACGGGTCAGGGGGAGCTGGGAAGAAGCGGGTCGGGTTCTCGGGTTCGGGCGGGTGCGGGTGGACCCGACCCGACCCACTAGGCCGGTCGGACCGGTCCGGTTCAGCTGGACCGGGTTCAGCCGGTTCAGACCGGTTTGAACCCGGTTCAGCCCGGTTCGGTTGGGTATTTTAAATTAATTAATAAAAAATAGTTTTTGGGTCTTTAAAAATGTTTTCGGGGTCCAATAAATTCCCAGAAAATTATCCTAAGTTAAGTTTTTTATTTTACACCCAAAAATATTATTTCTATAATATTTTAATATATTTTAAAATTATTTAATTTATTTAATGCCAAAAACACCTTGTTTTTAATTAGCAAAAATTCCCGAAAATCATAGAAAATTCTGAAAAAACCAGTTTTAAAAATCTTTAAAAATCAGGGGGTTTACATTTGTTCTTCTCAACTAGTTCATATTTGGTTTATTGACATATTTGATCATTTATTTCTTATGATTATTTTTGTGGATGAGATTTAGTTATGCCCTGTGACTTGTGACAATTATATACCACTTGTGAATTATTGTTCATAATACAGCGTACGTATGTGTTATAGTTTCCATATATTGGAGTCCCATATACATACGGCTAGTATGCTTACGTATTCGTAGTCCTACATATTTTTGGACTGGAGCGTGACACCAGGTAACATAAAAGAACATATTATAGGATATAGGTCAGGAACTTGTATAGGTGAAACCTGGGTTCCTTATCTATTACTTGGAGATACCTCAGGATAGGCAGTATCGGTGATTATAGGAAGGACTAATGATATTACAAGATTTTTTTTCTATTTAGGATACTTATTGGGGGATACTAACTTGAAGTTCCTTATTGTAGATCATGCCTCGATTCCTGCCTTATGCCAAACTAGAAAATAGTAGCCACAGTCTAGATAATTATTACCATTTTACAAAAAAAAGTGGCAACTGGCACACAAACAGATGATAAGGGCCTATGGAGTACACTCCGAGATCAAATACCCGATAGTATCATATCTTAGTGATGAAAAAGAATTATTCTTCAATAGGACAAATTGTTATATACTTATTAAGGCTCGACCATTTGAGGATCCAGATCCCGATAGAAATGACTACAATGGAACTTTGGAAGAATGGAAGAATTCTCACCCGGAAGCAACTATCATCAAAATACGAGAGATGATAATTTAAGTATATAAGTTAGGAAGGAAAGAAGTGTGAGAATGTAAATAGTATGTATATATGTATGTACGCCTATGTGTAAGATGACCAGCACCCCTAGCAGCATATTTTGTATCACATTTTGGTTATGAGTGAATGAAATATGCTTCTTCCTTATCCATTTGTCTTTATTTTTCTCAAATCACTATTGTTCAATATTCTTACAACTTATAAGATCCTTCTTTATCTTTGAATCTCCGGACCATTCCTGAGAAATTGCATTTAAATTTTTTAGGACAATGTCTAATCACGATCAATCCCATGCTTCATCATCACAAACTCAGTCTGAACCATCTATTAAGGATATGTACGAATTATTCTAGCAGGTCCTGGAATCTAACAGCCAACATGCAAATACGGCTCAAGCCACAACCGCCACAATGTTGAAATACATGCGAACATCTGTCAATTCTAGAGATGGTTCACTAAAGAATTTAAGAAACCCTAATCCTCCCAAGTTTAAAGGAACAAAAAGTCCGATCAAAGTCGAACAGTGGATTAGAACCATAGAAGGACTGTTAAAAGCAGCAAAAGTTAATCCTGAGGATATGGTATCTAAGATCCGAATCCAGTTGAAAGATATTGTTGAGCACTGGTGGAGTGCAAAACACCCAGAGGATTCGGAGGATAAAATAACTTGGGGAGAGTTCAAGAAGAAGTTTGAAGGAAGATTCTTTCCGAAATTGGCTAAAATCGAGTTAGAACGACAGTTCACTCAGTTGAAGCAAGGAAAGGTCACGATAGACGAGTATATTGCAGAATTTTTCAGGCTAAGTCATTTTGCTTCAAGTCTGATAACCGATAAGGAAACCAAGGTATCTAGATTCCTGGAAGGATTGGGGAGCCAACTAAAGAGCAGAGTTGTCTCATATCAGTGTCGAACCTATCCAGAAGTGACTGAAGCTGCAAAGAACCAGGAAAGGATGCTGAATGAAGAGCAACCATTTCAGTCTCAAACTCAGAAGAGGACTTTGGAGATAGGAGTTTCATCCTCAAGGAACCCATGGCAAGGATCATCCAAACGTCCTCAAGTTGGTAATTCAGGAATACCACTTATCAGTAATTATTGTCAAAAGTTTGGACACTTAAAGAGAAATTGTAGGAAGTTCCTAGGACTTTGTTTAAGATGTGGATCAGCAAATCACCAAGCTGGTCAGTGTCCACAATAATCAACCATAGGACCAATAATGCAAAACCCACATCAGGAACTACGACCCATGTTTTGAGGGAATAATATCAGGCACGTACTTCAAGGAAATGGTCCTCGACCTCTGATACAAGCACCGGTACCTCAAGTAATGTTGACTTATGGGAACCAACGAAGACCACCATTCGCATCCCAAGCCTACCAATTTCAACAAGCTCAGAAGGCAAAGCAGCCTCAGACTAGAAAGAAGAAGCAAGGACAAGCATTCATGATGGAGGCTGATGAAACGGAACTAGGTGGGAAAGTAGTGACATGTACTATCCTAGTTTTAGCTTGTCCAACATCAGTATTATTTAATTTTGGGGCTACCCATTCATTTATAGTTTCTGCATTTATAGCTCTACATGAATTAGAATCTCAGCTATTACTTAAGAAATTAAAATTCTTATGGGTAATGGATCAATAGTAGTTAGTCGAGTTTGTATAGCATGTTTAGTTAAGCTAGGTGCAACGCTTATAGCTAAGAAGATATACCCAAATAAACAAAGAGGAATTGGCTGCGTTAAACAAGCAAATAAAAGAATTACTATCAAGGGGTTTATTCAGCCCAGTGCTTCGTCATGGGGTGCACCAGTACTATTTGGGAAAAAGAAAAACGGGATCCTACGACTGATAATTGATTTTAGAGCCTTAAATGAGGTAACAAAAAAAATCCCTTACCCTGAATTGATGAACTATTTGATCAATTAGGAGAAACCAAGGTATTCTCAAAGATGGATTTGAGATCTGGGTATCAACAAATAAAGGACAAAACGAGGATGTTTAGAAAATAGCTTTAGAACTCATTATGGACATTACGAGTTTCTAGTTAACTAATGCTCCTGTTATATTATAAATCTGATGAATTGAATATTCTAACAATATTTGGATGAATTTGTAATAATGTTCATCGATGACATTCTCATATATTCGAAAAATGAGGAGGAACAATCAGATTTGGGACTCGAGGAAAGCTAAGTCCAAGATATATTGGACCATTTGATATACTAGAGAAGACGAAAGAGTATCTTACAAGCTGGCACTACCCCCAACGCTAGAAGGAGTACATAATGTATTCCATGTGTCCCAACTCCGAAGATATGTACCGGATCTAAATCATATATTAGATCATTCGAAAATCACTATCGGACCCACTCTACGCATCGAGCAACGACCTGTTGGAATCTTGGATCGTAGAGACAAAATACTTCAGAATCGGATTATTCTATTAGTTAAGTAGCTTGGAACATGGACTCTCCAGGAGAATCAACTTGGGAGAAGAAAGAAGACATGCGAAACCAGTATCGGTATTTATTTACTAACAAAGGTTAGTTATCGTTTTAATTGTTAATTTAAATTCCGATGACAGAATTTCTCCAAGGAGGGTAGAGTATCATAACTGCTATTTTATTTTTTTATTTACGTACTAATTATTCCTATTTTATTTGATATATATATATATATATATATATATATATATATATATATATATATATATATATATATATATATATATATATATAGTTAGGTTTATGTGAATATCAATTTATAAATTTGACTTTATCAAATTCTTGGTTTGTGAGGGGGGCTTAATGATAAAACCCAAACAAGGGGTGGGGGGGGGGGGGGGGGGGGGGGAGAAACCATCAACCCACCGCAACTTCCCTTGACTCACCCCTCTTGACTCACCACATGTATTCACCCCTCTTCTTCTTCATTTCCAATGGAACACATGTTTCCATTTTTCTTCTCCTTCCCTTCCCCAAGAGACCTAACCTCATATATTAAAATCCATTACCAGCACCCATTCTCTTCCTCAACCTCAATCTCTCTTCATCTCCTTCCTCCTTCCTCTTCTCAAGCAACTACTATTGCTGCTACTGTGTCTACTACTGCTGCAGCTGCTGCCGCCCGCTGCCTGCCGCGGTGCCGCCCGCCACGCCACACGCCGCCAGACACCGCCTGCCACTGGACCATGCATCCCCGCCGGCCTCCTCACCTGATACTCTTACAACTCCTCCTCCCTCTTCCCAAACCTAGGTACATCTCCATTTCTTTTCCTAATTTTCTTCTAAATTCAATTTAGAATATAGCTTAATCTTAAAAACTCCTTGGAATGGGAATATAGGAAGGAGTCAAGGATCAATTTGGGAACTTTTGGAAGAACCCTAGGTTGCTCAAGCAAGGCAAGTCCTCAACCCAATTGCTCTATTTTCCATTCTAAATTTATTATTAGTACTTGATTCATATAATAGTTTAATTTTGGAACTGATTTTATACATGTGTGGAGATCAAATAAAATTTGGGTATTAGAATTTTGAATCTAAGGTTAGGACACAAAATGAATATGTGGACACAATACATGGACACAAATACTTCAATATATATATATATATATATATATATATATATATATATATATATATATATATATATATTGTGTGAAAGAAAAAAAAATCATAGGACACAAGATGGGTTGTTGATAGTTAAAGATATTTAAGATGACATGATGCTAATTGGTTTTGCACACAACTAGTGTACAAATATATTCATATGTGATTCATTAATATATCCTTAAAATATAGCCTAAATACTGATTAAGACGAATTTAGAGATATTTTTTTCTAAATAGTTGTGTCATAAAGCTAGCCTTATAATTATAGGATATTATGAATTTTATGGAACCTTATATTTAGATGTACACTTGAGGTTATAGAGGATGGAAATAAAGAGTGTCGGCGAGTTACAGCTAACTCAAAACAAATATATATATATATATATATATATATATATATATATATATATATATATATATATATATATATATATATATATATATATATATATATATATATATATGGAATTACTGGCTTGGACCAAATTAGAATACATGAGTGAAATCTATAAGAAGAAACAAATAAAATAGTATTTTCTCCAATATCTTTGGACTCCTACAAATACATTATAAGAAGAGGTTGTATATGGGAGAATTTTCTGACAGTAGCAGTAAATGGGAACTCCATAATATGTGCTATATAAGTAGGCCCTCCCTCCACCTGTCATTACTAAGATATATCCAACCGCAAGCCTATTCGAAGAAATCTAGAAAATATCCCTTATATTATAATTTAGTTAAGGTTTAAATCAAGAAGTATTATTTTATAACACCTGGACACATAGTTACATGGGTTTGATATAGACTATTTTAATTTAAGGTTAGAATTATTCTAAGGACAAATTACATGTATTCTATTTTAGCAAATAGAGTTGTATTTAGGAAACATCAACTCGATTATCCAATTGATATTGTTAAAATTAGTATTTACACATTGGGATTTAATACTTGGATATCCTTGATAACTAAAGTCTTATATAAGAATGCTAACTTGGTAATTGTATAGATTTTTAGAATTCATGGATTCGATTTTTATTGCCTTTCTAACGAAATGTGATTCCTGGATTTGAATAGTGTGAATACAACAGCAAATGCGAATAAATAAAATAAATAGCATGCTTGCCAAGTAAGATAAGTTTTTACTTGATTTTATTTACCTGCGCGTGTACCGGTGTTGAGGGATTGCTCCACCGAAGGGGTCGGCGTACCCCAAGGGAATTCTACGGAGGGTTGCTCCGGGTCTTATATATATAAACTGTTAAATTCCTGGAGTCCGAAATACAAAGGAGACTGCCGAAATTTTTTAGAATTTCGGGAGTTAACCAAATTTTGATATCCAAAAATATTATCGATATTCCTAACCCTAAACTTTAGTTAATATATATAATTTAGTGATGGACCACGGACAACTTTAATTCAATTTTAATCAGGGGACGATTAGCAAGAGTCCATGATACGTAAGACACGGACACAAAGCCACACAACCAAAATCAAAATGTAGATTCCTGATATTCTGCTCTGTATAAGTTAAAAGAGAATAATATTTCCTGAAATTTGTGTCCTAGTATTTAAATTATCCTAAAATTGAGTCAAGATAAAAATATTTGATACCTGCCTCCTTGATTATGAATGAGATGGAAAACCTGTATTCTATTATATCTTGAGAATATATTTTTGCATATTGATGGTAAATATGATATACAGAGCAGAAACTTAATGCAAAATAATAGAATAGGAATTGTTTGTAGATTTATTTTAGAAAGTATTGGGTGGGGGAGAACAACTTGAATACCACCTACGAAATTTCACAACATAATATTAATACATAGCTGATCAGCAATTAAGCTCTTTCGTAAGGCCTTATGAATTGAGTGTGTGAGGCTTAGCTCACTTACCTGTTTAAGCCCATGAGAGGCATGGCCGGATTATAACACCGTGCCACCCAGTTTAAGTTACCTGTTTAAGCCAATGAGAGGCAGGACCGGATTATAACACCGTGCCATCAAGTCAGAGTTAATTGTACCTGAATATAAATACACCTATTTCAATTTAAAACATCGAATGGGTGAATTAAGAATTAATTGTTAAGCCCATGAGAAGCAGGGCCGGATTCTAAGCATCGTGCCACCAAGTTACAGCCTGATCCCTGGTGTACGAGATTGTTGGCGGAAAACTAGTTAAAGTGGTTATTTAAAAAGTTGTTCTTCAATTTGCATCATCATTTAGGAAAATTATTTGTGTATTGTGGTAGTGACATAGGGATTTGTATTGCTTGAATTGTTAGACACTATGAATACTAGTTTAGGTGTTCGAGTCGTAGGCACAATTATATAATTCACTCTCCTACTCCCTATACAAATGTTATTCCTTCCGTGCCTTACTATCATATTTTTATTTTCTTACCGTTCTTGACCGAGGACTTGCTGTTGTTCTGACAACCTAATATTGTTCACTAGGGGAAGACGAAGTATATAGAGAGATGTTACCCCTTTATGACGTAGACGAAGTCGAGAAATAATCTTCAAGTGGTTTCTAGAAAATACAGCACACATTATTTTGTAGGTGAAACTATGTAAATTAAGGAGATGCTGTTGTAAAGACTTGTACAGTTGTACCTTAATCTGTATTGTATAATTATAGTTTGTAGTAATGAAGTATTTGGTATGCCTTGCATTTTATCCTAGAATTATACAGGCGACAATCGCTGATACGGGTATGGTAGTATTCGTATGGGGCATAGCCTGGAGATGTAGTTACGTACCCGGCTTACTATATCTTGGGAAGCGGGGCACGACAATGCCAAATTACCAAACTACCCCTAATTGGAAAAGTGAGGGTGACATGAAGGAATCCTTCGTCAAATGTTGAAATTGAGTTGTCGGAACCTACCATTCCCGAGGATAGAGGAGAAAGCGTCTGAAGGACGCACATTCCAGTTGGAAGCAAGATTACAAGATGACAAAGGATTGCAGAGTATGCGCACAAGGGGCAGACCTTGGCGCATGAAAGACCTTGGCGTATAACAAGACTTGGCGCATTGCAGGCGCATGAAAGACCTTGGCGTATAGCAAGACTTGGCACATTGCAGCGCATTCGAGGTCTTAGCGCATTTGAAGTCTTAGCGCATGGCAGAACTGGGTGCATAGTATCTCAAGGTGCATGATGGTCTCATCGCATACATGACTTGCATGGTGTCTTATGCGCATAGATTGGCTCATAGAGGCTTATGCACATGGATTGGTGCAGGGGGGCTTATGCGCATGGATTGGCGCATGGTTGCCTATGCACATGAAGGTCACTCCACTATACAGGACTTGACGCATGGCTGAAATTGGAACTTGACAGTAGAACCAATCTGAACCAATATAACAAGGCACAACTAAACTTGGTTCTTTTGATTACTTAACTTGGTTGCTATGATTGTGCAGTTTAAGTCCTATGGCGCGGTTGCTGACCAATGGATGGAAACTGGTGCATCTAGCCACATGTGCTTTAGGAAGAGCTGTTGATCAAGGTCAAAACTTTCAGTAGTGAAGGTCTTGATGGCAAGCAAGGATCAAGCAAGGATATGGGAATTGGGACAATAGTTCTGAACTTCGAGAAGTTACAGTCAAAGGAGTGCGTGTATCAACGTACCAGTTATTACCAAAGACCTAATCTCAGGAAGTATGTTGCAGACTTGAAAGTGAACATCCATAGTCGCTAGATGATATCTTGGCAGGAGACATATTTTTGAACAAGTTTTCAGTATCAAATGGATCTTCGAGCTTCTGCTTATAAGAAAAGTCTCATTGTAAGAGTTGTGGAACCCCAGACTGGGACATGTACTTCGTACTGCAAGATGTCTAGTCTAGAATTTATCTTCAAATATGGGGGTAAGGAGGTAGGGAAGTGTAAGGTCTGTGAGCAGACAAAGATCATAAGAAATCCGTTCAAACTGGTACACTGAAGTACAATTCTTCTAGAGTTGGTTCACTCAGATATATGTGACTTCAAGCAGTTCTTCACAAAGGCCAAGAGGAAGTACTTCATTACTTTCGTCGATGACTACTCGAAGTAGGTGTTCGTCTATATGCTCAAGCCAAAGGAAGAAGCATTCGAGAAGTTCAAGGAGTGCAGGGTTGAGGCTGAACATTAAATGGGGCAACAACTCAAGAGACTCAGAAGTGATCAAGGCGGAGAGTATAGATCTATTAAAATCGTATCTTCTGCAAAGAACATGGAATTGTCAATGAGACAACTGCTTTGTATTTTTCTCAATCAAATGTAGTAGCTGAAAGGAAGAACAAGACGTTGACAAAAATAATGAACTCAATGTTGTTGACTGTGGGTCTTCCAAACTATTTATGGGGAGAAGTTGTGCTGACAGCTACATTCATTCTGAACATAGTGCCATACGCAACTTCCGATGTCACTCATCAGGAACTCTGATTCAGAGTCAGACTCAACTTGAACATCATTCGAGTGTGGGGGTGTCTGGCATCTGTGAAGCTTCCAGAATTGAAGATTCAGAAGCTGGAATCGAGGACTATGAAGACAATCTTTAAGGGTGATGTTGAGAAGAGTGATGCTCGAAAATTTCTTGATATCGAATCAAATTATTTCATTGAATCTTGCGACGCAAAACTCTTCGAAGATAAATTTCCAAGGCACATGAACATTGTTATCGCAGATATTCTGAAAAATAGTGTGGGTGCACAGGAGACTAAAGCTTCCAACGAAGATGTAGTCTAAGAAGAAGTTGTTATTCCATCGACAACAATCGAACCAGAACTCATAGAGCTGGTGTCTAAGCGAGTGAGGAGAGTGAAAGACTGCGGAGAAGATTTTGTCACCTATCATGTGGAAGTATATCCGCTTACCTATGATGAGGCGATAAAGACCAATGATACTGTTTTCTAGAGAGAGACTATAAGTAATGAGTATGACTCAATAACCTCCAACCATACTTAGGTGTTGGTCAATCTACCTGAAGGAGCTAAACGAATCTGATCTCTATCAGATCTTCAAGTCGATGAAGATGAAAGCAGATAGAACAGTTGAGTTCAAGATAAGGCTATTTGCCTAGGAATTTTCTCAGACAATAGGGAATTGAGTTCTTTGGCACTTTGATGAGGGTGTCATAGATAAGGATGATGATTACCGTAGCTTCTACTCACAAGCTGATTATTTATCAGATGATGGGAAGACATCAAGTCTTGAATGAAGACAGATATGAGAGATTCACGAACAACAGTCAAAATTATTGTCATTCAGGTTTGAAGACAGTCTGCGAGTTGATGATATCTCGATACGGCCTGAAGCAATTTCCAGGATGTGGCAGCATAAGTTCGACCAGTCATTTACTCAAAGTTTTTGCAGGATCAGCAAGACGGACAAGTGTGTGTACACAAAGTTTACCGATAATGGAGGAGTCATCGTTTGTATCTATGTGGACGACTTGCTAGTTCCAGTTATGGATATGGAAGTTTTACTAGAACAAATATGTCATTTTTGTCTAAACTCAGGACATGGGATTGCGAAAGTCATCCTGAAAATATAAGATAATCCGGATGCCAGGTGGGCTTGCTTAGTCACAAGCACTCAGCATGAAATGTTGATCACACGCTTTGGGTATCAGGGACGATACTCTTCGGGTGTGACATAAATATGAAGCCAAATCCAAGAAAAAGCGTTAGACAGTTGGTGTACTCGAGCATTATCAGGTGAATGATTCAAGCTGCGTGTACCACCAGGCCTGACATAGCTTTTGTTGTAGGGATGCTGAGTCAGTTGACAAGCAGTATATATGTTGAACACTGAAAGTTGTAAAAAGAGTCGTCAGAATTCTCAGGAGAACTCAATAGTATATCCTGTGCTACAACAGTTCTCCAGATATGAAGGAAGGCTTCGGTGATGCCAGTTGGTGCTCGGGAAAGAAGAGTGAAAGAACCACATGAGGACGTGACTTCTCCAGCGGTAGTACTGCTATATCGTGGAAGTCGAAGAAGCAGTATTTACTCTCAGAGTTTTTTGTATTATCAAGCTGCAACAAGTAAAGCAGAATAGCTCTGGAAGCTCTCAGATGATCTTCCTATGGTTAGTACGCAGATTTGGGTGATACCGACATACTGAGAAAACCAAAAAGCTGCAGCAGTGGCATATGTTCATCTCTTCAACAGTTTGAAGAGAACTATGTGCATAGAACACATGATACTGAATGAGCACAGATTGCGTGGATCATTATAGTGCTTTAATGATAGGAGTCAGGCAAATCTGGCAGATCCGTTCATGATAGGCTTCAAGGGCCAGTACAAGACACTGAATGAGCGCAAGTAGCGTGGATCATTACAGTGTTTAATGATCAAAGCCAGAAGGGACTGGAAGATCCGTTCATGTAAGGCCTCCAGTGCCAGCTGATCCCAAGAACTATAAAGGAGGGTAGTACTCCATGTTACAGTGGCGTGATACCACAAGAGGAACTGAACCTCGACTTCGGGTCATGTCACAATGCCGTAACACCGCATATAGTCAATAACATAGCATATATGGGCTTGAAGGACCTCTGATATTGTCTTTGTAATTATACCATTTAGTTTTATGCTTTTAGTTCAAAGAGAAATCTACTAGGCATCTAGCTATTGGTTCAAGGGAGGACCATTGACTAGGAGAATATCAGGAATAGTGGATAGTCTTTAGAGATATTGAGGGATTACAGACCCAGAACCACTGTTGTCTACTCCTTGTTCTTTGTGAAGAATAATTTTCTGTGGAAGGATGGCTTTGACGCCTTAATGAGTTCTCGGGTAGAGTGAATGTCCGGTGTGCTTTGTAGGAAGCACGTAGTATCAGCACTACAAGGGACTGTGATCCCATGCTACAGTGACGTGACACCATCAAGAGGTACAAGTTATAAATCCTCGGCATTAAGTCATGTCACAGCGGCGTAGCACCGTACATAGCCAGGTAGCCTAATGTTGTAGAATTAAGAGTGGTAGGCAACACTACAAAGAGGTCGATGATCTCATGTTACAGTGGTGTGACACCACAGAGGTAAAAGATATAAATCCTTGGCGGAAAGCCATGTCACAGTGGCATAATACTACAAGAAAGTGCAAGGCTTCGTGCTGGGTAGTTTGGCACAACAAAGAGGGAGTGAACCTCATGCTACAGTGGATGACACCACATGAGGGAGTGAACCTCGGTAAAAGGCCATGTCATAGCAGCGTAGCACCACAAGAAAGCGCAATGCTTCATGCCAAGGACTCTTTAAGAACTCACATATATTGTATGGAAAGAGATACAGGCCGTCTCTTGAGAAAATATTTATAGACAACCAAAATACATACACCGAAATCAGGCATGCACAGGGCCTTCAATGTGCAATCGGAAGCACAGTTGATGTCATTGTGTGAGTGAGAAGAATAACAACTATGGTGCAAAATTCAAGGCTTAGTTCATTCTTGTATCATACTATTATTTTGACCCATGCAGGAAAATTCAAGTCAAAGCGACATCTATCCTAATGCATGATGGACAGTCACTGTGAGGAACGCTCAACCGATATATTAAGATATGTGGAAGATTGTTGGTGTTTTTGCCTTTGGACAATATAAGATAGTCTCATATTGGCTACACCACCAAGTGGGTATCTCAATATAATGCTTTGCTTGTGTTGAGATGTGCACATGGGGTATGGTGAGGAACATGGGTGCCATGTTGGGGTATTTTATTAGGATGAAGAAGGATTAACTCCTTAATGAAAGCATTTATGTTTTTTGTCATTCTCTTGGAATTTATTCCATATGAGCTAAAGCCCCAAAGGGGATTAGCTTAGCGACTCGGACTCAAGGGCGCACAAAGTGGCGCATTGCATGAGCGGGCCGCATCAGCGGGCCGCAAGAGCTGGAAGCATAAGCGGCCTGCATGAGCCGGCCACATGAGCTGGACGAATGAGCGGGCTGCATGAGCGATCGCATGGGCGGCCGCATGCGCTTCTGCTTGCGCGGCCGCATGCGCAATGGCATGAGCGGTTGCTTGCGGGTCCACTACTATCGGATATATTTAATTAGTTATAGAAAGATTGAGTCAATGATTTAAATTCGATATTTGTAGAATTTGAATTTAATTCATTCCAATCGCGGGACCGCATGAGCGGTTGCATGCGGGTCCGCTACTATCGGATAGATTTAATCAGTTATGGAAAGATTGAGTCATTAATTTAAATTCGATATTTGTATAATTTGAATTTAATTCATTCCAATCATGTAGGATTTAAATCAATCATGTTGGATTTGAATTTAATTCATTCCAATTATGTATGATTTAAGTTTATTAATGTGGGATCTGAATTTAATTCAAATCAATCATATGTGATTTAAATTTAATTCATTCCAATCTTGTGGGATATGAATTAAATTCATTCCAATCTTTTTGTAACTAATGGGCCGCCAGGCTCCTCTATAAATACTCTCTTCGTGCCTATATTGAGGACTTCTTCGAAATAAAGGAGACGAAGAAAGTGTCAGCAGCCCCCATTGCAGTCCAGGAAGTTCGTGCAAGTCCAAGCAATGAGGTGACATTGAGCGTTCCCGAAGTTCTACGTGAACTTGCTGGTAACTGTGAACAGATCGTGTGGGACGAATCTTGCTTTGAGCAACGGTGATCTTTATCACTCCAACAAGCAGAGTTTATTCTTCTTCTTCCTCTTCTCTTTTGCAAGTTGTAAACTCTCTTCTGTACGTTTGCAACTGTGATTGCAAGGAAGAACGAGAAGATAGTTTTCTCTGATTCTTTTGTTATCTTGTTTCAAGTTGTGATCAGATTCTATATATAATTTCTTGTTGGATCGAGAGATATCAGGAATTGCACTCTTGTTTGAACTCCTGATCTCGACTTCAACTTAGGCTCTATCATCTTTGATTAAGCCTCGGGAGCCAAATTTAATGAGATGAGATTCAAATCTTCTAGATCCCAATTTGGAGTTTAATTTACTGGTATAGTGCAGTGGGAAAAACATGACATTTGATTTGGTGCGATGATAAAACATGACATTGATTTTTATTTCCAGTGTCCAATTTGATGGCTGATTTGCTTATTTCTTGGATATTCATACTAACTGAGTTGCTTGTGGTTCTGATATGCTTTTAGGGATACATTCATTATTTATTGGATTGATAGCAACATGATGACGATGGATATAACCACCCAAATCTGTACAATTTTGAAGCAACCTGCTCGCAAATACCTCACTCATGTCTGGTTTCTGTTTCTCAATATACTCACTATTATTTATTGGCGCTTTTTCGTTTTTATTGCATGCAATGCATTTGTGTCCTCCTGTTAGCGGACATATTTGTTTTTTTTTAATCCAATCCATTTTATGATGGTTCTAAGAGAACTTTTGGCAAGCCATTCATGACTGGAATTTATACAAAGCAGAACCGAGTTTCAGGAAAGATATGGTTAGTTTTTTTACATGGTTTAAATGACAATAATTTTCTTCTACCTTATCTATATCTTTAACATTCTATGTTGCATGATTCCGGACATGGATATGGATATGGACACGATACACATACTCGATAAGAAATTTTTTAAATAAGTACAAAAATAGTTACTTATGTTGCACGAATACGAATACGAACACGGACAAATGTACTGACATGATACAGAAACGGACACCATTTTTCCATGTCCCTGCAATATGGCCATGTGCCAATAGCTAGCGGGTTGGTTGCTGCATCTTATGTATAATATTTTTGAATTGAACTTTGTATGGGAACATTAGTGGGTTTAGTTTCTGGATAATTTCATATGCATTTTGTAGTAAATTTCATCCAAGATATCAGCTTTCTTTGCTTATAACACATTTAAACTTGCAAGTTGTGAGAATATGAAGGTAGTATTCAATGTCGAGTTTACTTGCAGTTATAAAAGCAACTAATAACTCTTTAGGAATAAAATTACTGGATAAATAATGATCCATCGATAATTGAAACTATATGTATAAATGATAGAAAACATGATTGAAACTATATGTATAAATGATAGATAACATGATTATAAATTCCAAGGTGGTTGGTTAAGTAATAAAATGGAGTTATTACTTGAAAGGTTCAGCCAAGTGGGGTTAATTACTTAATTATATAATTATAATAACCAGTCATTATATGTAAAGGAGTAATGTCTTCTTTTTCAAACCCTACGTTTAGAGGTGAAGCAATTTTGGGGCCTGTGGTTGCATCTCTACTCTCATAATGAGGCTTGAAAACAGTTCAAAATTGAGCCGTCCAAGTCGTTTCTAAATCCTCGACTATTTACTAAAGAAAAAAATATTACCTAAAAAAATTTGTTGGGAAAAATTAAATTTATTATACATAACGTAATAGAAAATCAAACCTAGCCGACTAAGGATAATGGCTTCAACCTTAACCACCTGAGTTAGAAGAGGTATTTTGCTTTAGTTATATAATATTACGTAGTTAAAGAATTAGTTAAAAAAATTTATTTTTTTAATTTTATATTATGTGAGAATATACGTACGACTTAGATGGCTAGCCTTTTATATCCATAACAAATTATAATTAAAATATAATCAAATCTGTAACAAATCGTAATATATATATATATATATATATATATATATATATATATATATATATATATATATATATATATGATCCGGATCAAGAGTTCCGCTACAAAGCTCCAAAAAAAAATTTGTCATTTTTAGCCGTTGGATCGTCTTTAAGTCATCTAATCTTGACCGTTGTTTTGATCAATGGTCAAGATTAGATGACTTAAAGCACCATTCAAAGGACCACAGTGACGAAACTTTTGGGGGGTTTTATAAGCGGGGCTCTTGATCCGGATCTCTATATATATATATATATATATATATATATATATATATATATATATATATATATATATAATAATAATAATAATAATAATAATTATTATTATTATTATTATTATTATTATTATTATTATTATTATTGGAAGAGGTAATTGTGTTACCGACTCCTGGTCCGAATGCCTACAAACTCGGCCGGAAATTCCACCACATCTCGGCCCGAAGGCCCCACAAATCTCGGTCCGTAGGCCCGCATCTGCACATGCACCGCACTTGAACCGCACATGCACTGCACTCATCACCAACTCACCACTCAATTCTCCCAAAAAAAAAATTAAATGGCGTCCAGGAGGCTCGAACCTGCAACCTCCTGGGTAAAATGCATCGGTCTTAACCATATATATATATATATATATAATAAATTTTAATTCAATTATATTTAACTTTTTACAATAATACCATAAAAAATTTAATTGTGCAACGCACGTGAATTTACTAGCTCAAGGCGGAAACGGTATTTACGAAACCACCCTTAGGTTATTTTGCTCAAGGAAGAAAAGGGTCGGCCATTATCCGGTTCACTTATAGACAAGGGCCAAGGGTGAGCACTACCAAACCGAGTCGCAACGAAACGAAATTTTAGGGGTAAATTGTTCGCTTTTCAATGTGTTGTTTGGTTTGTTTGGTTTTGAGAAAACGATTCAAAAATAAATCATATAATATAACTATGTCACATCTTATATACATTATCTCTATTAGTATAAGGTGGCTTGGAAATGACTAGAGCTGTCTAAGTCATTTATAAATACTCCATTAATTATTTTAAAAATTAACTAAATATTTAACTAGCTAATATGATTTAATTATAGTTAAAATACTTCTAACTTAAGTGGTTAAGGTGACACAATCCAAAAAAATGAGACAAGAAATTATTGTTTCTATATTAACAATTACAAGATATTTTGATATATGAGTATATAGCGAATGGGATGAAGAAAAGAAGCTATAATTTCTTACTAGAGAGCTGAAAGGAAAGAGGCCTCTGGTTCCCCCAACTATAGAGGTGTTGGGAACGAAAGTGCGAAAACCGTTTCCCAAACCAGAGAGTACCTGCGAGAGAACCGAGTAAAATGCACAAACCAAAAAATGCCAAACACAAATCGCAGACACAAAGATTTTTGATGTGGAAAATTCTTACGAAAAAAACCACGGGACGATCGGATTCCAACCCTGAAAAGCCTCCACTAATAAAATTAGAAATACACCGACTCCTTATAAACTTCTCACCGATCCAAACGGATCACCACAACTCTTTTGGAACAGAAAATAGATTATAACATGAAGAAGAAAGACAATGAGAAATACACGAAACTGATCTCCTTCTTCGAAACGGCCACAAATCCTTCTTTCTTCTCTCCAATGTTGCAATGGCACTCTTGCCTCCTTTTCTCTCCTTGTTGCTATATTTTTTTTAGAGAGAGAGAGATGTATTTTAGGGCTAGGAGACACCTATATATAGACTCAAACCCATAACTAGCATTCCTATTATAGATAGGAATATCTAATCCAAATCCAAATTCATTGACATATTCTTATTATATGTAGGAATATCCAATCCAAATCCATTAAGATATTCCTATTATATTTAGGAATATCCAATCCAAATGAATTGAGGTATTCTTATTATATGTAGAAATACCCAATCCTACTCTGGAGTATTTTTCACATGGGTTGGAAACCCCACCCACTCCAACAAATCTCTCCCTTCACAACTATGTGGAGGGGGTCGTCATCCCGACGATCCGCCTACAATACTCAAACTTTTCCCTTGGTAGAACCTTTGTGAACATATCTGCTCCGTTATCATTTGTATGAACCTTCTCAAGCGTCGCTTCCTTCTTGTCAACAATATCCCGTATCCAATGATACCGGATATCAATGTGCTTGGACCGACCATGAAATATGTGGTTCTTCATAAGGTGAATAGCACTCTGACTATCGCAAAGCAAAGGATACTGCTCCCGCTTTAGCCCAATTTTTGCTGCAGCTTCTTCATCCACAGCAAGTCCTTGTAAGCCTTCGTCATCGCAATGTATTCTACCTCTGTCGTCAATAAGGCAACACACTTCTGTAAATGCAACTGCCACGATACTGCTCCACCAGCAAACATCATCACCTAGCCCAAAGTCGATCGTCTCGTCTCTACATCTCTAGCCATATCAGCGTCGGTATATCCAACCAGCTTCGGCTCATCACCACCAAATAAAAATCTCCAATCGGCAGTACCCTGAAGATATCCTAGAATTCACTTGACCCCACTCCAATGTACCCTTCTAGGATTAGAAGTGTACTTGCTAACTGTGCCGACTGTGTGAGCAATATTTGGCCTCGTACATACCATAGCATATATAAGACTCCCCATGGCTGAGGCATATGGAACTCGTACCATATCTTCATTCTCGTCCTCGGTAGATGAACACTGCTCGTCATTGAACTTAAAGTGAGCCGCAAGGGGGTTACTCACTTTCTTCGACTCGTCCATCCTGAAATGTTGAAGTACCTGGTAAATGTACTTCTTTTGGGACAAGTGTAGCAGCTTGGACTCTCTCTCTCTCTCTCTCTCTCTCTCTCTCTCTCTCTCTCTCGGCTGATCTCCATCCCAAGAATAGTCTTCGTTGTGCCCAAATCCTTCATAGAGAAGGTCGTGCCCAGTTGACGCTTCAACTCTGCTATCCTGGTGGCATTCTGACCCACCAATAGCATGTCATCAACATAAAGCAACAAAATGATAAAATTATCCTCGGTGAAGTACCTTACAAAAATACTATGATTCGACGTCGTTCGTACATAGTCATGCTCCCCCATAAATGACTCAAACTTCCTGTACCACTGCCTCAGAGCCTGTTTCAGACCATACAAGCTCTTCCTCAACCGACAGACCAAATATGACTTTCCCTTCTTACAGAATCCCTCTGGCTGCTCCATGTATAACTCCTCCTCAAGATCACTGTGGAGGAATGTCGTCTTCACGTCCATTTGCTCAACCTCCAAGTTAAAACTGGCTACCAATGCTAGCACCACCCGTATAGACGACTGTTTGACGACTGGCAAAAAGATATCATCATAATCTATGCATTTTCAATGACCATAGCCTTTAACTACTAGCCTCGTATTGTATCGAGGGCGAGTAGCATCATCTGTCTGCTTCACTCTGAACACCCATCGATTCTTCAAAGCATTCTTGCCCTTTGGCAACCGTACCAAATCATAAGTAGAGTTGGCCTTCAAGGAACTCATCTCCTCATGTATGTTCTCCATCCACTCCTGCCTGTATTCGTCTTTCATAGCCTCTGCGAAACTCTCGGGTTCTCCCACGTCACTCAGTAGCACATACTTACGCGGTAAGTATCTTGTAGATGGTCGACGTTCTCTATCGCTCTACCTCAATGGAACCACTGGTGCTGGTTGTATATCTACAATCTTCTCCCCTCTAGGAACTGCCTCATCGGCATGCTCATCCTCCTAAGGGTCACCCTGACCACCATCAGCAGGCTGATGGTCAAGGTTGGGAGCAACTCCATGTGCTGGCTCCCCCATTACTGGATCCACTACGATGTCCTCTAGAAACTGCTCGAAGAAAAATGACTCTAACTCACGCAATTCCTCAGCCTCAGAAAGCATCTCGGAATCCTGAGTGTTGGTCATGGTCTAATCCTCGATGAATACCATGACCCTGCTTCTGTAGAGATTTCTCCCTACTGGATCGTAGAGTCTATAGCCAAACTCATCTCGACCGTAGCCGACAAAGATGCACCGCCTCGTCTTTGGCTCAAGTTTGGATCTCTCGTCCTTCGGTACATGCACGAAGGTCTTACAACCAAACACTCGCAGGTGATTGTATGACGGCTCTTTGTCGTACCATGCTTTGTCAGGCACATCACCCTGCAAAGGAGCACTAGGAGATAAATTAATAATATAAGCAGTTGTGTAAAGTATCTTACCCTAATAGCTGCCTGACAAGTTTGCTTCTGACATCAAACACCGTACCCTCTCCATTAGCGTCATGTTCATCCGCTCCGCTACACCATTGAGTTATGGTGTCTTTGGTGGAGTCTTCTGGTATCGTATTCCTTGCTCTCTGCAATAAGTATCAAAGGCACCGATATACTCGCCGCCATTGTCCAACCGAACATAAAGAAACTTCTTGCCCGTCTCCCTTTCAACAGAGGCCTGAAACTCCTTGAAAGTGGACAGCACCTGATCCTTGGTCTTTAAGGTATAGACCCAAACCTTCCTGGAATAGTCATCAATAAATGTTACAAAATAAAAAGCACCACCAATGGATTTTACCTTCATAGGACCGCAGACATCTGAGTGAATCAACTCGAGCAACACTAGCTTCCTTGAACTTGGGTGACTTTGGAAAGATATCCTATTTTGCTTTCCCGCCAAACAGTGCATGCACTTCTCCAACTTTATAGACTTTAGCGCAGGAATCACCTTCATGTTCACCAAGTAGCTCATCCCCTTCTCGCTGATATGGCTGAGCCGCATGTGCCATAATTTAGTAGACGCATCAATAGCTGTGTTAACCTCTTGTGCCCCCTCTGCGCTCCCTTTCATATAGTAGAGTTTGGATCTCTTGCTTCCTCTGGAAATTACCGTCGAACCTCTGGAAATCTTTCACTGATTGTTCCCGAATAGACTAAAAAAACCCTCGTCATCCAACCTTCCAACCGATACCAGGTTGAAACGGATATCAGGGACATGATGAACATCTTTAAGAACAAGAACTACACTAGTTTTTGTCCTCAAATGCACATCTACAATAGCAACCTCCTTCGACATATCTCCATTGCCCATCTTCAATACTCCACAGTCGCCTGTTGTGTATGTAGCAAATAGTGCTATATTGTGAGATACGTGTGTTGAAGCACCTGAGTCCATCAGCTAAGAGTTGCCATCGCAGGCGAGGTTCATAACTACCTCATCACCTACAATGATCACGTCGCCTCCATGTGTCGAGGCTGACACTGTAGTGTTCTCACTTTGCTTTCCTTTATCGCCGTTCTTCTCTCTCTTCCAAGAAAAACAGTTCCGCTTGATTTTGCCTTTCTTGCCACAATGATAATATTCCGAGTCCTCATACTGACCCTTGGACCTTCTTCTGCTTTAGTCTCTGCCACCGCCTGGACCTCTGCTTTTATCCCTTCCGTGGCTCTCTGAAACAAGCGCCTCTGACTGGGATGTGGATGAAGTGCCCTGAGAACGTCTTTGCATCTCTTCATTCAGTACCCCACCCTTGGCAAACTCCAAACTGACCACGCCTTCCAAAGCAGAAGCGATCATAGACACTCGTACGATCTCCTACGAGTCTAGCAATGTACACAGCAACCACAGTCCTTGAATATCATCGTCGAACTTGACTCACATCGAGGATAACTGGTCAACCACGCCCTGGAGCTCACTCAAGTGATCCGTAATAGATGTCCCATCTTTGTACCGTAGACCCATCATCATCCGGATCAGGAATAATTTATTTACTCCGGTCTTCTTCACATACAAGAATTCTAGCTTATTCCACAGTATCCTCACGTGCTCAATACTGGCAACGTGGTTGTACACGTTCTCGTCAATGTACTGCCTGATGTAACCGCACAACTGTATATGCTCGAAATTACAGTCCTATTCGAATTTGCCACTGGGCCTCTCGGAAGTAAATACCGGCAGATGCAACTTCTTGACAAATAAAAGAACCTTCATCTTGTTCCTCCAGTAATGATAGTTGGTACCGTTCAGGTTTACTATGTGCACCGGCTTCGCATCCATCTCTCCTCCCTGGTTTGCCTGTCAACTCCTGACACCCTTCTGAAATTCCAGAATCTGGCTCTGATACCACTTGTTGGGAACGAAATGCGAAAACTGTTTCCCAAACCAGAGAGTACCTGCGAGAGAACCGAGCAAACCGCACAAACAAAAAAATGCCAAAGACAAATCGCAGACACATAAATTTTTGACGTGGAAAATCCTTGCAGAAAAAACCACGGAACGATCAGAGTCCAACCCTGAAAAGTCTCCACTAATGGAATAAGAAATATACCGACTCCTTACAAACTTCTCACCGATCCAAACGGATCACCACAACTATTTTGGAACAGAAAATAGATTATAACCACGAAGAAGAAAGACAACGAGAAATACCCGAAACTGATTTCCTTCTTCAAAACGGCCTCCAATCCTTTTTTTTCCTCTCCAATATTGTAATGGCACTCTTGCTTCATTTTCTCTCCTTGTTGCTATATTTTTTTTTTTGAGAGAGATATATATTTTAGGGCCAGGAGACACCTATATATAGCCTAAAACCCACAACTAGCATTCTTATTATAGATATGAATATCCAATCCAAATCCATTGATATATTCCTATTATATGTAGGAATATCCAATCCAAATCCATTGAGATATTTCTATTATATTTAGGAATATCCAATCCAAATAAATTAAGGTATTCCTATTATATATAAAAATACTCAATCATACTCCGAGGTATTTTCCACATGGGTTGGGAACCCCACCCACTTCAACAAGAGGTATACTTAAAATCTTTTCTTGAAAACTCAAATCGGGTTTCCAAGGTTAAGTTTCTCTGTACAATGCGCTAGTATTAAGTCCTTTACCGAATATCTCTACACTCAGTGGTAGTATTGCCTCAATATGATGCAATATTGAAAGTAATCATTTATGTAATATCATATTCGCTAATGGAAGAAGTTTCTATATCTACCTTTATCACTGAACTTTTAGGTATCTAGCCCTATCTTATTCGGACTCTCCACTTTAAGGAGAAATATCCGTGTCGACCTGATAGGACATGGATATGGGTATATGATCCGTATCCGATCCTCCATAGTGACAATCGAATTCTTCATGGAGATAATTGAACGACTAGTAGTGAAGTTGATAGTTTATTTTAATGTGGTAGTAAAATAGATATGTTATTTTAATATGGTAGAGTCGTAGTAAAGTAGTAGGGGAGCTGAAGAGACAGTACCTTAGGGAGTTATTCAAGTATTTCAGTAAAGTTTACTAGTAGTTTATAATTATAGGTTGTCTATTTATGAAATCTTAGTCATATCCCCGTACCCCTATATCCAAAATTTGGATCATTTTTAGCCTAGTCTGTGTGTCCTTCAATTATGAGTTTGAAGGACCCGACTCTTATATATATACCCGTATCCGACACCCGTACCCGAGTCCAGGTAACATAGATCTAGTATATTTACCTTTCATATGTATTAATTGACTTCTCTTCTGTATACTCTTTTTTATTTTACTTTTTGGACCATTTTTAATTTTTCTAATAAAAAAGATAAATAAAATGACAGTTGAGGACATAATGCTCAATTTTCCTGTATAAAATCAGCTTTTGCTATATTAATAAGACCAACCGTTCAGGGCCATTCCGCATCTGGTCGATGCGCATCACCGGCCCCCATCTGTTTTCCTTCTGATAATTTCAAGCACTCTTTGACTCTCTTTTCAATGTCCTTTTTATCTTTCCCTCGCGGTCTTTGTTCGTTATTGGTCTCTCGCAGCTATTTAGCCTTGGATGGAATTTATCGCCCGATTGGGGCTCCAGTTCCAAACAAATTAACTCGTCGACAGTGTCTCGTGGTATGGCAGGGTCTCGGCCAAACGGGGCTCTCACCCTCCTTAATGCCCCTCTTGCAGCTGTTTTACTGTATTAAGTTGATGCATGTCTTCCTCGGCCACCGAGCGTCGTCCGCCTCAAAGACAACGTCGCCTTCCTACGATGCTCGAGCAACAAGCTAGTCTCGAGCCCGACGTTGTTTTCAGATAGTGTACGCTCGGAGGAGGGAGTCTCGTGCTCAATGTCACCTCGGGAAGTGAGCCATCGAGCTCTGTGCAATGCCTCGAGCAACGGGACCCCTTGGATCTCGTTCTGCTTAGGCTGCGAGCTGTCTAGATTCTCGTGCACCTCGATGTGTGTTATCACCATTTTCTGTTCTACCTCGATCTACGTATCACCTCGGGCAATGGGATACCTTGGTCCTCGTGATGCCTGGGGCACTGTGCTATCTCTATCTAAGCACCATCTTAATTTTTGTGTCGGTCTTTGT